>LR738715.1:687524730-687586223 GCA_902687465.1 Secale cereale | reverse complement strand
AAGAACAAGTATCCACTTCCCAAGATTGAAGATCTATTTGATCAACTCAGCGGAGCCAAGGTGTTCTCCAAGATCGACCTCAGATTTGGGTACTACCAGCTAAAGATCAGACCCCAAGATTGTAACACCCCGAGAATCGTGCTACAGTAATCTCATGCCTAATGATGCCATGTCATCATAATTAAGTTGTTAATCCTCATTGTGTTTCAAACCAAGCTCAATTTCAAGTTTAAATTGAAGTCAAATAAATTATTTCTCCAAATAGTAAAACAAAAATGTTAGTTGGGTTATAAATATTCTTTAACTAATTGTCATGAATGATTTAAAATCATTTGGTATATTTAATTTCCCCAGGAAAATTAAAACAGTTACAAATCAGCATTTTGAAATGATTTTCTATTTGTGAAAAATCCAAATCAATTCAAACTACTCCCAAACCTTTTGTGGTGGTGCCAAATATCGCAATGTATTTAGGTGACCAAGTCCCACATTTTACAAAGACCAATTGACAACTCAAAATATTGAAAACAGATTCTGTAAAAGAAAACAGAAAAGTCTTAAAAGAAAAAGAAAAGGCAAAAGGGAAAAAGAGAGTGGAGGCCCCTGCCCCTGGGCCACTTGGCCCAAATGGCCGAGGCAGCCCAACCAGACCGACCGACCCAACCCCTCCCCGGGTCGTCTCCCTCCTCCCTGTTCGACCGACCGGAGAGGGGCTCCCGCTCGTCCCCGACGGACCTGGCGCGGCGCCCCGCGTTGCCACGTCGACGGGGAAGGGATAAGGCCGCCACCCACAGCCCCCTCGCCCCCTGCTTCTCCCACTCCCCCACTCACCCTCTCCTCTCCGCCTCCCCTCCTCCAGACCCCCCTTCTCCCCCAGCGCGTCCATGGCCGTGCCGCCGGAGTAGCTGCGGCCACCAGCCTTCCCTCATCGCGCCAAGACGTCCAGGAGCTTCTCCGTCCTCGTCTCCGTCGCCTACGTACTCCGAATCGAGCCGGGCCGCGCCGTACGTCCGGGATTGAACCGCCCTCCTCGCCTATGGCCGTCGCTGCCCCGCGCCGATCTACCTCACCGGAGCCCCTCTGCCACGCCGGACGCGTCCTCCGCCTTCCCTCGTGAGCGCCACTCCCATTCCCCTCGTCCCCGTTCCGTTCCGCCGTAGTTGCCCCGCCATGGCCGCGCCCGCACGCTTCGACTGCCATGGCCGAAGCCTTACCCTCTGCTCGCACAGCTCCCGTGCGTCGCCGCCCATGCCGTGCACGCGTTGCCTACGTGCCGCAGTCGCCTAGGTCGTACGCGCCTCCGCCTGGGAACCGGATCCCCGCCTGCTCCTGCGTGTTGGCTGTTGTTGTGCTGTTCTGCATGCTGCTGCTTTTTGCTTGCTGTTTCTCTTGCCGCTGCCGTTGCGTGCCGTGCTACTGCTGCTTACTACTACCCCTACTGCGTAGCCGCCGCCGCTGCTCTAGCTGCTCTGGGCGCTGGCCATTGCTGCTCCTAGATGCTACTGGCTGCTGCTCCAAGCGCTACTAATGGCCATGACGGAGCATTGTGTTGTGTGCATGTATATGCGTACAACCACCACTAGCCGGCCCATACAAATTAGCTTAGGTACAATTCCTAGTTAGATTAACTGCTAGCAAATGATAGTGGCCCCACTGCTAGGTAATCTAATTTAATAAAAGTATAATTAACCATAGACAATGACATGTGGGATCTATCTACACTATTTATCTTTAACCGGTCAATCATTGACTGGGTCAATCCAACCCCATTGAACCCACTGTCATACACACAGGCTAGGTTAATAGTGAGTGACAAAAGTATTTCACTGTTTAATTTCGAAATATAAATAGATTCCAAAAAAAATGTTTAAAATTTTGAAAAAAATCATATAAAATAAACTGTAACTCGGACGAAAAAGTTTTATATATGAAAGTTGCTCAGAACGACAAGACGAATCCGAATACGCGGTTCGTTCGTCCACCACACATCTCTATCATACCGAACATGGAACAATCCCCCTCCAATTCGCCTATCCGAAAATGCCTAACACTGGGAAAACATTCCCGGATGTTATCCCTCTTTGCCAGTAACGTGTAGCACCGCGTTAGAATAGCCTAGCACTCCGTGTTGACTTGTCATGCTGCTTTGTTGCATCTGTATGCTTTGTATTTATTGTTTCTCCCCCTCCTCTCTCCGGTAGACTTCGAGACTGCCGTTGATGCTACCTCGGTGATCGACTCCATCGACGACGACCCCTCCTTCTTGCCAGAGCAACCAGGCAAGCCAACCCCCTTTGATCATTCCGATATCGCCCATTCTCTTCTCTCTTATGCTTGCATTAGAACTGCTACTGCTTTTTGTATGATCCTATTCTGATGCATAGCCTGTTGTTGATACTGCTTTCATACCTTACATGTTTATACTAAACTGCTTAGTATAGGCTGGTTAGAGATCCACCAGTGACCCCCTACCTTGTCCCGACTGCCCCGCTGGATTATCAGAAGACCCGATCAACGGGATCGAAGACCAGGACCCGGCACCGCACATCACTTTCCCCTTAGTTGCTCGACACTACTGGGTTACTATCGAGTGCCGAGGGTGAGACCTCATCAGCACTTCTGATGTTAACCTTGTAGGTTAGTTCATCGGTTGTGGTCATCGAGGGTGATTCCTCTTTCTCCACTCCCGATAACGACACTGTCATGCAACTCCTCAAGAGTGGACCTCGAGGGTGACTCCTCTTTCGTTCACCTTGACGATAAACATCAGGTGGAATTCCATCGAGGGTGATTTCCTCAGGTTTTCCTTTGGTGTCAGACACACAGTTACTATGGTTACTATGACTTACACTGAACCTGGTTACTAAAGACGGGTCGACCCCGAGGGGTACCCGCGCGAGCTTAATTGCGAGTGATGTGTAGTCGGGTTGACCTGGAAGGTGCCCGCGAGATAATACGAGGCGTGGCCGGGCACTCGCCCTTGCCGCAAGTTCTCGAGACGGGGCGATGGGGTCACATCTTTCATGAGTCTCTGCTCGTTACCGCGCGTCCCCAAGACACTAAACGATTTGGATATTTGATCCGAGGGGCCTCTGGCCTGATAGCACTAACCATCACGTGGGCATAGTATGGGCGTTCTGCGTCGTATGCATCAGCCGAAGCTTAACTGACGTCATTGCGACTGAGCGGCGCGCGCCGGGTTGGACTGGTTAGGCTCGTACCTTTTTAAAGGTGGTTGCTAGGTCTGCTCACCGGCCGCGTACGCAACGTGCAGGAGTTCCCGGGGCGATTGGCCCATGACCCCTGGGAGCATAGGGTTTAGTCCGGCGTGCATGACCTCTCTATTAAGTCTAGGTCGGGTTGCGGCTTATTGTTTGGCCGAGGGCGGGCATGACCTGATGGTGTGTCCGGCCGGAGTTAAGCAAGCGTGTTGGGTAAGTTGGTGCACCCCTGCAGGGAAGAGAACATCTATCGATAGCCTGTCCTACGGTGACGGACACTTGGAGTTGTATCCCGATCGCTACAACTAGAACTGGATGCTGATGCATTGTTTGGATATGTTGCTCCGGGAGTCGAGAAAGGATCCCGGAGCGTTGGAACAACAACATAAATAAGACTTATGTTATACTACTCTACTTCCCCCTCTTGCTGCAAGATGGTGGTTTCCAGAAGATGCTAGTCTTCGATAGGACTAGCTTCTCCCCCTCTTATTCTGGCATTCTGCAGCTTAGTCCACAGATACTACCCTTTTCATTGATACCGATGCATATGTAGTGTAGATCCTTGCTTGCGAGTACTTTGGATGAGTACTCACGGTTGCTTTGCTCCCCCTTTTCCCCCTTCTTTCTTCTTGCTGGTTGATGCAACCAGATGGTGGAGTCCAGGAGCCAGATGCCACATTTGACGACTGCTGCTACCCCGATGGAGGCTACTACTACGTGAAGACCGCCGACGACCAGGAGTAGTTAGGAGGTCCTAGGTAGGAGGCCTTGCCTTTTCGATCATTGATGTTTTGTGCTAGCCTTCTTAAGGCAATCTTGTTTAACTTATGTCTGTACTCAGATATTGTTGCTTCCGCTGACTCTTGTGTTTTCGAGCTTATGTATTCGAGCCCTCGAGGCCCCTGGCTTGTAATATAAAGCTTGTATTATTTTAATTTGTGTCTAGAGTTGTGTTGTGATATCTTCCAGTGAGTCCTTGATCTTGGTCGTACACATTTGCGTGCATGATTAGTGTACGGTCAAATCGGGGGCGTCACAAAGATATTCCGAAGACGGCATTTGTAACCAGATATGGCCTGTACGAGTGCACGGTCATGTCCTTTGGGTTAACCAATGCCCCAGCTTACTTCATGTATCTCATGAATAAAGTCTTCATGGAATATTTAGACAAGTTTGTTGTTGTCTTCATCGATGACATTCTTGTCTTCTCGAAGACGGAGGAAGAGCACGAGAAACAGTTGAGGTTGGTCCTAGACAAGCTTCGAGAGCACCAACTGTACGCCAAATTCAGCAAGTGTGAGTTCTGGCTGCATAAAGTTGGATTCTTAGGTCATGTCTTGACCGAAGAAGGATTGTCAGTTGATCCCGCGAAGATCGAAGCTGTGACCCAATGGCAATCTCCAACGACCGTCAAGGAAGTCAGAAGCTTCCTCGGACTTGCGGGCTATTACTGCAAATTCGTGGAAGGATTCTCTAGCATTGCCCGGCCAATGACTCAGCTCTTCAATAAGGACAAGAAGTTCGAATGGACGCCAAAATGCGAAGAGAGCTTCCAAGAGCTCAAGAAGAGGTTGACCACCGCCCCAGTTCTGGCAACACCTGATATTCACAAGGAGTTCGTGATATATTGTGATGCCTCTCGAACCGGATTGGGAAGCGTTCTGATGCAAGAAGGCCGAGTCATAGCTTACCTCTCCACGCAGCTACGACCTGATGAAGAGAACTATGCTACTCACGATCTTGAGTTACCAGCAGTGGTTCATGCCTTGCAGACATGGCGACATTACCTCCTAGGGAAATGATGTGAGATATACACATACCACAAAAGTCTGAAGTACATTTTCACCCAAAGGAATTGAACATGAGGCAGCGAAGATGGTTGGAACTCATCAAAGATTATGACCTCAGTGTTCAATATCACCCCGGGAAGGCTAACGTGGTAGCCGATGCCTTAAGCAGAAAGGCTTGCTCCTTGAATGCCATAATTCAAAAAAGGCAGCCAGCCCTTTTTGAAGAGCTGGAACAATTCAGTTTGGAATTGGTCACCCCTGGATTTCTAGATCATCTGGAAGTCAAACCAACCCTGATGGACGAAGTCAAGAAGGCACAAGGTGGGCACGCAAGCATTGAAGGCATCAAGAAGAAGATGAAGCTAGGCAAGGCCCCGGGATTCTCCGAGGACGAGCACGGGATTGTTTGGTACAAAGGCTGCATCTGCGTACAAAACAAGATGGAGCTGAAGAACCTGATCCTGCAAGAAGCCCACGACACTCCGTATTCCATCCACCCTGGAGGAACCAAGATGTACCAAGACTTGAAGGAAAGATTCTGGTGGCACGGGATGAAAAGAGAGATTGCAACATATGTTGCAAAGTGTGATGTGTGCCAAAGGGTCAAGGCCGAATATCAGCGACCCGCTGGATTGCTCCAACCACTCAAGGTTCCTGAGTGGAAGTGGGATAAAGTCGGAATGGACTTCATCACTGGTTTACCAAGGTCGAATAGAGGACATGACTCCATCTGGGTCATAGTCGACCATTTGACCAAGGTAGCCCATTTCATTCCTGTCAAGACCACTTATGATGGCAACCGGCTGGCAGCTCTCTACATCGACAGAATCGTAAGCCTTCATGGTGTTCCCAAGGAGATTGTGTCAGATCGAGGAACCCAGTTCACCTCAAGGTTCTGGAAGAAGTTCGAAGAAGCCTTGGGAACCAAGTTGTCTTTCAGCACGGGTTTTCACCCGCAGACCGGAGGTCAGACAGAACGAGTAAATCAAATTCTCGAAGACATGCTCCGAGCCTGTGTCTTGGCATATGGAGCCAAGTGGGAAGATTGCCTCCCTTTTGCCGAGTTCTCCTATAACAACAGTTATCAGTCGAGCCTTCAGATGGCACCATTTGAGGTGTTGTACGGACGCAAGTGTCGCACACCCCTCAACTGGTCAGAGACTGGGGAAGGGCTAGTCTTTGGACTAGATATACTCCGCGAAGCAGAAGAGCAAGTCTAACTAGTCAGAGAACGTTTGAAGGCCGCCAAATCAAGGCAGAAGAGCTATGCTGACACTCACCGCCGGGATATGAGTTTCCGTGTCGGAGACCATGTGTACATGCGGGTGACTCCTCTAAAGGGAACCAAGCGTTTCCACGTTAAGGGGAAGCTCGCACCAAGGTTCATTGGACCCTTTGAGATCACTGCACGATGAGGAGAAGTGGCTTACCAGTTGGAACTACCACCTGAGTTATCCGATGTGCACAACGTATTCCACGTGTCGCAACTCAGGAAGTGTCTCCAAGTTCCAAACAAGCCTGATCTCTACAAGGATGTTGATCACCAAGCTATTGATCTTCAGCCTGATTTGACCTACCGTGAGAAGCCCATTCGCATTCTGGATGAAGCAGAACGACGAACGCGAAGCCGCACCATTAAGTACTTCAAGGTCCAGTGGAGCAACCACACGGAAACAGAAGCAACCTGGGAACGTGGAGACTATCTTAGATCCGAGTATCCCGATCTCTTTTAAGACCTAGTTTAGGAATCTCGGGGATGAGATTCTTGTAAGGGGGTAGGTCTGTCACACCCTGCATTTTGTAACATGTCATTTGCATCAATAAAGCATGAAAATTTGGACCAGCAATTTTTTTTGGCATCATTTGGCTTTTATTTGGAATTAAGTTTTTCTCCCTGTGTTTTTCAAGTGCTCTTTGAAGTCAACTACACCCTCTTGTAGATTTCATCTCATTACCCAAAAATTCTGCCCAATGATCATACCAAGTGTTTATAGCAGTATAGTATTTTCTTATAAAATTAATTTGGCCAAAATGTATTTTCAAAAATTAGTTTTCCAAAAACCCCTTGAATTGAGGATTGCACTGCAAGTGCTTGATTTAGGGTGAGAAAATTATTTCAAAAAGTATATTTGAAACCTAGTAGATATAGGACTCCCATAAAACACAAAAGTATAATTTTAAAAGTTATTTTCCTATTTTATTTAAAATCTTTTTCTTAAGGCCAGAAATGATCTTTAATAAGGAAAAATTATTTAATTATTTCAAAAATATTTGCCAAAATTCAGGGAGACTCTTAGGGCATATATTGTCCATATATAAGAGTTTCAACACTTGGTAATGTTCAAATATTGGTCAAATCCCTTAGAAACCCTTTCTGGATATTTCAAGCTTTTGAAATATTTACAAAGGAAATATTCTCTGAAAATTCCAGGGAAATTCTATCATGTCATATATGACATATTTGATGATCTTGCCAAGCCCCATGCCTTGGAAAGCAAGAAAACATCATCAAAACCCCTCAAAACCATTCTGTCCATATCTGAAGTTTGAGCTACTTTACATTGCCAAACTTGTCCAAATGCTCTCAAACTTGGTATACATGCTAGAATGGTCTAATAAGGAATCTAGACCAAATGGCACAAGCTTTGGAGAAGGGTAACTTGATCAGAGTACCCCAAAACCATTTCTGTTCAAATTCAAATTTGAACAACTTTACATTACCAACTTTTTACTTGGGGCTTCAAACTTTGTGGGTATGATCACAACCCCAAATGATGACACTACACCAAGTGGTGCATCAAGGGGGGATGATTAGCTTGACTCAAACATGGTGAAACCATTTCTGTTGATTTCTAGGGTTCACCAAAGTTACATTGGCAAGTTTCTTCAAATATGCCCAAACTTGGTGAAACACCCTATTTCCATATGCCATTTAATCCTGTTAAGTGTTATGGCTAGTGGAGATCATTTGACTACTCAAAACCACATCAAACACCTTCTGGTGATTTTCCAAAGTTACCATTTTCACCTTTTCTCCTGTTCTCCTTGAGCCCAACTTTCTACCACAGCTTCCCGAGGTCCCCTTGCACCTCCAGTAACTTCCCCATGGTCAGAGCTCAATAATTGAGGGGTGAAAACTCCATTTTACTCTGCTGGACAGCCCAGTTTTCACCTTCCCTCAACCTCCCTCCTCTTCCATTGGGTAACCAGGGCATCCAAGACCGCAGCGCACTTGTTTACTCCGCCCCTGACACCCCAGACAAGGTGGCCGCGTCCAACAAGCCAAAGGCATGCCCTGGCATGCAATAGGCATGCTCCAGAGCGCGCTACAGTACACGCCCGCACTGTAGCCTCCTCCAATCAGCCGCCCCCGACCACCTCGTGCTTCCCCCTCGCGCCATTCGATGCTCCTCGACGTCCGCAACACGCCCCGGCGCTGTCCCCCCTCCTTCTCCCTCCTGTGGCTGCCCTCGCACGCGCGCCGGCCGCCCGCGAGCTCCAATCCTCTGCCTCACACGCGCGCTGCTCTGGAAGCTTCCCCGCTCTCTCTCTTCCTCTCCCCGGCCCTGGACTGCATCCAGCAACTCCGCAGACACCACCCCGGCTCCTCCCGAGCCCTGTGGCAACGGGCAGAAGCTCGCCGGCGCACAGGTCCATGGCACCTTGCCGTTCGCCTATAAAAGGACCCCCCGCGCTCCTCCTCTCCTCACCAATCGCTCTATCACCCACCTAATTCCCCCCCACGCCACACACTCCACTCTAGACAGGCCCGAGCTTGAGATCGAGCTCGAGCTCCGCCGCGGCGGCTCGCCGTCGTCCGCTCGGTACAGGCCGTCCCAGCCGCTCCTCTTGCTCGATCTAGCACCACGTCGTCCCACTGATTCTTTTCCCCCTCTTTTCCCTCTCTGCAGCTGCCGGAAACAGCCGGAACCACCACCACCCGAAGCTCCTCCGTCGTGTGACCTCGCCGCCGGCGAACCAGGCCACTCCGGCGACCCACTCTACCTCAACCAGATCGATGACACCTCGCTGATTCCGTCCCTGCCCTTAGCTCGCCCTGCCGTGCCCCGAGTCGTCGCCGGTGAGCTCGCCGGCCCTCTGCCGAAGGGTTAGGGATGACAGGCGGGCCCCGCCTGTCAGCCTCCCCTCGCCCTCGCCCCTCTCTCCTCTCACTGACGCCGGACCCCGCCCGTCAGGTTTGAAAACCTGGCGCACGCTTGCGCCCGTGCGGTGGGCTGATTCGCCCTGGGCCTGTTGCATTGTGGCCGTTCTGGCCCAGTTGCACAGGACCATTTTTCTTTTTCTGTTCCGTGGGATTTTCAAATAATTCCACATGACTAAATATTTATCCAAATGAAATAATTCAAGTTCCTAAAAACTTGTAAAAATCCAACCTATTTAATGATGTCACTTTCACCCATATCCATGGACCTTTTCTGTTCTGTTCAAATTTAAATCCATATTTGAACACTAAAACCTCTGTTCAAAAATTCATGTACCCCATCCTGTCACTCCAAAACTCAAACTAAGAATTTTTGCCATCTTAGTGTTCCCTCCAGTATTTGATAAAAATAAGTTGACATTTTTCTGAGCACTTTGGTTTTTCTGTTTTTATTGTGGTCTTATTTTCCCGTTGTTTATTGCGACGATTAGATACCATGTTTGACGAGGTTGCTGAAGAAGAAGGAGGGGAAGGATTTGAAGACCTTGAGGACCAAGCCAATCCAGGCAAGCAGCCCTTTGACCATGATACCCTTGTGTTCCTCGGAACCCTTTTTATTTCCGAATGCATGATGATAAGAGTGACGGTGGTGACCTAGTTGAAAGCCACCACATGATGCATGCCTTACTCATGATCTTGCTATATGCTTAGATGCAATGCAAATGATTAGTAGTGATGCTTAGTGATGCATGTGTGCCATGAATCCTTGGTGGTTGCATTCTTTTCGAAAACCCCATCGGGTGCCCCTAATGCCCGAGGGTGATGTTCAGTTAGGTCATCACTTGAGGAAGAAGTGGTGTGCCAAGAAAGATCTTGTGTGTGGGTGAAATGATGGATTAGATTTATGTGTGACTACCGTCCCAACCAAACATGTGCAACCACTCTACCCCTTATGGGACGGGGCATTATTGATTACTTAGGCCGATACTAGCATGGTGCCCACATTACTAGTGACGGGGAAGACTTGAGGTGTCTCCCGGGACGGGGTCGTGCTTGGATAGGCGACCATGACTGTTTTCATAGGGCACCGGACACACCGTTGTTCCCTTCGTGTATGCGTGACATTGTAAAGAGGGAAAGTCCCATGATTTACCGTTTGTACACGAGGGTTGTGCACCAGCGAGTGGACCCTATGTTAGTATCGTCTAGGGAAAGGTAATGACCGGGTGCTTCCCCCGTGTACTTGAGGTACTGCGGGATCGTGGGTGACACGAAAGCTTCCCGGATCTTGTGGGTAAAGTGCGCAACCTCTGCAGAGTGTAAAACTATTCGAATAGCCGTGTCCACGGTCATGGACAGTTGAGTGGTGCTACCTAAACTATGTCCAGAATTTTACAATCTCGGTGAAAGTATGTGTGTGTGTTGAGTCAAGGTGGTGACTTGACTCGTTGAATTGAACCCTATTCATGTTGATATCTGTAACCTGTCTTCAAGGTTACCCAAATTTATTGATGGATGTTACATGATGGTAGAATATTTAATCTAGCTTGTAGCTAGGTTGCTCGTTGTTGTATATTTGCATTGTTACCTTGAACCAAATCATGGGTTGCTTGCGAGTACATTCAAAGTACTCATTGGCTTGCCACTGGTTATTTAATTGGCCAGGCATGGAGGAGCAGGAATTTGAAGAAGAATTCTATGGAGACGAACATGCAAACTAGGACCCTTTCCCAGTCAGAATGCCTGTAGGGTTAAGGTAGATGGCATGGGTTCTACTTATCTGCGAAGACTTCCGCTATTCGAGTTTATTTGCTATTCAGCCCTTGAGGCTTTATCTATGTAAGACTTGGCCATAATGGTCATAATTTGTGTAAGACTGTATGTATGGATGTAAGACTCTTGTTATTCAGCTTCTGTGTGTTCAGTGAGCATTGATCTCTGGGATCACTGTACACGTGCATTCGGTGATCTCGACTCTTAAGTCGGGGTCCCCACAGAGCTGGTATCAGAGCCATCCTAACTGTAGGAAGCCTTAGTTAGCATGGGCGTTAGTTAGATGAGACCCTTTTCAAAATCCTTCTGAACCTCTCTTCTTTTCTAAACCGTACCAACCTGAGATATCATCGGCTTATTAACCTCTCCTATTCAACCTTTGTAGATGGCCGCTGTACCTGAAGAGCACCTGGCCACTGGGTTCCCATTGCTTCTCGAGGATAGCCTCCAGGAGTACCAGTTCCACCGAGCACCCATCCTCACCTACCATGAGCATTGGGTTAACGACACTGAGGTGGAGTACCATGTGGAAGTGATCGTAAAGGCAAACGATCCTCCCACAAGTTGGTTCTTCGAGGGACCCTAGATGGCAACACTACCTCTCGCTATCGAGGCTGCTGCACTCAAGGCACTAACCCGTCTCCGCGAGCTTCTTCCGGAGATGGCAGCCAAGATGACAACCCGCTTCTTGCCTTACCGGAAGGAAGGTGAAGATGAAAGCAGCGCACAAGCCCCTCCACTGAAGGAAGGACTTCCACTTCGATTCCAGACCTACTTCAGCCTATGTGCCAACAGCTTGGCACAAGATTTGGCCTCGGAATCGATGAAGCTCCGAGAAGAACTTCACAAGACCAAGGCACTTCTTCGTCGAGCACAAGAGAAGACATATATGATCTAGAAGGAAGGTGCGCCTCCCGGACAGTCCGCTATCGCGTACCGAGGCGGAAGGCCCTCAGGAGATGTATCTTCCAAGGATGAAGAACCACCCCGGCGACGCCATATGACGGCAAGGGAATATCGCAAGCTTTTCCCTGCACCACCAACAAACACCGCCGTATCCAACTCCTCCACTACCCCACACCCTCAAGTGATAAGGGGGCCCAGACAGATGAAGATAAGGAGGAAGAGCCAGAATACGCGACCGAGCATTCCGTCGCTTAGGCATTATTCGCAACTCGGATATGCCAGTTCGTGACTTCTACGGTAGGATAGGTCGTGTAACCCCTATGCGAAGTCGAGTCCTTGTATGGTTCATATGAAGCCATCTAGTGTTTGCTTTTGTTGTGTTTGGATGTACGTCGTATTCTCCCTTCAGGAATATGTAAACGACTGCATCACCCATTTGGATCTTAATGAATGTGTTTGGCCCTTTCGGCCCTTGCATGATTTGATTAGTGTCACACCCACCCCCTTACTAGGCACCCATCTTTATTGCTTTCCCTCTTCCAAATCATGAGACCTTTTACCACTCCAACATGATGCCTGTTGTAACTCGTACTAGTACCTCTACCCGGCAGCCTGAAGTCGGAGCATTCGCCCAATCAGAGGCCGGCCACGACCAAACCAACGACCAAGCTCCACCACCACCACCTCCTCCGAACATGGACATGGCTCAGCTTCTCCAAGCTTTTCGAGAGGAACGCCAAGCCAACACCGCAGCCCTTCAGATGATTGCTCAAGCTGTCACCAACAACCGCTAGCCGGTGGGGAATGGCAATGGATGTTCCATGTTAGCAGAGTTCAAGAAGCATGCACCGCCAACTTTCATCGAGACTGCTGAACCCCTGGATGCAGACGACTGGGTCCGCACCATTGAGGACTTGCTGGAACTAGTCGGATGCACCGAAGACCGCGAGAAGGTGGCTTATGCTGCCCACTGCCTCGAGGGGACTGCTAGAGCTTGGTGGGATGGATTCAAGGTCATGCATGCTGGACAAGACATCACTTGGGACAACTTCAAGGCAGAATTCCGCAAGGCCCATATTCCTTCCGGAATCATGGCTATCAAAAAGCGTGAGTTTCGAGCCCTGAAGCAAGGAAGTGGCACTGTCAAGGAGTACATGCAGAAGTTCAGTGTTCTGTCAAGGTATGCTCCTGAAGATGTCAGCACTGATGCTGCAAAAAGGGAGCGCTTCATGGAAGGCCTCAATCAGACTCTGCAGTACTCGCTTGTCGTGTGCGACTGCCCAACCTTCCCTGACCTGGTGAACAAAGCACTCATGCTTGAAGACAAGCGGCGTGCTCTGGAAGACACTCGCAAGCGCAAGATGGTCAACAAGGGAAGTTCCAGCAACCAGAAGCCTCGCCCGTGGCAGCCAACCCCGGTCAAGCCAACCTACCAGCAACCAAGAGCTCCTGCACCTCGCACCAACTATCAGCCTCAGCAGTATGCCAACCCAAGGCCAGCATTCAACCCCAATAACAGTGGTGGCAACAAGATCAATAATCCAAACCAAGTCACTTGCTTTGGATGTGGTCAGTCAGGACACATCTCAAGGGTGTGCCCCAACAAGAAGCCTGATGCCCCGCGCCCCAATGCGCAGAACCCAGGACAAGGCCGCGGGATGCCACCAAGGAACCAAGCTCCTCGCAACCCGCCTAACCATGGGAAGGGGCGTGTGAATCACGTCACCGCTGAAGAAGCCCAGGAAGACCCGGACGTCGTGCTGGGTACGTTCCTTGTCAACTCAGCACCTGCAGCTGTCTTGTTTGATTCTGGAGCCACGCATTCATTTGTCACTCAAAGATTTGCATTAAAAAGTGGCATGACCCCTACACCCCTGAATAACCCCATGGTGGTACAAACCCCCGGAGCAGAGATGAGAGCCAAGATAGGCTGTAAAGGAGTCAGTGTTATCATTAACGATGTAGACTTCCTAGCAGACCTTATCATCCTAAGATCGCAAGGCTTGGATGTGATCTTAGGGATGGATTGGCTTAGCAAGCACCAAGGCTTATTAGACTGTGCCAATCGGACTGTCACTGTGACCAATGACCAAGGAGTCAAGGTTAAATTTGCTTCCAACTCCTCTTCTGCTCAAACCGCTCAAGTCAACTGTCTGTCTGAAGTTGGACTAGAGCAAGTACCGGTAGTCTCCGAGTATTCCGATGTCTTTCCGGATGAGCTACCGGGGATGCCCCCTGACCGTGACATTGAGTTCATCATCGAGCTCGTGCCCGGGGCAGGACCCATCTATAAGAAGCCTTATAGAATGGGGACGGAAGAATTAGCCGAGTTGAAGAAGCAGCTGGAAGAGCAGCTGAGGAAGGGATTTATCCGCCCAAGTGCCCCCCCTTGGGGATCACCTGTTCTGTTTGTGGCAAAAAGGGACGGTACCATCCGCTTATGCATTGACTATCGTTCCCTCAATGAGGTTACAATAAAGAACAAGTATCCACTTCCCAAGATTGAAGATCTATTTGATCAACTCAGCGGAGCCAAGGTGTTCTCCAAGATCGACCTCAGATTTGGGTACTACCAGCTAAAGATCAGACCCCAAGATTGTAACACCCCGAGAATCGTGCTACAGTAATCTCATGCCTAATGATGCCATGTCATCATAATTAAGTTGTTAATCCTCATTGTGTTTCAAACCAAGCTCAATTTCAAGTTTAAATTGAAGTCAAATAAATTATTTCTCCAAATAGTAAAACAAAAATGTTAGTTGGGTTATAAATATTCTTTAACTAATTGTCATGAATGATTTAAAATCATTTGGTATATTTAATTTCCCCAGGAAAATTAAAACAGTTACAAATCAGCATTTTGAAATGATTTTCTATTTGTGAAAAATCCAAATCAATTCAAACTACTCCCAAACCTTTTGTGGTGGTGCCAAATATCGCAATGTATTTAGGTGACCAAGTCCCACATTTTACAAAGACCAATTGACAACTCAAAATATTGAAAACAGATTCTGTAAAAGAAAACAGAAAAGTCTTAAAAGAAAAAGAAAAGGCAAAAGGGAAAAAGAGAGTGGAGGCCCCTGCCCCTGGGCCACTTGGCCCAAATGGCCGAGGCAGCCCAACCAGACCGACCGACCCAACCCCTCCCCGGGTCGTCTCCCTCCTCCCTGTTCGACCGACCGGAGAGGGGCTCCCGCTCGTCCCCGACGGACCTGGCGCGGCGCCCCGCGTTGCCACGTCGACGGGGAAGGGATAAGGCCGCCACCCACAGCCCCCTCGCCCCCTGCTTCTCCCACTCCCCCACTCACCCTCTCCTCTCCGCCTCCCCTCCTCCAGACCCCCCTTCTCCCCAGCGCGTCCATGGCCGTGCCGCCGGAGTAGCTGCGGCCACCAGCCTTCCCTCATCGCGCCAAGACGTCCAGGAGCTTCTCCGTCCTCGTCTCCGTCGCCTACGTACTCCGAATCGAGCCGGGCCGCGCCGTACGTCCGGGATTGAACCGTCCTCCTCGCCTATGGCCGTCGCTGCCCCGCGCCGATCTACCTCACCGGAGCCCCTCTGCCACGCCGGACGCGTCCTCCGCCTTCCCTCGTGAGCGCCACTCCCATTCCCCTCGTCCCCGTTCCGTTCCGCCGTAGTTGCCCCGCCATGGCCGCGCCCGCACGCTTCGACTGCCATGGCCGAAGCCTTACCCTCTGCTCGCACAGCTCCCGTGCGTCGCCGCCCATGCCGTGCACGCGTTGCCTACGTGCCGCAGTCGCCTAGGTCGTACGCGCCTCCGCCTGGGAACCGGATCCCCGCCTGCTCCTGCGTGTTGGCTGTTGTTGTGCTGTTCTGCATGCTGCTGCTTTTTGCGTGCTGTTTCTCTTGCCGCTGCCGTTGCGTGCCGTGCTACTGCTGCTTACTACTACCCCTACTGCGTAGCCGCCGCCGCTGCTCTAGCTGCTCTGGGCGCTGGCCATTGCTGCTCCTAGATGCTACTGGCTGCTGCTCCAAGCGCTACTAATGGCCATGACGGAGCATTGTGTTGTGTGCATGTATATGCGTACAACCACCACTAGCCGGCCCATACAAATTAGCTTAGGTACAATTCCTAGTTAGATTAACTGCTAGCAAATGATAGTGGCCCCACTGCTAGGTAATCTAATTTAATAAAAGTATAATTAACCATAGACAATGACATGTGGGATCTATCTACACTATTTATCTTTGACCGGTCAATCATTGACTGGGTCAATCCAACCCCATTGAACCCACCGTCATACACACAGGCTAGGTTAATAGTGAGTGACAAAAGTATTTCACTGTTTAATTTCGAAATATAAATAGATTCCAAAAAAAAATGTTTAAAAATTTGAAAAAAATCATATAAAATAAACTGTAACTCGGATGAAAAAGTTTTATATATGAAAGTTGCTCAGAACGACGAGACGAATCCGAATACGCGGTTCGTTCGTCCGCCACACATCTCTATCATACCGAACATGGAACAACCCCCCTCCAATTCGCCTATCCGAAAATGCCTAACACTGGGAAAACATTCCCGGATGTTATCCCTCTTCGCCAGTAACGTGTAGCACCGCGTTAGAATAGCCTAGCACTCCGTGTTGACTTGTCATGCTGCTTTGTTGCATCTGTATGCTTTGTATTTATTGTTTCTCCCCCTCCTCTCTCCGGTAGACTTCGAGACTGCCGTTGATGCTACCTCGGTGATCGACTCCATCGACGACGACCCCTCCTTCTTGCCAGAGCAACCAGGCAAGCCAACCCCCTTTGATCATTCCGATATCACCCATTCTCTTCTCTCTTATGCTTGCATTAGAACTGCTACTGCTTTTTGTATGATCCTATTCTGATGCATAGCCTGTTGTTGATACTGCTTTCATACCTTACATGTTTATACTAAACTGCTTAGTATAGGCTGGTTAGAGATCCACCAGTGACCCCCTACCTTGTCCCGACTGCCCCGCTGGATTATCAGAAGACCCGATCAACGGGATCGAAGACCAGGACCCGGCACCGCACATCACTTTCCCCTTAGTTGCTCGACACTACTGGGTTACTATCGAGTGCCGAGGGTGAGACCTCATCAGCACTTCTGATGTTAACCTTGTAGGTTAGTTCATCGGTTGTGGTCATCGAGGGTGATTCCTCTTTCTCCACTCCCGATAACGACACTGTCATGCAACTCCTCAAGAGTGGACCTCGAGGGTGACTCCTCTTTCGTTCACCTTGACGATAAACATCAGGTGGAATTCCATCGAGGGTGATTTCCTCAGGTTTTCCTTTGGTGTCAGACACACAGTTACTATGGTTACTATGACTTACACTGAACCTGGTTACTAAAGACGGGTCGACCCCGAGGGGTACCCGCGCGAGCTTAATTGCGAGTGATGTGTAGTCGGGTTGACCTGGAAGGTGCCCGCGAGATAATACGAGGCGTGGCCGGGCACTCGCCCTTGCCGCAAGTTCTCGAGACGGGGCAATGGGGTCACATCTTTCATGAGTCTCTGCTCGTTACCGCGCGTCCCCAAGACACTAAACGATTTGGATATTTGATCCGAGGGGCCTCTGGCCTGATAGCACTAACCATCACGTGGGCATAGTATGGGCGTTCTGCGTCGTATGCATCAGCCGAAGCTTAACTGACGTCATTGCGACTGAGCGGCGCGCGCCGGGTTGGACTGGTTAGGCTCGTACCTTTTTAAAGGTGGTTGCTAGGTCTGCTCACCGGCCGCGTACGCAACGTGCAGGAGTTCCCGGGGCGATTGGCCCATGACCCCTGGGAGCATAGGGTTTAGTCCGGCGTGCATGACCTCTCTATTAAGTCTAGGTCGGGTTGCGGCTTATTGTTTGGCCGAGGGCGGGCATGACCTGATGGTGTGTCCGGCCGGAGTTAAGCAAGCGTGTTGGGTAAGTTGGTGCACCCCTGCAGGGAAGAAAACATCTATCGATAGCCTGTCCTACGGTGACGGACACTTGGAGTTGTATCCCGATCGCTACAACTAGAACTGGATGCTGATGCATTGTTTGGATATGTTGCTCCGGGAGTCGAGAAAGGATCCCGGAGCGTTGGAACAACAACATAAATAAGACTTATGTTATACTACTCTACTTCCCCTCTTGCTGCAAGATGGTGGTTTCCAGAAGATGCTAGTCTTCGATAGGACTAGCTTCTCCCCCTCTTATTCTGGCATTCTGCAGCTTAGTCCACAGATACTACCCTTTTCATTGATACCGATGCATATGTAGTGTAGATCCTTGCTTGCGAGTACTTTGGATGAGTACTCACGGTTGCTTTGCTCCCCCTTTTCCCCCTTCTTTCTTCTTGCTGGTTGATGCAACCAGATGGTGGAGTCCAGGAGCCAGATGCCACATTTGACGACTGCTGCTACCCCTATGGAGGCTACTACTACGTGAAGACCGCCGACGACCAGGAGTAGTTAGGAGGTCCTAGGCAGGAGGCCTTGCCTTTTCGATCATTGATGTTTTGTGCTAGCCTTCTTAAGGCAATCTTGTTTAACCTATGTCTGTACTCAGATATTGTTGCTTCCGCTGACTCTTGTGTTTTCGAGCTTATGTATTCGAGCCCTCGAGGCCCCTGGCTTGTAATATAAAGCTTGTATTATTTTAATTTGTGTCTAGAGTTGTGTTGTGATATCTTCCAGTGAGTCCTTGATCTTGGTCGTACACATTTGCGTGCATGATTAGTGTACGGTCAAATCGGGGGCGTCACAAAGATATTCCGAAGACGGCATTTGTAACCAGATATGGCCTGTACGAGTGCACGGTCATGTCCTTTGGGTTAACCAATGCCCCAGCTTACTTCATGTATCTCATGAATAAAGTCTTCATGGAATATTTAGACAAGTTTGTTGTTGTCTTCATCGATGACATTCTTGTCTTCTCGAAGACGGAGGAAGAGCACGAGCAACATTTGAGGTTGCTCCTAGACAAGCTTCGAGAGCACCAACTGTACGCCAAATTCAGCAAGTGTGAGTTCTGGCTGCATAAAGTTGGATTCTTAGGTCATGTCTTGACCGAAGAAGGATTGTCAGTTGATCCCGCGAAGATCGAAGCTGTGACCCAATGGCAATCTCCAACGACCGTCAAGGAAGTCAGAAGCTTCCTCGGACTTGCGGGCTATTACTGCAAATTCGTGGAAGGATTCTCTAGCATTGCCCGGCCAATGACTCAGCTCTTCAATAAGGACAAGAAGTTCGAATGGACGCCAAAATGCGAAGAGAGCTTCCAAGAGCTCAAGAAGAGGTTGACCACCGCCCCAGTTCTGGCAACACCTGATATTCACAAGGAGTTCGTGATATATTGTGATGCCTCTCGAACCGGATTGGGAAGCGTTCTGATGCAAGAAGGCCGAGTCATAGCTTACCTCTCCACGCAGCTACGACCTGATGAAGAGAACTATGCTACTCACGATCTTGAGTTACCAGCAGTGGTTCATGCCTTGCAGACATGGCGACATTACCTCCTAGGGAAATGATGTGAGATATACACATACCACAAAAGTCTGAAGTACATTTTCACCCAAAGGAATTGAACATGAGGCAGCGAAGATGGTTGGAACTCATCAAAGATTATGACCTCAGTGTTCAATATCACCCCGGGAAGGCTAACGTGGTAGCCGATGCCTTAAGCAGAAAGGCTTGCTCCTTGAATGCCATAATTCAAAAAAGGCAGCCAGCCCTTTTTGAAGAGCTGGAACAATTCAGTTTGGAATTGGTCACCCCTGGATTTCTAGATCATCTGGAAGTCAAACCAACCCTGATGGACGAAGTCAAGAAGGCACAAGGTGGGCACGCAAGCATTGAAGGCATCAAGAAGAAGATGAAGCTAGGAAAGGCCCCGGGATTCTCCGAGGACGAGCACGGGATTGTTTGGTACAAAGGCTGCATCTGCGTACAAAACAAGATGGAGCTGAAGAACCTGATCCTGCAAGAAGCCCACGACACTCCGTATTCCATCCACCCTGGAGGAACCAAGATGTACCAAGACTTGAAGGAAAGATTCTGGTGGCACGGGATGAAAAGAGAGATTGCAACATATGTTGCAAAGTGTGATGTGTGCCAAAGGGTCAAGGCCGAATATCAGCGACCCGCTGGATTGCTCCAACCACTCAAGGTTCCTGAGTGGAAGTGGGATAAAGTCGGAATGGACTTCATCACTGGTTTACCAAGGTCGAATAGAGGACATGACTCCATCTGGGTCATAGTCGACCATTTGACCAAGGTAGCCCATTTCATTCCTGTCAAGACCACTTATGATGGCAACCGGCTGGCAGCTCTCTACATCGACAGAATCGTAAGCCTTCATGGTGTTCCCAAGGAGATTGTGTCAGATCGAGGAACCCAGTTCACCTCAAGGTTCTGGAAGAAGTTCGAAGAAGCCTTGGGAACCAAGTTGTCTTTCAGCACGGCTTTTCACCCGCAGACCGGAGGTCAGACAGAACGAGTAAATCAAATTCTCGAAGACATGCTCCGAGCCTGTGTCTTGGCATATGGAGCCAAGTGGGAAGATTGCCTCCCTTTTGCCGAGTTCTCCTATAACAACAGTTATCAGTCGAGCCTTCAGATGGCACCATTTGAGGTGTTGTACGGACGCAAGTGTCGCACACCCCTCAACTGGTCAGAGACTGGGGAAGGGCTAGTCTTTGGACTAGATATACTCCGCGAAGCAGAAGAGCAAGTCTAACTAGTCAGAGAATGTTTGAAGGCCGCCAAATCAAGGCAGAAGAGCTATGCTGACACTCACCGCCGGGATATGAGTTTCCGTGTCGGAGACCATGTGTACATGCGGGTGACTCCTCTAAAGGGAACCAAGCGTTTCCATGTTAAGGGGAAGCTCGCACCAAGGTTCATTGGACCCTTTGAGATCACTGCACGATGAGGAGAAGTGGCTTACCAGTTGGAACTACCACCTGAGTTATCCGATGTGCACAACGTATTCCACGTGTCGCAACTCAGGAAGTGTCTCCAAGTTCCAAACAAGCCTGATCTCTACAAGGATGTTGATCACCAAGCTATTGATCTTCAGCCTGATTTGACCTACCATGAGAAGCCCATTCGCATTCTGGATGAAGCAGAACGACGAACGCGAAGCCGCACCATTAAGTACTTCAAGGTCCAGTGGAGCAACCACACGGAAACAGAAGCAACCTGGGAACGTGGAGACTATCTTAGATCCGAGTATCCCGATCCCTTTTAAGACCTAGTTTAGGAATCTCGGGGACGAGATTCTTGTAAGGGGGTAGGTCTGTCACACCCTGCATTTTGTAACATGTCATTTGCATCAATAAAGCATGAAAATTTGGACCAGCAATTTTTTTTGGCATCATTTGGCTTTTATTTGGAATTAAGTTTTTCTCCCTGTGTTTTTCAAGTGCTCTTTGAAGTCAACTACACCCTCTTGTAGATTTCATCTCCTTACCCAAAAATTCTGCCCAATGATCATACCAAGTGTTTATAGCAGTATAGTATTTTCTTATAAAATTAATTTGGCCAAAATGTATTTTCAAAAATTAGTTTTCCAAAAACCCCTTGAATTGAGGATTGCACTGTAAGTGCTTGATTTAGGGTGAGAAAATTATTTCAAAAAGTATATTTGAAACCTAGTAGATATAGGACTCCCATAAAACACAAAAGTATAATTTTAAAAGTTATTTTCCTATTTTATTTAAAATCTTTTTCTTAAGGCCAGAAATGATCTTTAATAGGGAAAAATTATTTAATTATTTCAAAAATATTTGCCAAAATTCAGGGAGACTCTTAGGGCATATATTGTCCATATATAAGAGTTTCAACACTTGGTAATGTTCAAATATTGGTCAAATCCCTCAGAAACCCTTTCTGGATATTTCAAGCTTTTGAAATATTTACAAAGGAAATATTCTCTGAAAATTCCAGGGAAATTCTATCATGTCATATATGACATATTTGATGATCTTGCCAAGCCCCATGCCTTGGAAAGCAAGAAAACATCATCAAAACCCCTCAAAACCATTCTGTCCATATCTGAAGTTTGAGCTACTTTACATTGCCAAACTTGTCCAAATGCTCTCAAACTTGGTATACATGCTAGAATGGTCTAATAAGGAATCTAGACCAAATGGCACAAGCTTTGGAGAAGGGTAACTTGATCAGAGTACCCCAAAACCATTTCTGTTCAAATTCAAATTTGAACAACTTTACATTACCAACTTTTTACTTGGGGCTTCAAACTTTGTGGGCATGATCACAACCCCAAATGATGACACTACACCAAGTGGTGCATCAAGGGGGGATGATTAGCTTGACTCAAACATGGTGAAACCATTTCTGTTGATTTCTAGGGTTCACCAAAGTTACATTGGCAAGTTTCTTCAAATATGCCCAAACTTGGTGAAACACCCTATTTCCATATGCCATTTAATCCTGTTAAGTGTTATGGCTAGTGGAGATCATTTGACTACTCAAAACCACATCAAACACCTTCTGGTGATTTTCCAAAGTTACCATTTTCACCTTTTCTCCTGTTCTCCTTGAGCCCAACTTTCTACTACAGCTTCCCGAGGTCCCCTTGCACCTCCAGTAACTTCCCCATGGTCAGAGCTCAATAATTGAGGGGTGAAAACTCCATTTTACTCTGCTGGACAGCCCAGTTTTCACCTTCCCTCAACCTCCCTCCTCTTCCATTGGGTAACCAGGGCATCCAAGACCGCAGCGCACTTGTTTACTCCGCCCCTGACACCCCAGACAAGGTGGCCGCGTCCAACAAGCCAAAGGCATGCCCTGGCATGCAATAGGCATGCTCCAGAGCGCGCTACAGTACACGCCCGCACTGTAGCCTCCTCCAATCAGCCACCCCCGACCACCTCGTGCTTCCCCCTCGCGCCATTCGATGCTCCTCGACGTCCGCAACACGCCCTGGCACTGTCCCCCTCCTCCTTCTCCCTCCCGTGGCTGCCCTTGCACGCGCGCCGGCCGCCCGCGAGCTCCAATCCTCTGCCTCACACGCACGCTGCTCTGGAAGCTTCCCCCGCTCTCTCTCTTCCTCTCCCCGGCCCTGGACTGCATCCAGCAACTCCGCAGACACCACCCCGGCTCCTCCCGAGCCCTGTGGCAACGGGCAGAAGCTCGCCGGCGCACAGGTCCACGGCACCTTGCCGTTCGCCTATAAAAGGACCCCCCGCGCTCCTCCTCTCCTCACCAATCGCTCTATCACCCACCTAATTCCCCCCCTACGCCACACACTCCACTCTAGACAGGCCCGAGCTTGAGATCGAGCTCGAGCTCCGCTGCGGCGGCTCGCCGTCGTCCGCTCGGTACAGGCTGTCCCAGCCGTTCCTCTCGCTCGATCTAGCACCACGTCGTCCCACTGATTCTTTTCCCCCTCTTTTCCCTCTCTGCAGCTGCCGGAAACAGCCGAAACCACCACCACCCGAAGCTCCTCCGTCGTGTGACCTCGCCGCCGGCGAACCAGGCCACTCCGGCGACCCACTCTACCTCAACCAGATCGACGACACCTCGCTGATTCCGTCCCTGCCCTTAGCTCGCCCTGCCGTGCCCCGAGTCGTCGCCGGTGAGCTCGCCGGCCCTCTGCCGAAGGGTTAGGGATGACAGGCGGGCCCCGCCTGTCAGCCTCCCCTCGCCCTCGCCCCTCTCTCCTCTCACTGACGCCGGACCCCGCCCGTCAGGTTTGAAAACCTAGCGCGCGCTGGCGCCCGTGCGGTAGGCTGATTCGCCCTGGGCCTGCTGCATTGTGGCCGTTCTGGCCCAGTTGCACAGGACCATTTTTCTTTTTCTGTTCCGTGGGATTTTCAAATAATTCCACATGACTAAATATTTATCCAAATGAAATAATTCAAGTTCCTAAAAACTTGTAAAAATCCAACCTATTTAATGATGTCACTTTCACCCATATCCATGGACCTTTTCGGTTTTGTTCAAATTTAAATCCATATTTGAACACTAAAACCTCTGTTCAAAAATTCATGTACCCCATCCTGTCACTCCAAAACTCAAACTAAGATTTTTTGCCATCTTAGTGTTCCCTCCAGTATTTGATAAAAATAAGTTGACATTTTTCTGAGCACTTTGGTTTTTCTGTTTTTATTGTGGTCTTATTTTCCCCTTATTTATTGCGACGATTAGATACCATGTTTGACGAGGTTGCTGAAGAAGAAGGAGGGGAAGGATTTGAAGACCTTGAGGACCAAGCCAATCCAGGCAAGCAGCCCTTTGACCATGATACCCTTGTGTTCCTCGGAACCCTTTTTATTTCCGAATGCATGATGATAAGAGTGACGGTGGTGACCTAGTTGAAAGCCACCACATGATGCATGCCTTACTCATGATCTTGCTATATGCTTAGATGCAATGCAAATGATTAGTAGTGATGCTTAGTGATGCATGTGTGCCATGAATCCTTCGTGGTTGCATTCTTTTCGAAAACCCCATCGGGTGCCCCTAATGCCCGAGGGTGATGTTCAGTTAGGTCATCACTTGAGGAAGAAGTGGTGTGCCAAGAAAGATCTTGTGTGTGGGTGAAATGATGGATTAGATTTATGTGTGACTACCGTCCCAACCAAACATGTGCAACCACTCTACCCCTTATGGGACGGGGCATTATTGATTACTTAGGCCGATACTAGCATGGTGCCCACATTACTAGTGACGGGGAAGACTTGAGGTGTCTCCCGGGACGGGGTCGTGCTTGGATAGGCGACCATGACTGTTTTCACAGGGCACCGGACACACCGTTGTTCCCTTCGTGTATGCGTGACATTGTAAAGAGGGAAATTCCCATGATTTATCGTTTGTACACGAGGGTTGTGCACCAGCGAGTGGACCCTATGTTAGTATCGTCTAGGGAAAGGTAATGACCGGGTGCTTCCCCCGTGTACTTGAGGTACTGCGGGATCGTGGGTGACACGAAAGCTTCCCTGATCTTGTGGGTAAAGTGCGCAACCTCTGCAGAGTGTAAAACTATTCGAAAAGCCGTGTCCACGGTCATGGACAGTTGAGTGGTGCTACCTAAACTATGTCCAGAATTTTACAATCTCGGTGAAAGTATGTGTGTGTGTTGAGTCAAGGTGGTGACTTGACTCGTTGAATTGAACCCTATTCATGTTGATATCTGTAACCTGTCTTCGAGGTTACCCAAATTTATTGATGCATGTTACATGATGGTAGAATATTTAATCTAGCTTGTAGCTAGGTTGCTCGTTGTTGTATATTTTCATTGTTACCTTGAACCAAATCATGGGTTGCTTGTGAGTACATTCAAAGTACAGATTTCCATTGGCAATACCAAGGATCGATTCCCCTGAGACTCCCAGTTTCAACAAGAAGGTGTCAACTGCTAACGGCGCCGGATATTAGCAATCAACGTGGACTTGCACACAGATACAAATAACTTTGCTCCCAACGAGTACAGAGAGGTTGTCAATCCCTCTGGCCTTGTAGTTTACAAAGGATCAAACGCAAGTGATAGTAGTGATAGATATAATTGCAATAGTAAATAAAAAGCGGAAAAGTAAATAGCGGATGTGATCAATGATGGTAATATGGACCGGAGTCTCATGATGTTCACTAGTGATGTCTCTCTCCCAAAAGACGATGAAACAACTATGTGAGGTAAACGAATTACAGCTGGGCAATTGACAGGACTAATGCTGACTACATTGCAAGAAAGGTTGAGGTTCAAAGCATGGGCGGTACGCCAAAGTAAGTAGACCGAAATCCATCAATATCTACTACTAATCATCCACCTTGAGATATCTATCCAGAACATCTCGCTGGTATTAAGTTGCGAGTCCCACCCATAGTGTAAACTCAATGCAACAGACAACTGCATTAAAAGAACTTTGCGTAAAGTAAACAATCCTTGCACCCGCGGGCACAAGCACCGTTGTTTTCCCCCTTGTGGCAACAACACATCCCCTAGACTCATGTTTCTGTCACTCAAGCTAGTCATCGAGGGGCATGAACCCACAATCGAGCATAACGTTCCCTCTTGGAGTCACTACCTACTACTTGGCCAAAGCAATAAATAACAACGGAGAACATGCAAGAATTACTTACGAACATAAATATAAAAGAGGTAGATCAAATATATTACTCAAGCACAATCTGAACATAATCTCATAATCCATCGGATCCCAGCAAACTCATCATAGCAACAGCATAAGGATTACATATGTGCCTCGATCATGTAGGACAGCTCACGAGGACTAATTAGTGAAGCACAAGAACGGGAGGAGAACATCACATAGCTACTGGTCATGGACCCATGGTCCAAGGGAGACTACTCACAACTCATCCGGGAGGCGTCCATGGTGGTGGAGAAGCTCCCGGTGGTGATCCTCCCCTCCGGCAGGGTGCCGGGAAGAGTTCTCCTGGTGCTCCCGATCTTGGAAGCGGCGGCGGCGGCGGAACAGAGATAAGATCGCGAAAAAGGGTTCCCGTCTCGAGGGTTTCGGGAGACGCTTTAAATATATGCCAAAGGGGGGCATCGAAAGAGCCTAGGGGGGCCCAGGCGCCCCCCCGGCGCGGCCCAGGGGGGGAGGGCGCCGCCAGGGCGCCTGGAGCCCTGGTGGCCCCCCCGGCTGGACTTCGGGCGCAAGGTAGCTTCTGGAACGCTGATTTTTTATATAATTTTTCTGGATTTTTCCTGGCAGTTCTCGTAATTTGAAAACCTGAAATACAAAAACAGCCGAAAACAGAAACTGGCACTGGGGTGCACTGAGTTAATAGGTTAGTCCAAATATGATCAAAAGTGTATGGAAGTGCATAAATATCATAGCAATATCACACAAAAGAGGCATGGAGCAAGCAGAAATTATAGATACGTTTTGGACGTATCAACATCCCCAAGCTTAATTACTGCTCGTCCTTGAGTAGGTAAATGATAACAAGAATAATTTCTGTGGTGACATGCTATTAACCATATAGGACTTTTTGTAGCCATATGACAAAAGCTTACTGAGACAATGAATCTATAGTAATTAAGTTGCCTCATGAGAAAATCACAAAGAACTGAAAGTTTTACCATATGATACTGAAACATCAAATAGATTTGTAATGAACATGGTGTGCAAATATGATAAAGTGATATCTCGCTTGCCCCCTTTAGTGAAGCAAAACATAAATGCAGGGGCACCTCCAAGGTTTAAGTGATGACTAGATACAATGGTTTTAGAATAAACGATATCACAATCATGCAAAAGACAATGCTACTTTGGGACAATGCACATTACACTCAGAATGACAACCATGCTCTTAGTAGTTGGTGCTTTTAAAAGAAGGTGGAGACTCTCGAACTGTGGCTTTTGTTGGCAAGGTTGAAAACCCGTAATCGGAAACAAAGACAAAACATGTACCAGAGCTCTTGGTTTTAAAACAGAGGTAATAATTTTTTTTAGATCCTGCATGTTTCGTCAACGAATGCTAGCAGATAACTCAATCACTTCTTGAGATGGACAAGTTTCGAGGAACGACTCCCGAATGAGGACGATCACATCCTCTTAATCTCCTTTGTTTATCACTGCCAACGTTTTCTGATTTCTCATGAACAAAGCATGAAGGAGGGTTTGTTTGTTATATTATCTTTTTGAGCCGGGCGCACTCAATGCCAGTTCCTTCTCGTGTTATGGGTTTGCACATTATACATGCAATCCCGGGGTGAAGCTTGTCCAACTTAAAAAGATCATGAATTAACTACTACTTCCTCATGGACTTACAACAGAGGCACAAAATAAGAATGCTTTTCTTTGAATAATTTCGAGATGGCACATGCAAGTCTCCGTTAGGAATGGCAGGTAAATACCATGTAGGAAGATATGGTGGACTCATATGGCATAACTGGGTTAAAAGGATGTGGATGCACAAGCAGTCAGTCCGCTTAGTACAGGCGAAGGTTAGCAAAAGACTGGGAGCGACCAGCTAAGAGAGCAATGACGGTCATAATCATCCAGAGCGACAAAGCAACATTGAATCAGGCATGGAAGTTATATCGCTATTCAAAAATAAAAGATCATCAAGGCTTGACAGACTTTCTTTACAGTCTTAAATATGCGTGAGCATACGCCAAGTCAATTAGAATAAATTCTCAAAGGAAGATATTACTAAACCATACCACATCATAGGCAAACAAATCATGTTGGTACTCCAATAACACATTGGGAACCCCCCAGCTATTTGGGACTAACCATAAGAAAACATGAACTACTAAGCGCCATCATGCATGTAACATCTTTATCATAGACATATCAACCAATGCAACGGAAGCAAACTCTCTTAATAAGGTGAGCATGATAATTAAAAAGAGTTCAAGCAACCAACTAGACAAAAGCTCTTTAAAATGATAAGCATGAATACTAAGAGCTGAACATGATAGTAGCTATTAAAAGACAGAGAACACACACAGCAAAGATAGACATGAAAATTCTATGTTATGTTCTAGGTAGAAGTGGAGCGTGTTTCTCTCCCACATAAAGAAAGCTGAGTTCCGACTCGTTATGAAAAACTAAAGAAAACTAAAAAGCAAGACGCTCCAAGCATAGCACATAACAGATGAAGTGATTAAAATATAGTGGAACGAAAGACGAACTGATAATGTTGATGGAGAAGGGGATGCACGGGGCATCCCCAAGCTTAGATGCTTGAGTCTCCTTTAATATTTCTTGGGGTGCACGGGGGCATCCCCAAGCTTGAGCGTTTGACACTCCTGAATCTTTTTATCATCTTCCCTCGCACACTTGAAAACTCCCTTCATACATAACTCATCATAATCTGATTAGCGAGGTTAGTACCCATAATAAAATAATTGTACCTTGCTGGAAATAAAGATATTCTTGAAGTTCTACTGTTTATCAAGATTGCCAAAAGGTTTTTGCAAAGAAAAAGCAAGCTCTAGGTTTGCAAAATGAAGGAAAGGCAAAACATGACAGAATCTGTGAAAAACAGAACAACAGGTAGTAAATGATTTGTTCGGGGCACTTCTGCAACTCTAATCAAAAAACTCAGAACAGACGCACAAAAGACAATTATATAGAGCACGCTGTCGAAAACATTCAGACCAAAAAGATGATCTGGTGATTTTATACGATTTTTTCTATCCAAGGACAGAATCTGTTTCCTGGACAACACCTCAGAACTTTTGAACTTTCTAGCAATCAGAGGCTATACTTGGCACAAAATTGAAAAGCAAAGATACAATGATGATGCTACAGTAGTAAACAACATCAATACACAACAAAACAAAATAGAATTTATTCATTGGGCTGCCTCCCAGAAGCGCTTTCTTTTATGCCTTTAAGCTAAGCATAATGCATATAGATCAAGTTTTATCAAGAGTAAAAGAATAGCTAGCCCGTATAACGGACTCAAAAGGTAACTTGATCTTCTTTCGAGGGAAATGTTCCATCCTTTCTTGAGAGGAAACTGAAATTTTATATTACCCTCTTTCATGTCAATGATAGCACCAACGGTGCGCAAAAAGGGACGTCCCAAAATAATTGGACAAGAAGGATCACATTCAATATCTATAATAGTAAAATCAACGGGAACATAATTATCATTGACAACGATAAGAACATCGTCGATCCTCCCCAAAGGTTTCTTTATGGAAGAATCAACGAGACGAACACCAAAAGAACAAGAATCATAAGGTTTTAATTTAAGCATATCATATATTCTTTTGGGCATAACAGAGGTACTAGCACCAACATCACATAAAGCATAGCAAGAGAAGTCATTCAATTTAATTTTTATCATAGGATCCCAACCATCTTCTAGCTTTCTAGGTATGGAGGCTTCTACTCTAAGTTTCTCCTCCCTAGTTTTGATAAGAGCATTAGTGATATGCTCTGTGAAGGCAAGGTTAAGCGTGCTAGTGCGGGGGTCTCTAGACATCTTGTGAAGGAAATCAATAACTTCGGTAAGAGTGCAATTATCAAAATCAAGGTCACTATCATCAAGTAAAGTGGTGGTGGTGTCCTTTAGGTTCACTTGTTTGGTAGTTTCTATAGTCATAGCATCACCATTAATAGGTCCAATGGGACCAGGAGTACATTGGGTGCTAAGAGTTTGGATATCCTCAACAACTTGGATAGTAGCAACAGTGTGGTGGGTAGGAAGGCTCTTAATTCTATCTTCTTCCTCCCTTTCTCTAGCTCATCTCTCTTTAAGTTTAGCCATCATCCTAATATTTTCATTTATTTGCACTTAAATAGCATTAATAGGAGTGACCTTCCTCTCCTCAAGAGGAGAAGTTTTAATTTTAAGCAATTCTATCTCATTGGCTAAATGGTCTACCTTTGAAGAGAGATCACCTAGTTTGTTTAGTTTTTCTTCTACACTATTATTAAAAGCTTTTTGGGTAGTGATGAAATCTTTAAGCATAATCTCTAGTTCAGTAGTGGAGTTCTTGGTGCTAGGATAAGCATTGTTGTTCCCATAAGAATTAGAGGGGAACGGTCTAGGATTGCTACCAAAATTACTCCTATAAGCATTGTTGTTAAAATTGTTTCTAGAGATAAAATTCACATCTACTTGTTCTTGAGCAATCAAAGAATTTAAAGGAACATCACGAGGATCAATAGAAGATTTCTTCGAAAGTAGAGACATGATCAAGTCAACTTTTTCATTTAGGGAGGAAATCTCCTCGACAGAGTTTACCTTCCTACCTATTGGAGCGCGTTCGGTGTGCCATTGGGAATAGTTGGTCATCATCTCATCGAGAAGCTTTGTGGCAGCACCAAGTGTAGTTGACATAAAAGTTCCTCCCGCGGCCGAATCTAACAAGTTCCGCGAGGTAAAGTTCAAGCCTGCATAAAAAGTTTGGATAACCATCCAAGTAGTCAAACCATGAGTAGGGCAGTTCTTGATAAGAGATTTCATACGTTCCCAAGCTTGGGCAACGTGTTCATTATCCAATTGTTTAAAATTCATTATGTTACTTCTTAGCTGGATAATTTTAGCAGGTGGATAGTATTTTCCAATAAAAGCATCTTTACACTTGTCCCATGAATCTATGCTATTTCTAGGCAAAGACTGAAACCAAATTTTAGCTCCTCCTCTCAAGGAGAAAGGAAAAAGCTTAAGCTTAACAATATTACCATCTATTTCTTGGTACTTTTGCATATCACAAAGTTCAACAAAGTTGTTTAAGTGTAAAGCAGCATCATCTCCAGCACCGGAGAATTGATCTTTCATGACTAAGTTCAGTAAAGCAGGTTTAATTTCATATGAAGGTGCTGAAGTGGCAGGTGTAGTGATAGGTGTGCAGATAAAGTCATCGTTGTTGTGACTAGTGAAGTCACATAACTTGGTGTTCTCGGTGGAACCCATAGTAGCAAGCAAGCAAGATAACTATTTTTGTCATTTTCGATAAAAAGGTACTAAAGCAAAAACTGAAAGGTAAACTAACAAGACTAAAAAGCAAAGGTAAAAGATAGCGTGCAACTCCCCTATCCTGAAGAGTGGAGTCCCCGGCAACGGCGCCAGAAATTGCTTTGCTAGGCTTCTCGCCCCTCGTTGGTTACCCCAAGTGGAAGGTTAGAGATGCAGTGTAGCAGAAGATTTCCCTTGGCAATACCAAGGATCGATTCCCCTGAGACTCCCAGTTTCAACAAGAAGGTGTCAACTGCTAACGGCGCCGGATATTAGCAATCAACGTGGACCTGCACACAGATACAAATAACTTTGCTCCCAACGAGTACAAAGAGGTTGTCAATCCCTCCGGCCTTGTAGTTTACAAAGGATCAAACGCAAGTGATAGTAGTGATAGATATAATTGCAATAGTAAATAAAAAGCGGAAAAGTAAATAGCGGATGTGATCAATGATGGTAATATGGACCGGAGTCTCATGATGTTCACTAGTGATGTCTCTCTCCCAAAAGACGATAAAACAGCTATGTGAGGTAAACGAATTACAGCTGGGCAATTGACAGGACTAATGCTGACTACATTGCAAGAAAGGTTGAGGTTCAAAGCATGGGTGGTACGCCAAAGTAAGTAGACCGAAATCCATCAATATCTACTACTAATCATCCACCTTGAGATATCTATCCAGAACATCTCGCTGGTATTAAGTTGCGAGTCCCACCCATAGTGTAAACTCAATGCAACAGACAACTGCATTAAAAGAACTTTGCGTAAAGTAAACAATCCTTGCACCCGCGGGCACAAGCACCGTTGTTTTCCCCCTTGTGGCAACAGCACATCCCCTAGACTCATGTTTCTGTCACTCAAGCTAGTCATCGAGGGGCATGAACCCACAATCGAGCATAACGTTCCCTCTTGGAGTCACTACCTAATACTTGGCCAAAGCAATAAATAACAACGGAGAACATGCAAGAATTACTTACGAACATAAATATAAAAGAGGTAGATCAAATATATTACTCAAGCACAATCTGAACATAATCTCATAATCCATCGGATCCCAGCAAACTCATCATAGCAACAGCATAAGGATTACATATGTGCCTCGATCATGTAGGGCAGCTCACGAGGACTAATTAGTGAAGCACAAGAACGGGAGGAGAACATCACATAGCTACTGGTCATGGACCCATGGTCCAAGGGAGACTACTCACAACTCATCCGGGAGGCGTCCATGGTGGTGGAGAAGCTCCCGGTGGTGATCCTCCCCTCCGGCAGGGTGCCGGGAAGAGTTCTCCTGGTGCTCCCGATCTTGGAAGCGGCGGCTGCGGCGGAACAGAGATGAGATCGCGAAAAAGGGTTCCTGTCTCGAGGGTGTCGGGAGACGCTTTAAATATATGCCAAAGGGGGGCATCGGAGGAGCCTCGGGGGGCCCAGGCGCCCCCCCCCCCCCCGGCGCGGCCCAGGGGGGGCGCCGCCAGGGCGCCTGGAGCCCTGGTGGCCCCCCCCGGCTGTACTTCGGGCGCAAGGTAGCTTCTGGAACGCTGATTTTTTATATATTTTTTCTGGATTTTTCCTGGCAGTTCTCGTAATGTGAAAACCTGAAATACAAAAACAGCCGAAAACAGAAACTAGCACTGGGGTGCACTGAGTTAATAGGTTAGTCCAAATATGATCAAAAGTGTATGGAAGTGTATAAATAACATAGCAATATCACCCAAAAGAGGCATGGAGCAAGCAAAAATTATAGATACATTTTGGACGTATCAAGTACTCATTGGCTTGCCACTGGTTATTTAATTGGCCAGGCATGGAGGTGCAGGAATTTGAAGAAGAATTCTATGGAGACGAACATGCGAACTAGGACGCTTTCCCAGTCAGAATGCATGTAGGGTTAAGGCAGATGGCATGGGTTCTACTTATCTGCGAAGACTTCCGCTATTCGAGTTTATTTGCTATTCAGCCCTTGAGGCTTTATCTATGTAAGACTTGACCATAATGGTCATAATTTGTGTAAGACGGTATGTATGGATGTAAGACTCTTTTTTATTCAGCTTCTGTGTGTTCAGTGAGCATTAATCTCTGGGATCACTGTACATGTGCATTCGGTGATCTCGACTCTTAAGTCGGGGTCCCCACATTTGTTTTCCCACCGTATGCTTTATTCAAGAGAGAAGCCTCTAGTGAACCCTATGGCCCCGGGGTCTATTTTCCATATTGTTTATTCAGATCTACAAAATCAAAAACACGAAAATACCTCGTTGAGTTTTATTTACTTTATTTTGTTTATCATATCTCTATCAGGTCTCACTCTTGTTTGTGACGTTGAAGGGATTGAGAACCCCTTTTCGTGTTGTGTGCACGTGTTTGTTAGTTTGTGCACGTGCATATATTGGAGACTTGCTTGTACCTCCTACTGGATTGATACCTTGGTTCTCAAATGAGGGAAATACTTATCTCTAGTTTGCTGCATCACCCTTTCATCTTGAATGGAAAAATCAACGCAAGCTCAAGAAGTAGCAAGAAGAATTCCGACGTCATTGCCGAGGAGGTCTACATCAAGCCTACCAAGTACTTGTCATAAACTCTCATCTCTTGCATTTACAATATTTTTCATTTGCCTCTCATTTTCATCTCCCCACTTCTAAAACGTTTTTAGAAAAACACAAAAATATTTGCCTTTTTATTCTCCCTTTTTCCGTTCGTATTTTTGTTTGCTTGTGTGCTAAACCTCTTTTGCTATCATGTCTGAATCCGGGGAGGTTATCATTGAAAAGGATAGTAATGATCTTAGAGGAAAGTTTGATGATTTTGGTAATGACTATCTGTCTTGGTACTAGGCCTGACAGTAAGAGTACGGGGTACGTAGGAGCAGGCAAAGTCCTAGCTACGGCAAGGTTGTACACATGAGTTTTACGAGTTCAGGGCCCTCTCGGAGGAGGTAAAAGCCCTACGTCTCGGTTCCCGGAGGTGGTCGACTGGAATATAGGTGTGTGTGTTACAGGGGTGCGAACCCTTGTACCAGAGGAGGGGGTGGCCTATATAGAGTGCGCCAGGACCCCAGCCGCCCCACGTTACAGAGGGTTCAATGTACATAAAGACAGAGCGTTACTGATAACGCCTGTAATAAAGAGCTTTAATGGCCTTTAAGTCTGCGGAGTGAATGCCCGACCGTTGCTAGTCTTGCGTGACCTTAGAACTTCTACGTGCCAGTGGTTTCTTGCACGGTCGAGTGACTTCATTCCTATCGAATGGAATTGGGGTATCCGAGTGGGTCATATGGTCGAGTGGATTGCACTCTTTGGTCACTTTAGTCGATACTTTTGGTCATCCTTGGAATGTCTTTGATCCTAGGGTAGTGACCTTGGGTAGGGCGTCTAGGTCAGGCCTATGACCCCACCCTAGGTCTATGGTATCATCAATAGCCCTCGAATGGATTGAGATCTGAGTGAAAAGAGGGTTGAAGTTGATTCTGTTCCGAGTCTTGTGCTTCGGAGGCATCCTCTTCGAACTTGGGAGTCAAACTGTTTCTTCAACCTTATTTTAGTCGCCTTGATCGATTCAGAAATCGTCGAGTGAACTTTGCGAGTAACCCTTGAGTGTTGACGAGGCGCGATATTTTCTACGCGGTTGGCTGCTCTATGGTTCCCGAATTTTGCGGGATTCGAATTTCGGGGAAGCGCGCGGACGGAGCTGATGGCTTCTCGCCCCTCGTTGGTTACCCCAAGTGGAAGGTTTGAGATGCAGTGTAGTGATACGTCCAAAACGTATCTATAATTTCTGCTTGCTCCATGTCTTTTTTGTGTGATATTGCTATGATATTTATGCACTTCCATACACTTTTGATCATATTTGTACTAACCTACTAATGGTTGCAAAAGTGCACAATGTTCTTGTTTTACACTTTATTGTGTAGGAATTACTTGGAAATTGACAAAAACGCAAAAGGAGTCGTATTGGAGTAGGACTCTGACTTTCCTGAAATCTGTCTGAGAACGTTTTCTAAAGATGGTCACGTTCCGGCCCGAAGATGACGTCAAACGGAAAAAGTCTAGTTGCGAAAGTTGTGGGGAATTTCGAGGCGATGCTTCTGGATATAAAATTCATCCAAATCGGAGTCTGGACGGCCGAGTAAAGCCCGTTTTACCGAGGCCCAAAATCTGATGACGGGAATCCGAGAGTCTATATAAAAAGAGGAAACCTAGGTCACCAAGGGCCACGAATTTTCCTCCTCCCGAGCCGCCGTCTTGGAGGGGAGGACCATAACCATTGCAGCACCATCCACAAGGAAGAAGGGGGGCCAAGGAGCCGCTGCCCCTAGGGCCGCCGCCGCCCCCAAGGGCCGCCGCCGCCCCCTAGGGCCGCCGCCGTCTCCTCCTCGCCACCGCCGCCTCCTCGCGGGGCTGCACCTCTCCATCAACACCATCATCAACCTCCTCCTCACCATGTCCATGTGTGAGTAGTCTTCTCCGGGGCCGAGGGCTCGTACTTGTAGCTATGTGGTTACCTCTCTCTCCCATGATGTGATCTTCGTTGTGATCATAGGCTATGTTAATCTAGGGTGATCCCATGATATTTCCCCTTCCTCTATGTATTGGATTGATGTACTCACTTGTCTTTATCTAGTATAATCCCCGAGACCAAAGTGACAGCGGTCTATTGGACATGGATTAAAAAAATATTTTCATGAGTGATTTCCTCTCTTGTGTGTTGATTGAGGATTGAGAGTCTCTTGGTGCTTGTCTTTGACTATCCTTTAGATATGTTGTGGTGATTGTGGGACTCTCTTTGGATGCCCGCGGTGACATTGGGAAATCCTTAGATTGAGAACTACGAACTTTGAGGTGTGCTTTTGTAGCCCTACATAATTCTCGTCCTCTCTTGACCACGAAGGAATGACCTCCGGGTGCGTCTCCATTGCATGTTTTATGGGAAATATCATGTGATTCGATTATGTTAATGTTATTGGGAGTTGCCACTAGTGAAAGTATGAACCCTAGGCCTTGTTTCCACCATTGCAATACCATTTGTGCTCACGTTTACCACTTGTTTGCTTGCTGCACTTTTTATTACAGATTTATATTACTTTGTTTTGCCATCCATATCACTTGCCATTTAACATCTCTTCGCCGAACTAGTGCACCTATACATCTAACAAGTGTATTAGGTGTGTTGGGGACACAAGAGACTTCTTGTATCTTAGTTGCAGGGTTGCTTGAGAGAGACCATCTTCAACCTCTACTTCCCTGAGTTCGATAAACCTTAGGTCATCCACTTGAGGGAAATTGCTGCTGTCCTACAAACCTCTGCGCTTGGAGGCCCAACATAGTCTACAAGAGTAGAAGCGTGTGTAGACATCAAGCTATTTCTGGCGCCGTTTGCCGGGGAGGTGAGTGCTTGAAGGTATATCTTTAGATCTTGCAATTAAATCTTTTTGTTTCTTGTTTTTATTTTCACTAGTTTTGCTTACTGGAAAACAACAAAAATATGAGAGAGCTTTATAAGCTCTACCTTGAACTTGGACATGATGTGTTCGAAGAGAAAATTAAAAAACCTTTGGAACTTTATTATTTGCATAACAATCATGATGGTGGTGATGTTATTAGTATGTTTTTTATTTAATATCAATATTGCTAATGACATGGAAAGCTCTAAGCTTGGGGATGACACGTTTGATGAACATGATATTTTTAGTCCCCCAACTTTTGAGGAGAAAATTACTTTGATGATACTATGCCTCCTATATATGATGATTACAATGATGAATATGATATTTTCAGTCCACCTACTATTGAGGATAAAATTTACTATGATTATGATATGCCTCCTAAATACGATGATTACCATGATGGTTATGATAGTCTTACTCTCACTATTCCTAATAAGAAAGATTTTGCTTATATGAAGAGTAATGACACTTTTATGCTTTTGGATCATGGAAATAATGCCTTATGTGATAGTTATATTGTTGAGTTCATCCATGATGCCACTGAAATTTATAATGAGAGAGGGAGACATGGTTCTAAATATCTTAATAATAAGAAGTTTCCTCTTTTTATGGTGAATATTTTGAAGTTATGCTTGTTTTGCCTTCCTATGCTTATTGCTTTGTGCTTCAATGAATTATTCTATTGCAATATTCCTATGCATAGGAAGCATGTTAGGCTTAAATGTGTTTGGTATTTGCTTCTTGATGCTCTCTTTTGTTCTTCAACTCTTATTCCTACGAGAGCATCATTAAAGTCTTATGCCTAGCTTAAAGGCATAAAAGAAAGCGCTTTTGGGAGGCAGCCCACAATGAATAAAATTTTATTTTGCTTTTGTTGTGTCTTAATGTTGTTACTACAGTAGCATCATCATTGTATCTTTACTTTTCAGCTTTGTACCAAGTGTAGCCTCTGATTGCAAGAAAGTTCAAAAGTTGTGACGTGCTGTCCAGGAAACAGATTCTGTCCTTGGATAGAAAAATTCATATAAAATCACCAGATCATCTTTTTGGTCTGAATTTTTTCGACAGCGTGCTCTATATAATTGGCTTTCGGGCGTCTGTTCTGAGTTTTTTGATTTGAGTTGCAGAAGTGCCCCGAAAAAATTATTTACTACCTGCTGGTCTGTTTTTCACAGATTCTGTCCTGTTTTGCCTTTCCTTCGTTTTGCAAAACTTGAGCTTGCTTTTTCTTTGCAAAAACCTTTTGGCAATCTTGAGAAACAGTAGACCTTCAAGAATATCCTTATTTTCAGCAAGGAAAAATTATTTTATTAAGGGTACTAACCTCGCTAATCAGATTATGATGAGTTATGTATGGAGGGAGTTTTCAAGTGTGCGAGGGAAGATGATAAAAAGATTCAGGAGTGTCAAACGCTCAAGCTTGGGGATGCCCCCATGCACCCCCAAGAAATATTCAAGAAGACTCAAGCATCTAAGCTTGGGGATGTCCCCGTGCATCCCCTTCTCCATCAACAATTGTCAGTTCGTCTTTCGTTCCACTATATTTTTATCACTTCATGTGTTATGTGCTATGCTTGGAGCGTCTTGCTTTTAGTTTTCTTTAGCTTTGCTTGCTGTTCATAACGAGTTGGAACTCAGCTTTCTTTGTGTGGGAGAGAAACACGCTCCACTTCAACCTAGAGCACAACATAGAATTTTCATGTCTATCTTTGCTGTGTGTGTTCTTTGTCTTTCAATAGCTACTATTATGTCAGCTCTTAGTTTTCATGCTTTATCTTTTTAAAGAGCTTTTGTTTAGTTGGTCGCTGGAACTCTCTTTAGTTATCATGCTTATCTTGTTAAGAGAGTTGGCTTCTGTTGCACTGGTTGATATGTCTATGATAAAAACGCTATGTGCATAATGGTGCCTAGTAGTTCATGTTTTCTTGTGGTTAGTCTCAAATAGCTGGGGAGTTCTCAATGTGTTATTGGAGTATCAACATGATTTGTTTTCCTATGATGTGGTATGGTTTAGTGATATCTTCCTCCAAGAATTTATTTTGATTGACTTGGCGTATGCTCACGCATATTTAAGACTGTAAAGAAAGTCTATCAAGCCTTGATGATCTTTAATTTCTGAGTAGCGATATAACTTCCATGCCGATTCAATGTTGCTTTGTCGCTCTGCATGATTATGACCTTCATTGCTCTCTTAGTTGGTCGCTCCCAGTCTTTTGCTAACCTTCGCCTGTACTAAGCGGACTGACTGCTTGTGCATCCAAATCCTTTAAACCAGTTATGCCATATGAGTCCACCATACCTTCCTATACATGGTATTTACCTGCCATTCCTAACGAAGACTTTCATGTACCACCTCGAAATTATTCAAAAAAGCATTTCTCTTTTGTGCCTCTGTTTTAGCTCATGAGGAAGTAGTAGTTAATTCATGATATTTTTAGGTTGGACAAGCTTCACCCCGGGATTGCATGTCTAATGTGCAAATCCTTAATACTAGAAGGAACTGGCATAGAGTGCGCCCGGCTCATTAAAAAATTATACAACAAACAAACCCTCCTTCACGCTTTGTTCATGAGAAATCAGAAAACTTTGGCAGTGATAAACAAAGGAGATTAAGAGGATGTGATCGTCCTCATTCGGGAGCCGTTCCTCGAAACTTGTCTAGCTCAAGAAGTGATTGAGTTATCTGCTAGCATTCGTTGACGAAATATGCATATTCTAAAAAAATAAAAAATTATTACCTCTGTTTTTAAAACCAAGAGCTCTGGTACATGTTTTGTTTTTGTTTCCGACCACGGGTTTTCAACCTTGCCAACAAAAGCCACGGTTCGAGAGTCTCCACCTTCCTTCTTTAAAGCACCAACTATTGAGAGCATGATTGTCATTCTGAGTGTAATGTGCATTGTCCCAAAGTACCACTGTCTTTTGCATGATTATGATATCGTTTATTCTGAAATCATTGTATCTAGTCGTCACTTAAACTTTCGAGGTGCCCCTGCATTTATGTTTTGCTTCACTAAAGGGGGCAAGCGAGATATCACTTTGTCATATTTGCACACCATGCTCATTGCAAATCTATTGAGTGTTTCAGTATTATATTGTAAAACTTTCAGTTCTTTGTGATTTTCTCATGAGGCAACTTAATTACTATAGATTCATTATCTCAGTAAGCATTTGTCATGTGACTGTGACAAGTTCTTATATGGTTAATAGCATGTCACCACAGAAATTATGCTTGTTATCATTTACCTACTCGAGGACGAGCAGGAATTAAGCTTAGGATGTTGATACGTCCAAAACGTATCTATAATTTCTGCTTGCTCCATGCCTTTTTTGTGTGATATTGCTATGATATTTATGCACTTCCATACACTTTTGATCATATTTGGACTAACCTACTAATGGTTGCAAAAGTGCACAGTGTTCTTGTTTTATACTTTATTGTGTAGGAATTACTTGGAAATTAACAAAAACGCAAAATGAGTCGTATTGGAGTAGGACTCTGACTTTCCTGAAATCTGTCTGAGAACGTTTTTTAAAGATGGTCACGTTCCGGCCCGAAGATGACGTCAAACGGAAAAAGTCTAGTTGCGAAAGTTGTGGGGAATTTCGAGGCGACGCTTCTGGATATAAAATTCGTCCAAATCGGAGTCCGTACGGCCGAGTAAAGCCCGTTTTACTGAGGTCCAAAATCTGATGACGGGAATCCGAGAGTCTATATAAAGAGAGGAAACCTAGGTCACCAAGGGCCACGAATTTTCCTCCTCCCGAGCCTCCGTCTTGGAGGGGAGGACCAGCACCATTGCAGCACCATCCACAAGGAAGAAGGGGGGCCAAGGAGCCGCTGCCCCTAGGGCCGCCGCCGTCTCCTCCTCGCCGCCGCCGTCTCCGTGGCCGCCGCCGGCCGCCGCCTCCTCGCGGGGCTGCACCTCTCCATCAGCACCATCATCAACCTCCTCCTCACCATGTCCATGTGTGAGTAGTCTTCTCCGGGGCCGAGGGCTCGTACGTGTAGCTATGTGGTTATCTCTCTCTCCCATGATGTGATCTTCGTTGTGATCATAGGCTATGTTAATCTAGGGTGATCCCATGATATTTCCCCTTCCTCTATGTATTGGATTGATGTACTCACTTGTCTTTATCTAGTATAATCCCTGAGACTAAGGTGACAGCGGTCTATTGGACATGGATTAGAAAAATATTTTCATGAGTGATTTCCTCTCTTGTGTGTTGATTGAGGATTGAGAGTCTCTTGGTGCTTGTCTTTGACTATCCTTTAGATATGTTGTGGTGATTGTGGGACTCTCTTTGGATGGCCGCGGTGACATTGGGAAATCCTTAGATTGAGAACTACGAACTTTGAGGTGTGCTTTTGTAGCCCTACATAATTCTCGTCATCTCTTGACCACGAAGGAATGACCTCCGGGTGCGTCTCCATTGCATGTTTTATGGGAAATATCATGTGATTCGATTATGTTAATGTCGTTGGGAGTTGCCACTAGTGGAAGTATGAACCCTAGGCCTTGTTTCCACCATTTCAATACCATTTGTGCTCACGTTTACCACTTGTTTGCTTGCTGCACTTTTTATTACAGATTTATATTACTTTGTTTTGCCATCCATATCACTTGCCATTTAACATCTCTTCGCCGAACTAGTGCACCTATACATCTAACAAGTGTATTAGGTGTGTTGGGGACACAAGAGACTTCTTGTATCTTAGTTGCAGGGTTGCTTGAGAGAGACCATCTTCAACCTCTACTTCCCTGAGTTCGATAAACCTTAGGTCATCCACTTGAGGGAAATTGCTGCTGTCCTACAAACCTCTGCGCTTGGAGGCCCAACATAGTCTACAAGAGTAGAAGCGTGTGTAGACATCATGTAGCGGTAGTTTTCCCTTGGCAAAGATACCAAGGATCAATTTCCCCTGAGACTCCTAGTTTCAACAAGAAGGTGTCAACTGCTAACGGCGCCAGATATTAGCAATCAACGTGGACCTGCACACAGATACAAATAACTTTGCTTCCAACGAGTACAGAGAGGTTGTCAATCCCTCCGGCCTTGTCGTTTACAAAGGATCAAATGCAAGTGATAATAGTGATAGGTATTGCTGCAAATAGTAAGTAAAAGTGGAAAGTAAATAGCGGATGTGATCAGTGATGGTAATATGGACCGGGGTCCCATGATGTTCACTAGTGATGTCTCTCTCCCAAAAGACGATAAAACAGCTATGTGAGGTAAACGAATTACAGCTGGGCAATTGACATAATTATGTGCGCAAACCAATGCTAACTATGTTGCAAGAAAGGTAGAGGTTCAAAGCATGGGCGGTACGCCAAGGCAAGTAGACCGAAATCCATCGGCATCTACTACTAATCATCCACCTTGAGATATCTATCCAGAACATCTCGCTGGTATTAAGTTGCGAGTCCCACCCATAGTGTAAACTCAAAGCAACAGACAACTGCATTAAAAGAACTTTGCGTAAAGTAAACAATCCTTGCACCCGCGGGCACAAGCACCGTTGTTTTCCCCCTCGTGGCAACAGCACATCCCCTAGACTCATGTTTCTGTCACTCAAGCTAGTCATCGAGGGGCATGAACCCACAATCGAGCGTAACGTTCCCTCTTGGAGTCACTACCTACTACTTGGCCAAAGCAATAAATAGCAACGGAGAACATGCAAGAATTACTTATGAACATAAATATAAAAGAGCTAAATCAAATATATTACTCAAACACAATCTGAACATAATCTCACAATCCATCGGATCCCAGCAAACTCATCATAGCAACAGCATATGGATTACATATGTGCCTCGATCATGTAGGGCAGCTCACGAGATCTAATTAGTGAAGCACAAGAAGGGGAGGAGAACATCACATAGCTACTCGTCATGGACCCATGGTCCAAGGGAGACTACTCACAACTCATCCGGGAGGCGTCCATGGTGGTGGAGAGGCTCCCGGTGATGATCCTCCCCTCCGGCAGGGTGCCGGGAAGAGTTCTCCTGGTGCTCCCGATCTTGGAAGCTCGGCGGCGGCGGAACAGAGATGAGATCGCGAAAAAGGGTTCCCGTCTTGAGGGTTTTGGGACGCGTGCTAAATAAATGCCAAAGGGGGGCATCAGCGGAGGCCTGGGGGGCCCAGGCGCCCCCCGGCGCGGCCAGGAGGGGGGCCGCGCCACCAGGGCGCCTGGAGCCCTGGTGGCCCCCCTCTGGCTCTACTTTGGCTGCCGGGAAGCTTCTGGAATGCTGATTTTTTATATAATTTTTCCGGGATTTTTCTGGCAGTTTACGTGATGGGAAAACCTGAAATACAAAAACAGCAGAAAACAGAAACTGGCACTCGGGTGCACTGAGTTAATAGGTTAGTCCAAATATGATCAAAAGTGTATGGAAGTGTATAAATATCATAGCAATATCACCCAAAAGAGGCATGGAGCAAGCATAAATTATAGATACGTTTTGGACGTATCAACATCCCCAAGCTTAATTCCTGCTCGTCCTCGAGTAGGTAAATGATAACAAAAATAATTTCTGTGGTGACATGCTATTAACCATATAGGACTTTTCATAGTCACATGACAAAAGCTTACTGAGACAATGAATCTGTAGTAATTAAGTTGCCTCACGAGAAAATCACAAAGAACTGAAAGTTTTACAATATGATACTGAAACATCAAATAGATTTGTAATGAGCATGGTGTGCAAATATGATAAAGTGATATCTCGCTTGCCCCCTTTAGTGAAGCAAAACATAAATGCAGGGGCACCTCCAAGGTTTAAGTGATGACTAGATACAATGATTTCAGAATAAACGATATCATAATCATGCAAAAGACAATGCTACTTTGGGACAATGCACATTACACTCAGAATGACAATCATGCTCTCAGTAGTTGGTGCTTTAAAAGAAGGTGGAGACTCTCGAACCGTGGCTTTTCTTGGCAAGGTTGAAAACCCGTAGTCGGAAACAAAGACAAAGCATGTATCAGAGCTCTTGGTTTTAAAAACAGAGGTAATAATTATTTTTTCAGATATGCATGTTTCATCAACGAATGCTAGCAGACAACTCAATCACTTCTTGAGATGGACAAGTTTCGAGGAACGGCTCCCGAATGAGGACGATCACATCCTCTTAATCTCCTTTGTTTATCACTGTCAAAGTTTTCTGATTTCTCATGAACAAAGCGTGAAGGAGGGTTTGTTTGTTATATTATTTTTTAGCCGGGCGCACTCTTTGCCAGTTCCTTCTCGTATTATGGGTTTGCACATTAGACATGCAATCCCGGGGTGAAGCTTGTCCAACTTAAAAAGATCATGAATTAACTACTACTTCCTCATGAACTAAAACAGAGACAAAAAATTGGAATGCTTTTTTTTTGAATAATTTCGAGATGGTACATGAAAGTCTTCGTTAGGAATGGCAGGTAAATACCATGTATAGGAAGGTATGGTGGACTCATATGGCATAACTGGTTTAAAGGATTTTGGATGCACAAGCAGTCAGTCCGCTTAGTACAGGCGAAGGTTAGCAAAAGACTGGGAGCGACCAACTAAGAGAGCAATGACGGTCATAATCATGCAGAGCGACAAAGCAACATTGAATCAGGCATGGAAGTTATATCGCTACTCAGAAACAAAAGATGATCAAGGCTTGACAGACTTTCTTTACAGTCTTAAATATGCGTGAGCATACGCCAAGTCAATCAAAATAAATTCTTGAAGGAAGATATTACTAAACCATACCACATCATAGGCAAACAAATCATGTTGGTACTCCAATAACACATTGGGAACCCCCCCAGCTATTTGAGACTAACCATAAGAAAACATGAACTACTAAGCACCATTATGCACGTAGCATCTTTATCATAGACATACCGACCAATGCAACAGAAGCAAACTCTCTTAATAAGATAAGCATGATTACTAAAGAGAGTTCAAGCAACCAACTAAACAAAAGCTCTTTAAAAAGATAAGCATGAAAACTAAGAGCTGAGCATGACAGTAGCTATTGAAAGACAAAGAACACACACAACAAAGATAGACATGAAAATTCCATGTTATGTTCTAGGTTGAAGTGGAGCGTGTTTCTCTCCCACATAAAGAAAGCTGAGTTCCGACTCGTTATGAAAAGCTAAAGAAAACTAAAAAGGAAACTAAAAGCAAGATGCTCCAAGCATAGCACATAACACATGAAGTGATAAAAATATAGTGGAACGAAAGACGAACTGATAATGTTGATGGAGAAGGGGATGCACGGGGGCATCCCCAAGCTTAGACGCTTGAGTCTTCTTGAATATTTCTTGGGGGTGCATGGGGGCATCCCCAAGCTTGAGCGTTTGACACTCCTGAATCCTTTTTATCATCTTCCCTCGCACACTTGAAAACTCCCTTCATACATAACTCATCATAATCTGATTAGCGAGGTTAGTATCCATAATAAAATAATTGTTCCTTGCTGGAAATAAAGATATTATTGAAGGTTTACTGTTTCTCAAGATTGCCAAAAGGTTTTTGCAAAGAAAAAGCAAGCTCAAGGTTTGCAAAATGAAGGAAAGGCAAAACAAGACAGAATCTGTGAAAAACAGAACAGCAGGTAGTAAATGATTTTTTCGGGGCACTTCTGCAACTCTAATAAAAAAACTCAGAACAGACGGACGAAAGACAATTATATAGAGCACGCTGTCGAAAAAATTCAGACCAAAAAGATGATCTGGTGATTTTATATGAATTTTTCTATCCAAGGACAGAATCTGTTTCCTGGACAGCACGTCACAACTTTTGAACTTTCTTGCAATCAGAGGCTACACTTGGCACAAAGTTGGAAAGCAAAGATACAATGATGATGCTACTGTAGTAACAACATCAAGACACAACAAAAGCAATATAAAAATTTATTCATTGGGCTGCCTCCCAAAAGCGCTTTCTTTTATGCCTTTAAGCTACGCATAATGCATAGAGATCAAGTTGTATCAATTGAACCATCATCAAGATCATCAAAAAGCTCTTCAATAGTACAACTAGTCTTAAGAGGACTTTCAAATAAAGGCCTCATAGAGATACTTCTAGGGAGAAGACCAAAAGGATAAAAGTCAAGGGAAGATTCATTTATAAATTCATCAAAGAGAGGTGTCTCTTCCAAAGTCTTTACAGTTTCAACCCCTTTGGCAATAGATGGATTACTTTTAGAGCGGGGAGCCTTTGGAACGTGAGCGAACTTAGGCTCCTTCTTTGCCGGAGTTTCTACCTTTTTGGTTTTGATTGAGGAGAAAGTAGTTCCTAGAGTATCAAAGATTTCCTCAATCTTGTCTATCCTAGAAGAGTCCAAGTCATGGGATTTGATGGTCTCCAAAATTTTGAAAATTTTATGCATGGAGCTATCAAGCCTATTCAAATTCCCTTGGATCTTACAGTCCAACTCATTTATCTTATTAATGTTTGGCATCTCTAGCTCTATCTTTTCAAGTTTTTTCATAATGTGAGCTAGGGTGATGTCCTCTTGAATGCTAACAACAGGGGGACTTCCAACAAGATTTTCAATAATACTAAGAGACTCCCAAACTGGGGCCTCTAGGAAATTTCCATTGATAGCAGTATCTAGAATAAACCTATTCCAAGAAGTAATTCCAACATAAAAATTTCTAAGCAGGATAGTAGTAGATTGCTTCTTGGTGGCTCTTTTTTTAGAATCATTAATTCTATACCAAGCATCTTTCAGACTTTCCCCACCTCTTTGTTTAAAGGTGAGAACTTCTGCCTCGCCAAAGACAAAAGGACCCGACATAATGACAACTAAGGAATGAGACAACTATTTTTGTGATTTTCGATAAAGGATACTAAAGCAAAAAATGAAAGGTAAACTAACAAGACTAAAAAGCAAAGGTAAAAGATAGCGTGCAACTCCCCTATCTTGAAGAGTGGAGTCCCCGGCAACGGCGCCAGAAAACTTTGCTTGATGGCTTCTCGCCCCTCGTTGGTTACCCCAAGTGGAAGGTTTGAGATGCAGTGTAGCGGTAGTTTTCCCTTGGCAAAGATACCAAGGATCGATTTCCCCTGAGACTCCTAGTTTTAACAAGAAGGTGTCAACTGCTAACGGCGCCAGATATTAGCAATCAACGTGGACCTGCACACAGATACAAATAACTTTGCTCCCAACGAGTACAGAGAGGTTGTCAATCCCTCCGGCCTTGTCGTTTACAAAGGATCAAACGCAAGTGATAATAGTGATAGGTATTGCTGCAAATAGTAAGTAAAAGCGGAAAGTAAATAGAGGATGTGATCAGTGATGGTAATATGGACCGGGGTCCCATGATGTTCACTAGTGATGTCTCTCTCCCAAAAGACGATAAAACAGCTATGTGAGGTAAACGAATTACAGCTGGGCAATTGACAGAATTATGTGCGCAAACCAATGCTAACTATGTTGCAAGAAAGGTAGAGGTTCAAAGCATGGGCGGTACACCAAGGCAAGTAGACCGAAATCCATCTGCATCTACTACTAATCATCCACCTTGAGATATCTATCCAGAACATCTCGCAGGTATTAAGTTGCGAGTCCCACCCATAGTGTAAACTCAAAGCAACAGACAACTGCATTAAAAGAACTTTGCGTAAAGTAAACAATCCTTGCACCCGCGGGCACAAGCACCGTTGTTTTCCCCCTTGTGGCAACAGCACATCCCCTAGACTCATTTTCTGTCACTCAAGCTAGTCATCGAGGGGCATGAACCCACAATCGAGCATAACGTTCCCTCTTGGAGTCACTACCTACTACTTGGCCAAAGCAATAAATAGCAACGGAGAACATGCAAGAATTACTTATGAACATAAATATAAAAGAGGTAAATCAAATATATTACTCAAACACAATCTGAACACAATCTCACAATCCATCGGATCCCAGCAAACTCATCATAGCAACAGCATAAGGATTACATATGTGCCTCGATCATGTAGGGCAGCTCACGATGTCTAATTAGTGAAGCACAAGAAGGGGAGGAGAACATCACATAGCTAATGGTCATGGACCCATGGTCCAAGGGAGACTACTCACAACTCATCCGGGAGGCGTCCATGGTGGTGGAGAGGCTCCCGGTGATGATCCTCCCCTCCGGTAGGGTGCCGGGAAGAGTTCTCCTGGTGCTCCCGATCTTGGAAGCGCGGCGGCGGTGGAACAAAGATGAGATCGCGAAAAAGGGTTCCCGTCTCGAGGGTTTCGGGACGCGTGTTAAATATATGCCAAAGGGGGGCATCAGCGGAGGCCTGGGGGGCCCAGGCGCCCCCCCGGCCCGGCCAGGAGGGGGGCCGCGCCACCAAGGCGCCTGGAGCCCTGGTGGCCCCCCTCCGGCTCTACTTTGGCTGCCGGGAAGCTTCTGGAACGCTGATTTTTTATATAATTTTTCCGGGATTTTTCTGGCAGTTTACGTGATGGGAAAACCTGAAATACAAAAACAGCAGAAAACAGAAACTGGCACTGGGGTGCACTGAGTTAATAGGTTAGTCCAAATATGATCAAAAGTGTATGGAAGTGTATAAATATCATAGCAATATCACCCAAAAGAGGCATGGAGCAAGCAGAAATTATAGATACGTTTTGGACGTATCAGGAGCGAGCCGCAGTTATCGAACCGGACATACACAGACGCCTCGATTCCCGCGTCGCCTTTTTTGCCATGTATCGGACGTGCGACTGTTGTGGGATTTGACAGGATTGCATGGGCCCACAAGTCAGTCACTTGACCGTTGGTCCATAAAAGGGCGTCGCGGCCGATGCATAGGCACTGTGCGCTTCATACTCCTTCCTCATCTGCTTCTCCATCGCACCTCTGCTTCTCGCCCACCGCTACTCCGCCCGTGCGCTGGTCGCCACCATGGGCAGAGACAAGACGACGGCCCTGGAGTGCGCAAAGAAGGCGCCAGCGTCGGGGAAGGGCAAGAAGGTGAACCGGGGGTCGACGTCGAGAACTGGGTTGCCGCCCGATTGGATCCAGGGGGACTGGATCCGATCTTTGATGCAGCAGGAGGACATGGAGGAGCTGGTTGACGGGGGCCTGATTGCCCACGAAACTTGGAGGCTGCCGGGGGACGAGCTCGAGCCGTAGCCGCAGGAGGGCGAGTGTGTCCTCCTCGCGACCCACGTCGACCGAGGTTTCTCCTTGCCTCCGCATCCTTTTTTCCATTTTTTTAAACTTCTACGGTACCCAACTGCACCACTTTTCTCCCAATAGTACCACGTATCTTGCTACCTTCATCTCTTTGTGTGAAAATTTCTGAAGGAAATATGCCCTAGAGGCAATAATAAAGTTATTATTTATTTCCTTATATCATGATAAATGTTTATTATTCATGCTAGAATTGTATTAACCGGAAACTTAATACATGTGTGAATACATAGACAAAACAGTATGTCCCTAGTATGCCTCTACTAGACTAGCTCATTGATCAAAGATGGTTATGTTTCCTAGCCATAGACATGAGTTGTCATTTGATCAACGGGATCACATCATTAGGAGAATGATGTGATGGACAAGACCCATCCGTTAGCATAGCACTATGATCGTTTAGTTTAACTGCTATTGCTTTCTTCATGACTTATACATGTTCCTATGACTATGAGATTATGCAACTGCCGAATACCGTAGGAACACCTTGTGTGCTATCAAACGTCACAACGTAACTGGGTGATCATAAAGATGCTCTACAGGTGTCTCCGAAAGTATTCGTGGTGTTGGCATAGATCAAGATTAGGATTTGTCACTCCGAGTGTCGGAGAGGTATCTCTGGGCCCTCTCGGTAACACACATCATAATAAGCCTTGCAAGCAAAAGACTAATGAGTTAGTCACGAGATGATGTGTTACGGAACGAGTAAAGAGACTTGCCGGTAACGAGATTGAACTAGGTATAAAGATACCGACGATCGAATCTCGGGCAAGTAACATACCGTTTGACAAAAGGAACAACGTATGTTGTTATGCGGTTTGACCGATAAAAGATCTTCGTAGAATATGTAGGAGCCAATATGAACATCCAGGTTCCGCTATTGGTTATTGACCGGAGATGAGTCTCGGTCATGTCTACATAGTTCTCGAACCTGTAGGGTCCGCACGCTTAACGTTTGATGACGATCGGTATTATGAGTTTATGAGTATTGATGTACCGAAGGTAGTTCGGAGTCCCGGATGAGATCACGGACATGACGAGGAGTCTCGGAATGTCCGAGACATAAAGATTGATATATTGGACGACTATATTCGGACACCGGAAGTGTTCCGGAAAAGTTTCGGATTTATCGGGAATGCCGGAGGGGGTTACTGGAACCCCCTACGAGAGGGGATGGTCCATAGTGGGCCTAAAGGGAAAGAGAGAGGCAGCCCATAGGGCTGGCCGGCGCCCCCACCTAGGGTTCCTAGTTGGACTAGTATTTGGGGGGCGCCACCTCTCCTAATCCTTTCCCTCTTCCTTCTTTTGGTGAATCCTACTAGGAATAGGATTGCAATCCTATTCCTAGTAGGACTCCTTCCCTAGCCGCACCAGGAAGGGCCGGCCTGCCTCCCTCCCCTGCTCCTTTATATACGGGGACAGGGGGGCACCCAAAGACACACAAGTTGAATTGTTTTAGCCGTGTGCGGTGGCCCCCTCCACAGAATCACACCTCGGTCATACCGTCGCGGAGCTTAGGCGAAGCCCTGCGCCGGTGAACACATCATATCCGTCACCACGCCGTCGTGCTAACGAAACTCTCCCGTGAAGCTCAACTGGATCAAGAGCTCGTGGGACGTCATCAAGCTGAACGTGTGCTGAACGCGGAGGTGCCGTACGTTCGGTGCTTGATCGGTTGGATCGCGAAGAAGTTCGACAACATCAACCGCGTCACTTGACACTTCCGCTCCCGGTCTACGAGGGTACGTAGACACACTCTTCCCTCTCGTTGCTATGCATCTGGTAGATAGATCTTGCGTGATCGTAGGAAAATTTTAAAATACTACGTTCCCCAACAGTGGCATCATGAGCCAGGTCTATGCGTAGATGATATGCACGAGTAGAACACAATGAGATTGTGGACGATACTAGTCATACTGCTTACCAGCATGTCATACTTTGCTTCGGCGGTATTGTGAGATGAAGCGGCCCGGACCGACATTACGCGTACGCTTACGCGAGACAGGTTTCACCGTTACGAGCACTCGTTGCTTAAAGGTGACTGGCGGGTGTCTGTCTCTCTCACTTTAGCTGAATCAAGTGTGGCTACGCCCGGTCCTTGTGCAGGTTAAAACAGCACATACTTGACGAAACATCGTTGTGGTTTTGTATGCGTAGGTAAGAACGGTTCTTGCTAAAGCCCGTAGCAGCCACGTAAAACTTGCAACAAACAAAGTAGAGGACGTCTAACTTGTTTTTGCAGGGCTTGTTGTGATGTGATATGGTCAAGACATGATGAGTTATACGGTTTTGTATGAGATGATCATGTTTTGTAAAGTTATCGGCAACTGGCAGGAGCCATATGGTTGTCGCTTTATTGTATGAAATGCAATCACCATGTAATTGCTTTACTTTATCACTAAGCGGTAGCGATAGTCGTAGAAGCAATAGTTGGCGAGACGACAACGATGCTACGATGAAGATCAAGGTGTCAAGCCGGTGACGAAGGTGATCATGACGGTGCTTTGGAGATAGAGATCAAAAGCACAAGATGATGATGGCCATATCATGTCACATATTTTGATTGCATGTGATGTTTATCTTATTATGCTTCTTATTTTGCTTAGAACGACGGTAGCATTATAAGATGATCCCTTACTAAATTTCAAGGTATAAGTGTTCTCCCTGAGTATGCACCGTTGCGAAAGTTCGTCGTGCCGAGACACCACGTGATGATCGGGTGTGATAAGCTCTACGTTCAAATACAACGGGTGTAAGCCAGTTTTGCACACGCAGAATACTCGGGTTAAACTTGACGAGCCTAGCATATACAGATATGGCCTCGGAACACTGGAGACCGAAAGGTCGAGCGTGAATCATATAGTAGATATGATCAACATAAGATGTTCACCATTGAAACTACTCCATCTCACGTGATGATCGGACATGGTTTAGTTGATTTGGATCACGTGATCATTTAGATGACCGGAGGGATGTCTATCTAAGTGGGAGTTCTTAAGTAATATGATTAAATTGAACTTTAATTTATCATGAACTTAGTCCTGGTAGTATTAGTATATCTATGTTGTAGATCAATAGCTCGCGATGTTGCTCCCCGTTTCTTTTTCATATGTTCCTAGAGAAAACCAAGTTGAAAGATGTTAGTAGCAATGATGCAGAATTGTTCCGTGATCTGAGGATTATCCTCATTGCTGCACAGAAGAATTATGTCCTTGATGCACCGCTAGGTGACAGACCTATTGCAGGAGCAGATGTAGACGTTATGAACGTTTTGACAAAAGCTCGATATGATGACTACTTGATAGTTTAAGTGCACCATGCTTTACGGCTTAGAACCGGGACTTCAAAAACGTTTTGAACGCCATGGAGCATATAAGATGTTCCAAGAGTTGAAATTGGTATTTCATACTCATGCCCATGTCGAGAGGTATAAGACCTCTGACAGTACTTTGCCTACAAGATGGAGGAGAATAGCTCAACCAGTGAGCATGTGCTCAGATTGTCTGGGTACTACAATTACTTTAATCAAGTGGGAGTTAATCTTCCAGATAAGATAGTAATTGACAAAGTTTTCTAGTCACTATCACCAAGTTAGTAGAACTTCGTGATGAACTATAATATGCAAGGGATGACGAAAGGAATTCCCAGATCTTCGCGATACTGAAGTAGGCGAAGGTAGAAATCATGAAAAAGCATCAAGTGTTGATGGTTAACAAGACCACTTGTTTCAAGTAAAGGGCAAAGGGATAGAAGGGGAACTTCAAGAAGAATGACAAGCAAGTTGTCACTCTCGTGAAGAAACCCAAAGCTAAACTCAAGCCTGAAACAAGTGCTTATACTGCAAAGGAAATGGTCACTAAAAGTGGAACTGCCCTAGATACTTGGCGAATAAGGAGGATGGCAAAGTGAACAAAGGTATATTTGATATACAAATTATTAATGTGTATTTTACTAGTGTTCATAGCAACCCCTCGGTATTTGATATTGGTTCAGTTGCTAAAAGAGTAGTAACTCGAAGTGAGAGTTGCATAATGAACATAAACTAGTTAAAGGATGAAGTGACGATGTGTATTGGAAGCAGTTCCAAGATTGATATGATCATCATCGCACACTCCCTATACTTTCGGGATTAGTGTTGAACCTAAATAACTGTTATTTGGTGTTTGTGTTGAGCATGAATGTGATTTGATCATGTTTATTGCAATACGGCTATTCATGTAAGTTAGAGAATAATTGTTGTTCTGTTTACATGAATAAAACCTTCTATGGTCATACACCCAATGAAAATAGTTTGTTGGATCTCGATCGTGTGATACACATATTCATAATATTGAAGCCAAAAGATGCAAAGTTAATAATGATAGTGCAACTTATTTGTGGCACTGCCGTTTAAGTCATATTGGTGTAAAACGCATGAAGAAACTCCATAATGATGGACTTTTGGAATCACTTGATTATGAATCACTTGGTGCTTGCGAACCATGCCTCATGGGCAAGATGACTAAAACTCCGTTCTCCGGAACTATGGAGCGAGCAACATATTTGTTGGAAATCATACATACTGATGTATGCGGACCAATGAGTGTTGAAGCTCGCGGCGGGTATCATTATTTTCTGACCTTCACTGATGATTTGAGCAGATATAGGTATATCTACTTAATGAAGCACAAGTCTGAAACATTTGAAAAGTTCAAAGAATTTCAGAGTGAAGTAGAGAATCATCGTAACAAGAAAATAAAGTTTCTACGATCTGATCGTGGAGGAAAATATTTGAGTTACGAGTTTGGTCTTCATTTGAAACAATGTGGAATAGTTTCACAGCTCACGCCACCCGGAACACCACAGCATAATGGTGTGTCCGAACATCGTAAACCGTACTTTATTGGATATGGTGCGATCTATGATGTCTCTTACCGATTTACCACTATCATTTTGGGTCATGCATTAGAGACAGCTGCATTCACGTTAAATAAGGGCCTCATCTGAATCCATTGAGACAACGCCTTAAGAACTGTGGTTTGGCAAGAAACCAAAGTTGTTGTTTCTTAAAGTTTGGGACTGCGATGCTTATGTGAAAAAGTTTCAACATGATAAGCTCGAACCCAAACCGGAGAAGTAAATCTTCATAGGATACCCAAAAGAGACTGTTGGGTACACCTTCTATCACAGATCCGAAGGCAAGATATTCGTTGCTAAAAATGGATCCTTTCTAGAGAAGGAGTTTCTCTTGAAAGAAGTGAGTGGGAGGAAAGTAGAACTTGATGAGGTAATTGTACCTTCTCCCAGATTGGAAAGTAGTACATCACAGGAAATTGTTCCAGTGATTCCTACACCAATTAGTGAGGAAGTTAATGATAATGATCATGAAACTTCGGATCAAGTTTCTACTGAACGTCGTAGATCAACCAGAGTACGTTCCGCACCAGAGTGGTACGGCAACCCAGTTCTGGAAATCATGTTACTAGACCATGATGAACCTACGAACTATGAGGAAGCGATGATGAGCCCAGATTCCACAAAATGGCTTGAGCCATGAAATCTGAGATGGGATCCATATATGAAAACAAAGTATGGACTTTGGTTGACTTGCCCGATGGTCGGCAAGCCATCGAAAATAAATGGATCTTCAAGAGGAAGACCGACGCTGACGGTAATGTTACTGTTTACTAAGCTCGACTTGTTGCGAAAGGTTTTCGACAAGTTCAAGGAGTTGACTACGATGAGACTTTCTCATCCGTAGCGATGCTTAAGTCTGTCCGAATCATGTTAGCAATTGCCACATTTTATGAAATCTGGCAAATGGATAACAAAACTGCATTCTTTAATGAATTTATTAAAGAAAAATTGCATATGATGCAACCCGAAGGTTTTGTCAATCCTAAAGGTGCTAACAAAAATGTGCAAGCTCCAGCGATCCATCTATGGACTGGTGCAAGCATCTCGGAGTTAGAATATACGCTTTGATAAGTTGATCAAATCATATAGATTTATACAGACTTACGGTGAAGCCTGTATTTACAAGAAGTGAGTGGGAGCACTACAACCTTTCTGATAAGTATATGTGAATGACATATTGTCGATCGGAAATGATGTAGAATTTTCTGGAAAGCATAAAGGAGTGTTTGAAAGGAATTTTTCAAAGAAAGACCTCGGTGAAGCTGCTTACATATTGAGCATCAAGATCTATATAGATAGATCAAGACGCTTGATAAGACTTTCGATGAGTACATACCTAGATAAGATTTTGAAGTAGTTCAAAATGGATCAGTCAAAGAAGAAGTTCTTGCCTGACTTGTAAGGTGTGAAGTTGAGTAAGACTCAAAGCCAGACCACGGCAGAAAAATATAGAGAGAATGAAAGTCATTCCCTATGCCTCAACCATAGGTTCTATAAAGTATGCCATGTTGTGTACAAAACACGATGTGTACCTTGCCAAGAGTTTGACAGGGAGGTACAATAGTGATCCAGGAGTAGATCACTGTACAACGGTCAAAATTATCCTTAGTAATTGGATGAGTAAGGAAATATTTCTCGATTATGGAGGTGATAAAGAGTTCGTCGTAAAGGGTTACGCCAATGCAAGCTTTGACACTAAATCCAGATGACTCTAAGTATCAATCTGGATGCGTATTGAAAGTGGGAGCAATTAGCTAGAGTAGCTCCATGCAGAGCATTGTAGACATAGAAATTTATGAAATACATAGGGATCTGTATATGATAGACCTGTTGACTAAACTTCTCTCACAACATGATCACACCTTATTACTCTTGGGTATTAATCACATAGCGATGTGAACTAGATTATTGACTCTAGTAAACCCTTTGGGTGTTGGTCACATAACGATGTGAACTATCGGTATTAAATCACATGGCGATGTGAGCTAGATTATTGACTCTAGTGCAAGTGGGAGACTGAAGGAAATATGCCCTAGAGGCAATAATAAAGTTATTATTTATTTCCTTATATCATGATAAATGTTTATTATTCATGCTAGAATTGTATTAACCGGAAACTTAATACATGTGTGAATACATAGACAAAACAGTATGTCCCTAGTATGCCTCTACTAGACTAGCTCATTGATCAAAGATGGTTATGTTTCCTAGCCATAGACATGAGTTGTCATTTGATCAACGGGATCACATCATTAGGAGAATGATGTGATGGACAAGACCCATCCGTTAGCATAGCACTATGATCGTTTAGTTTAACTGCTATTGCTTTCTTCATGACTTATACATGTTCCTATGACTATGAGATTATGCAACTCCCGAATACCGTAGGAACACCTTGTGTGCTATCAAACGTCACAACGTAACTGGGTGATCATAAAGATGCTCTACAGGTGTCTCCGAAAGTATTGGCGGTGTTGGCATAGATCAAGATTAGGATTTGTCACTCCGAGTGTCGGAGAGGTATCTCTGGGCCCTCTCGGTAACACACATCATAATAAGCCTTGCAAGCAGAAGACTAATGAGTTAGTCATGAGATGATGTGTTACGGAACGAGTAAAGAGACTTGCCGGTAACGAGATTGAACTAGGTATAAAGATACCGACGATCGAATCTCGGGCAAGTAACATACCGTTTGACAAAAGGAACAACGTATGTTGTTATGCGGTTTGACCGATAAAAGATCTTCGTAGAATATGTAGGAGCCAATATGAACATCCAGGTTCCGCTATTGGTTATTGACCGGAGATGAGTCTCGGTCATGTCTACATAGTTCTCGAACCCGTAGGGTCCGCACGCTTAACGTTTGATGACGATCGGTATTATGAGTTTATGAGTATTGATGTACCGAAGGTAGTTCGGAGTCCCGGATGAGATCACGGACATGACGAGGAGTCTCGGAATGTCCGAGACATAAAGATTGATATATTGGACGACTATATTCGGACACCGGAAGTGTTCCGGAAAAGTTTCGGATTTATCGGGAATGCCGGAGGGGGTTACCGGAACCCCCTACGAGAGGGGATGGTCCATAGTGGGCCTAAAGGGAAAGAGAGAGGCAGCCCATAGGGCTGGCCGGCGCCCCCACCTAGGGTTCCTAGTTGGACTAGGATTTGGGGGGCGCCACCTCTCCTAATCCTTTCCCTCTTCCTTCTTTTGGTGAATCCTACTAGGAATAGGATTGCAATCCTATTCCTAGTAGGACTCCTTCCCTAGCCGCACCAGGAAGGGCCGGCCGGCCTCCCTCCCCTGCTCCTTTATATACGGGGGCAGGGGGGCACCCAAAGACACACAAGTTGAATTGTTTTAGCCGTGTGCGGTGCCCCCCTCCACAGAATCACACCTCGGTCATACCGTCGCGGAGCTTAGGCGAAGCCCTGCGCCGGTGAACACATCATATCCGTCACCACGCCGTCGTGCTAACGAAACTCTCCCGTGAAGCTCAACTGGATCAAGAGCTCGTGGGACGTCATCAAGCTGAACGTGTGCTGAACGCGGAGGTGCCGTACGTTCGGTGCTTGATCGGTTGGATCGCGAAGAAGTTCGACAACATCAACCGCGTCACTTGACGCTTCCGCTCCCGGTCTACGAGGGTACGTAGACACACTCTTCCCTCTCGTTGCTATGCATCTGGTAGATAGATCTTGCGTGATCGTAGGAAAATTTTAAAATACTACGTTCCCCAACAATTTCTTGGGCTGCCGACCGCACTGGGGGTCTGTTCAAGCACATTTTCACTTGCCGTTCCCAAGCCGTCAAGAAAGCGAACCCGACTGACAAGAAGACGTGTGTGATCCAGATGTGCGGTCGCTTGGGTATACAAACTAGGGGTAAGAGCACTTTTCCCACCATGACCCTTCCTGAGTCGGTTAGAGGGTGGCAGCCGACCTGGTTCTACTGCAAGGATAATCCGACCCCGGGTCAGTCGATCGGTCTTCCTCCTTTCACCTTAGATTGAGTTAGTCAGCCTCCCTCATTGGTTGTGAGTTGAGCTAAGAAAGTAGAAGTGAATATGTTGGTCGAGCGAGTGGTCCAGCTAGTTCGCGACGGTGTGATTGGGATGGACCTGCTGGAGGTGTTTCTCAGTCGACGGATTCAGCCTCTCCAAGCCCGTGATCATCCTATGTGGATGTGCACGGGCACCAATGACACCACTCGGGTCCACCCGGAGGAGGTCACCGAGAATTCGGTGGAGCAGTGGTTGCGGAGCATCAACGGGAACAAGGACAACCCCAGGGGGACCATGAGAGTCCGTCCATTCGACGTAGACCACGAGCCGGGCAAGGTTTGACTTCTGTTTCCGAGTGAATTTTCTGTTTCGATTTGTAGCTGTCTCTGAATCCTATTGACATTTGATCAACTCTCTGTCCTACAGATTTATACTGAGATGTATTCGGTGCCCAATGGAGAGAAAGTCCAGGAGGGGTTGGAGGGCGTTAGCGAGGTCACCGACTGGAGGTATGATGAAGAGACCGACGAGGAAAGTGAGGACTCAAGTAGTGGTGATGAGGTCGAATCGCCGCCTCGCATCGAGAGGCGCTCCAAGTTGACCCATGATCCAGAAAGTGTGCGCGCCAAGGCAGCTCCCTCCGATACTTAGGTACAGGAACGCACTCGGACGACTTCACCTAATCCGACTGAGAAGGCCCCGAAGCAGCCTAAGGTTGCGGCTTCAAAGCCTCGGAAGGCCCTGCCTAAGATCAAGGTGGACGTTCCAATTGCTCCCACGTGAGTGTCATTCTTCCCTGTTCTTCTCTTGTTCAAGATATCTTACGCATCTTGTCGATTCATCTTGTTTGTTTGACCGAGTGAGTTCTGAAACTTTTAGCGCTGCTGCTTCTGGGATTTCTATGGAGATTGACAAGGGCCACAACGAAGAGACTGCGGATATGGCCACTTCTAGCGCAGGTATAGTTCCTCGATCGTGTCTTTACTTTGTTCATCACTCTATCAGTCGACTGAGTGTTCTTCTTGGTCGAATGTTTTGCAGCACCACCCAACGTTATCGAGTTGCCTGATGATGATGATGAGTATGTAGAAGTGCCTCGAAGGAGCACATGAAGGAGAGCCAGGAAGGCGCCTTCTGCTACAGACGCTCAGCAACAGGGTGACACAGTTCGGGCCGCAGTTTATTTTGCCGTTCCCGCGTTGAGTGCTCGTCCTTCTGCGCCGACTGCCCAAGTTCTTGCCTCGCCTGTGCAACCCCAAGCTTCAGATCCTCTGGCTGCTCCGACTGCTCCATCGTCTTTGCTCTTTGCTGCCCACCATGTCCCAGAGGACCCAGTGAATGCAGCTAAGGAAGCTATTCATCAAGCAGGTCTGATGATGGAGCAGACGAGGGCAGCGTACAAGGCCAGCATGGCTGCTTATAATGCCAGTTCAGCTCTTCGGACCAACGTCTAGGTGAGTCCTTTTTTCCGACTGAGTTCTCTTCTGACTGGTTGTTGTTCTGCTAGGATATTCTACCTGAAAACCGCTGCTTTGTTCGTAAGATGATGTTCGTGGATGAGCGTTTGAAACCCGAGACTATCCTTATTTCACTCACCCACTTGGTGTTCTAGCTTCTGCTATGCAAGTCTTGTATTTCAATCGGCCCGGTTGTGTCAATTGAACTAGTGGGGGCACACAGAGTGCACCCACTGGTTGTAGTCCCCGAGACCATGGTCGACTGCGGGCAGTCGGTTGTGGTCTAAGAATGAATGTTGTTGCTATATTTTGTACTCCTTCCACTCGTACTGGACAGATCGAGTCGAGTGTAAACCGGTGGGGGCACGCCAAGTGCACCCATTGGGTTTAGTCCCCGAGACCGTGGTCGACTGCGGGCAGTCGGCCGTGGTCTAAGAACAAATGTAGTTCTTTTTTACTCTTTCCACTCGTACTGGACAGATCGAGTTGAGTGGCAACCAGTGGGGGCACGCCAAGTGCACCCACTGGGTGTAGTCCCCGAGGCTACTGTTGAGTGTTTGACTCGGCAGTAGTCTTAGAACTCCTTTGGTGTAGTAATTCTCTCTATGCACTTCATCAAGTGGAAACAACTGCCTTTATCCTTGTCGAGTGTCTTGTCTTTTTTGTTGACTGTAGAAATCTTGCGAGTTCGGGGCTTAGTTTGCGGATCTTGAGAAGAAGTAGAGACGAAGCATCTAGTATGAAAGGTACAGAGCCTGTCGACTGTATTTGAATGAACGTGTCTAGTGAAAGACTGATACTTCAGGCTCATCTGACAAGCGTCATCTCTTGCAGATCAAATGAAGCAAGCCTTGGAGCATAAGGATCTCGACTTGGCGGCGGCGTAGCAGAAGGCGCAGGAGAAGACCGAACTTGCTGACCAGAAGATGGCTTCAGTTGGCAAGTTGGAAGAAGAAAATGCTAATCTGAAGACCGCCCTTGACGAGGCCAATAAAGAAGTGACGCGACTGAAGAATGATAAGCTGGCTTTGGATGACAAAGTTGGAGATCTCACCCAGAAGAGGGACGAGCTAGAGACTTATCTGGGAGGCCTTGCAAAAAAGATGTTCCTCATGCTTGAAGGTATCCTCCTTTGCCCGACTAATTCATAACTGTTGACCTGGTATCCAACTGTCGACTCACCATATCTCTGTATGTGTAGAACTCTGGCAAAACTTCGAGGAAGAGACTGGACGGATCGAGACGGGTCTGGATCCTGTCAATTCTCTTGTCAAGGATGAGGTTGCATTGAACATCCTGCGGATGGAATCTCGTCTTGCCAGCGCCACTGGTTACCTTGCACGGCTGAAGGTGGTGATGTCGCAGATCGACACAGCGCTCTGGCGGGGAATGGTGCTCGAAAATGACCTCGACTCTCTGATGACTCGGCTTAATGAGATCCCCGGTCGAGTGCAAGAATGAAAGAAGTCATCTGCTCGGTGCGGTGCTCACGTGGCTCTGCCTCTGGTTCGTGTCCATTGTAAGGATGTCAAGGAAGAGAGGTTGGCGGCTCTCAAGGTCGCCAACACCAAGAAGCTTCAATTCCAGTCATTCATGGAGACTTTCCTCGATGCTGCCACCCGCATTGCTGATGGAATTGACCTGGACGAATTTGTGGAGCCTACGAGCCCTCCTCCTCCTGAGGAGTGAACAAATTGATTCAATTTGCCTCGGAATGTCGAGTGGTTTTGTAACCGTTAAAATCTTTCGGGCTTGATGCTCGAGTACTTCTGCCCGAACCTTGCGGGATTTATCTGAACTTGGTTTTCTTTGGAGTATGCTTGCTTTGTTTCCACTGCTTTCGGACTTTTTGATTCTGAGTGGACATTGTACTTGTGGCGCAGCTCAGAGAACAAAGGCGGATTGTACTTATGACGCAACTCAGGGAGCCAAGGTACATTGTACTTATGGCGCAACTCGGAGTGCTACCTAGTCCCCGAGTGAGAGGGTTGTTCTTCACTCGGAATGTTTTTTGTAAAACTTAGGCGAGTACGGGGTCACAACTAAGCTCCCTGAGTGAGAGGGTCGCTCTTCACTCGGAGTGTCTTAAACTTAGGCGAGTACGGGATCGCAGCTAAGACCCCAAGTGAGAGGATTGCTCTTCACTCGAATGTTTTTTTGTAAAACTTAGGCGAGTACGGGGTCGCAGCTAAGCCCCCCCGAGTGAGAGGGTTGCTCTTCACTCGGAGTGTTTTGTAAAACTTAGGCGAGTTTGGGGTCGTAGCTAAGCCCCCGAGTGAGAGGATT
>LR738715.1:687432260-687524487 GCA_902687465.1 Secale cereale | reverse complement strand
CCCGAGTGAGAGGGTTGCTATTCAATTGGAGTGTTTTGTAAAACTTAGGCGAGTTCGGGGTCGCAGCTAAGCCCCCGAGTGAGAGGATTGCTGTTCACTCGAAGTGTTTTTTTGTAAAACTTAGGCGAGTACGGGGTCGCAGCTAAGTCCCCGAGTGAGAGGATTGCTCTTCACTCGGAGTATTTTTGAAACTTAGGCGAATCAGATTTGCGGCTAAGGCCCCGAGTGAGAGGATTGCTCTTCACTCAGAATGTTTTGTAAAACTTAGCCGAATCGGATTCACAACTAAGCCACCCACTGGGGGATTTGAACACATGTGCTTTTGGAGCAACAATCATTATGATCCTGCCAAAAACTTGTCCTTGGTAAGCAAACTGAAGGATTCTTATTACAACTCGTCTGTGCGAGTGCTTTAAGTATAAAAGCGGCGGAGCAGATCCGCATTCCATGAGCGTGGCTCGTCTATTTTCTTGGCCACGTTGTAGAGGTGATACCCCTCGTTATGGAGCACTTTAGTGAAGATGAAGGGGCCCTCCCAGGCTGGAGCGAGCTTGTGAGGTCTTTTTTGATGTACTCGGAGTACAAGATCTCCTTCCTGGAATGCTCGGCCTCGAACATTGCAGATGTGGAATCGACGCAGGTCTTGTTGATATATGGTCGATCGGATCAAAGCCATCTCGCGCTCTTCCTCCAAGAGGTCGGCTGCATCTTGGCATGCCTGTTCAGCTTCAGCTTCTGAGAAGAGTTCCACCCGGGGAGCATTGTGTAGCAAGTCACTCGGAAGCACGGCCTCGGCACCATATACCATGAAAAAGGGGGTCCGATCAGTCGACCGGTTCGGAGTTGTTCTCAGTCCCCACAAAACAGATGGAAACTTAGTCACCCAAGCTCCAGCAGCATGCTTGAGATCGCGCATTAGTCGTGATTTCAGCCTTTGAAGGATCAAGCCATTTGCCCTTTCTGCCTGCCCATTCGACTGCGGATGCACAACGGATGCGTAGTCGACTCGAGTGCCCTGGGAAGTGCAGTATGCTTTGAATTCATCCAAATCAAAGTTGGAGCCATTATCTGTGATGATGCTGTGAGGGACTCCATATCTGAATATCAGTTCTTTCATGAAGCTGACGGCGGTGCTTGCACCGAGGTTCTTGATAGGCTTAGCTTCGATCCATTTGGTGAACTTGTTGACTGCCACAAGCAAATCCTGAAACCGCTTCTGCCAGTCCTAAAGGTACCAACCATGTCCAATCCCCAAACAACAAACATCCAGACCAACGGGATAGTCTTCAAGGCAGATGCAGGCTTGTGGGACATGTTCGAGTAGAACTCAGAACCTTCACATTTGTCGACTATATCTTTCGCCATCTCATTCGCACGCGGCCAGTAGAATCTGGCTCGGTATGCTTTGGCAACAATGGTTCGAGAGGACGCATGGTGACCATAGGTCCCCGAGTGGATCTCATTCAAAATCATTTGACCTTCCTCTAGGGTAATGCAACGCTGGGCGACTCCCGTGACGCTCTCTCTGTAAAGATGCCCTTGTATCACCGTGAAGGCTTTGGATGGACCGAAAATTTGGCGAGCCCATCCTCATCCTCTGGGAGTTCCTGCCTGAGCAGGTACGCGATATACATCACTGTCCAGTCGGGAGTGATCACTAAAACCCCCATGATCAAGTCGACTACAGCCGGGACTTCAATCTCAGTCGGGTTGGTTGCACTTATCGATTGCGAGGGCTCTTCCGTGAAGGGGTCTTCCTTGACTGATGGGGTGTGGAGATGTTCCAAGAACACATTCCTGGGGATGGGTTTCTGAGTGGAACCTATCTTCGCCAGATCATCAGCAAGCTGGTTCTTGATTCTAGGCACATGGTGGAGCTCCAACCCTTCAAACTTCTTCTCCAACTTTCTCACTGTGTTACAATAACCGGTCATCGCTGGGCTCCTGACATCTCACTCCTTCATCACTTGATTGACCACTAAGTCTGGATCGCCGTATACCATCAGGTGATGGACGCCGAGTGAAATGGCCATACGCAACCCATACAAAAGTGCCTCATACTCAGCTTCATTGTTTGAAGAATCGAAGTGAATTTGGAGGACATGGCTAAGCTTGTCACCTATGGGGGACACCAAAACCACACCTGCACCGGATCCACTTAGCGTCTTGGATCCATCGAAAAACATAGTCCAATGATCCGACTGAACTTGAGTCGGTTGTTCTTGTTCGATCCACTCGGCAACGAAATCCGCTATTGCCTGAGACTTGATTGCTTTCTTTGCTTCAAACTTGATATCTAACGGAAGAAGTTCAATCACCAATTTAGCCACTCGACCGGTTGCGTCTCGATTGTTCAGAATTTCAGATAATGGAGCGTCGCTGACGACTGAAATTGAATGATCTGAGAAGTAATGCACAACTTTCTTGGCCGTCAAGTAGATCCCAGACACAAGCTTATGATATTACGGATATCTCTGCTTAGATGGAGTCAAGACTTCGGAAATGTAGTAGACTCGGCGTTGAACCTTGTAAGCCTTACCTCCTTCTTCCCGCTCGACCGTGAGCACTGTGCTGACAACTTGTCCAGTGGCTGCGGTATATAACAACAGAGGCTCTGTGCTGACTGAGGCAGCAAGCATCGGCTGGGTGGAAAGCAGGGCTTTGAGTTCCTCAAACGCTGCTTCAGCTTCAGCATTCCACTCGAACTTGTCAGACTTCTTCATCAATCGGTAAAGAGGTAATGCCTTTTCACTGAGACGTGAGATGAATCGACACAATGCAACCAAGCAACCAGTAAGCTTCTGAACGTCGTGCACACGCACATGGCGTTTCATTCGGAGGATTGCGCCAACCTTTTCTGGGTTAGCATCGATTCCTCGTTCGGAAATGAGAAAACCGAGTAACTTTCCGCCTGGGACTCCGAATGTGCACTTCGACGGGTTGAGCTTGATATCATAACTTCTCAAGTTCGCAAATGTTTCAGCGAGGTCAAACAGCAGGTCGAAACCTTTACGTGACTTGACCATAATTTCGTCCATGTATGTTTCTACATTCCGACTGATTTGCTTCAGCAGACACTTCTGAATCATGCGCATGAATGTCGCGCCAGCATTCTTGAGGCCAAAAGGCATGGTACCATAACAAAAACACCCGAACAGGGTGATGAAGGCCGTTTTTATTTTGTCGGGTCCAAACGGTCGGATCTGATGGTGCCCGGAATATCTGTCCAGAAAGGACAAACGCTCACACCCCGCAGTCGAGTCGAAAATTTGATCGATGCGAGGGAGAGGGAAGTGATCTTTCGGGCAGGCCCGATTGATATGTTTGAAATCAATGCACATGCGGAGTGCCTTGTCCTTCTTGGGGACCATGACAACATTAGCGAGCCACTCGGAGTGGTATATCCTGCGGATGAGCTCAGCTGCCAGAAGCCGAGCCACCTCTTCACCAATTGCTTTTTTCTTCTCTACGGCGGATCGATGGAGATGCTCTTTGACAGGTTTGGCTTCAGGGTCGACTCGCAAATGGTGCTCAGCCAGTCCCCTGGGTACACCCGGTATGTTGGATGGTTTCCATGCAAAGATGTGCCAGTTCTCACGGAGGAGCTGGATGAGCGCTTCTTCCTATTGTTGTCAAGTGTTGTTGAGATGTGAATCAGAGCAGCATTGGGGTCAGTCGGATGAATGTGCGCAAGCTTCGTTTCTCCGATCGACTGAAACGCTGACTCAGAAGCAGGTTTCTTGGCTCGCAAAAAATCACTCGGATCTGCGTTCTTCTGCTACTCTTCCATCTCCATTGCCGCCATCTGCTCATCAGCAATTTTTGAGCCCTTCTGAAAGCTCTCTTATGCTTTTTGCTGATCTCATGTGACTGTGGTCATGCCCTTGGGGCCTAGCATCTTCAGTTTGAGATATACATAGCACGGCCGAGCCATGAAACGGGATATGCAAGTCTACCCAAGATAGCGTGGTAAGCACAGTGGAAATCCACCACCTCAAACATCAACTTCTCCTTGCGATAATTGGTCGAGCCGCCGAAAACCACGTCAAGAGTGATCTGACCGAGTGAGTCGGCTTTCTTCCCCGGGATGACACCGTGGAACCGCATGTTGTTCTCACTCAGTTTGGACATCGGAATGCCCATCCCGCAGAGGGTCTCAGCATATAAGATATTCAAGCCACTACCGCCATCCATCAGGACCTTGGTCAGTCGGGTGCCGTCAACAACTGGGTCGACTACCAACGCTTGTCGCCCAGGTGTAGCAATGCGCGCTGGATGGTCGGACTGGTCGAATGTAATGGGAGTCTTCAACCATTTCAAGTATGTCGTCGTTGCCGGAGCAACCATGTTGACTTCTCTGTTGATAACTTTCAGTCGACTCTTGCTCTCGACGTCAGCAAAAATCATCAAGGTGGAGTTGATATGGGGGTAACCTCCATCCTCTTCTTTGTCCTCAGTCTCCTTAGATTCTTTCTCCTTCTCATTGGGTTGGTCCTTCTGGAAGCTCTGAATCAGGGAATGACACCGTCGAGTGGTATGCTTGGGGTAAATAAAATTCCCCTCTTCATCCTTATTGGTGTGTATAGGACATGGCAAATCAAGCACATCATTTCCTGATTGATCCTTCACTTTCTTGGGGATCCAGGGGCCTTTAGGTTTCCCTTTGTTTTTCCCCTGGTTCACGACTGCAACCTCTCCTGGAGCTGCGGGTTCTGCTTTGCGCTTCGGTTTCCGATTGGAGTTCCCATCATCTTGGGCGAGTGGTTTCTTGCCGCTATGGAGTCAATACACTTCTTCACCGTTGGTGTACCGACTGACTATCTCCATCATCCAAATCAGGGACATATCTCATGTCTGACCGAATTTCAGGTTTAGCTCCCTGTACCATACGCCCTCTTCAAAAACATAGAATGCCTGATGCTCCGACACATTCTCCACTGTATGATGTAGGGTGGTCCACCTCTGGATGTAATCTCTCAAGGTTTCATTCGGCTTTTGAACACAATGCTGTAATTCCGCCAGTCCGACATGTTGTTTGCAAGTGCCTTCAAAGGTCCTAACAAACACTCGGGTCAATTCTTCCCAGCTGAATATGCTACCAGGGGCCAACTGATTTAGCCAAGCTCTCGCTGAGCCTCCCAGCATCAGGAGGATGTGCTTCATGGCCACATCATCGTTGCTGCCACCAATCTACACGGCCACCCGGTAATCCTCTAGCCAAGTATCTGGCTTCGACTCACCAGTGAACTTGCTCACCCCTACTGCCAACCTGAAGTTGGGGGGAATCTCTGCGGCCCTCATGGCACTGGTGAAACACTCGGGCCCAGAAACATCTGCTCTGCTGCCACTCGGACGGTCTCTGTCCTGCCCTTCTCTGTGCGCCCGGTTCCTGTCGACCAGACCTTGCACAAGAATCGATCTCACATCAAAGCCGGGTCTTTGGGGATTTACTGGGATCTTTCACTCGTCACCATGCGGGCGCCTGCCATCATACCGTTGGGGCGAGTACGATCCGCTCCTCGGAGGTGGTGTAGGAACTCGACGGCGGTCGTTGTGACCAAGTCGACGGTCGTATTGATCATAATTTCGACCCAGATGTTGCTCTTGGCGGGGCCCACGACCTTCATGCCGCGGGGGGCGATCGTGGGCTGACCAGACTATGTCCGCCACCACGGACCTGTTATGAATTCTGTTGCGCGACTGGGAAACGACTGCATTTTGTTCACCAGCCGTTCGGAGCAGCGCCCGAATCTGCCGTAGACCTCTTCCAGCTTCCGATTGGGACGGCTGGATCAACTCTGCAATACGGGTCGCAGCTGGGAGGTTCTGAATCGGAGTGCGGAGTACCTGGGGCTCGGGAGGAAACAACTGTCGCTGCCGTCGACTCGATTCGGGAATCAGTCGGCGGGCTCGATCGTCGAGTGAAGGCCGAAGGTTCTCCAGACGCGCGCGCTCAGCCACGGTGGCTAGGCGCATGGCTTCTAGGGCCCGAGCCTCAGGAGTTTCTCCCAAGATGGGGGTATGCAGTGCTTCGTTGTTACGACGACACAACTCTTCTCTTTGCTCCACAGTGAGGGGCTCACGCACGTACCCATCATGATCGTATAATTGACCATCATCGATGTCACCGCCATCACCGCGAGGGTACCCAGGTGGACTGCACCGAGAGCCGACCTTGAGGACCTCCCCCGCGGGGTCACTGCTCCCGCACTCGGAAAGTGCATCCCCGGAGCCAGTCGACAGGTCGACCGGCCCGTAGAGGTACTCGTCGGGTTCAATTGCCGCGATTTGGGGGTTGGCCAACTGGCGAGCCACCGCATGCTTCACCCATCGCTGGAGCCGCGACCGACCGGATCGCTTGCGACGGCGTGCAGCGGGGAGAGCAGATGATGAGGGAGCCGACCGATACTGGGTCGATGGCTGCCGGAGAAGGACGCCACAAGCACTTGCATGAAAGTGCGCTGCCCCGTAGACGGGAAGTGCCTCGACGTCGAGGGGGGCCTTCTGAAGCCAGGCGCAGTCGTCGGCGATGAAAACGAGCGCGCCGAGTCGGATCTCGCGGCCCAACGCCAGACCACCGCCGAAAACCATGTTGATGAAGGTCGGAGAAAAACTTGCAACCTCACCGGAAGTCTCTAAGACACCGGCCCCACGGTAGGCGCCAACTGTCGTGGTACTAGGCCTGACAGTAAGAGTAGGGGGTACGTAGGAGGAGGCAAGGTCTTAGCTACGACAAGGTTGTACACACGTGTTTTACGAGTTCAGGCCCCTCTCGGAGGAGGTAAAAGCCCTACGTCTCGGTGCCCGGAGGCGGTCGACTGGAATATAGGTGTGTGTGTGTGTGTGTGTGTGTGTGTGTGTGTGTGTGTGTGTGTGTGTGTTATAGGGGGTGCGAACCCTTGTACCGGAGGAGGGGTGGCTTATATAGAGTGCGCCAGGACCCCAGTCGGCCCACGTTACAGAGGGTTGAATGTACATAAAGACATTGCGTTACTCATAACACCTGTAATAAAGAGCTTTAATGGCCTTTAAGTCCGCGAAGTGAATGCCCGACCGTTGCTAGTCTTGCATGACCTTAGACCTTCTACGTGCCGAGTGGTTTCTTGCACGGTCGAGTGACTTCATTCCTGCCGAATGGAATTGTGGTATCCGAGTGGGTCATATGGTCGAGTGGATTGCACTCTTTGATCACTTCAGTCGATACTTTTGGTCATCCTTGGAATGTCTTTGATCCTAGGGTAGTGACCTTGGGTAGGGCGTCTAGGTCAGGTCTATGACCCCACCCTAGATCTATGGTATCGTCACTATCCTCATGAGGAAGAGCGTACTATCATAAAAACAAAAAGCATGTGGGTAGTGGCAATATTATTGGAAAATGTGTTATTCAAGATTTCTTTACTTGTGCCGGTGCATGACCTACGCTAGGAGGATCTATTCTTAATAAAACTAATAGCCTCGCGGATGCAATAACTTTGCTTATTATTGAACTTGAAAGACAATTTGTTCATATGCATCCTTGCATACAAAGTATTTTTCTAGAGTTTTATAATATTCGGCATTCTTCTGTTAAGCGCACCACCACTATATTCCTAGCGCACGAGTTTAGATTTATCATGAAAGAGGCTAGCAAAATCTTTGCTCATTACAAAATAAATGGTGGTTGCCCCCCCATAGAGGAGATCCTTTTTAATCAAGAGGAAATAATGAGATTGCAATCTCCTGATTATGTTGCCTATAATGAAATTTTGAGGAAACGAGTCTACCGAGGTTTTGGTTGATAAGCTCTCCGAACTTAATGATAATTTTGCTATACTAAACAATGGGTTAGGGTTCGTTTTGAGAGTTCATCAAAGGAACACTTATAATGACGAGTTAGTTATAGAGTATAGGGGACCGAAGGAGGAACCTATTCCTCCCAAACTTGATCTTAGGGATCCTTATCCCATTAAATTTAGCCCTTTTGACTACTTTTGTTTACCACAAAAAAACTTGCCGCTGAAAAAAGGGAGTATGAGATGAGCATGGATGATCTCCCTTACTACTATGACAATACATAGATCGTTGCTTTATGCCTAGCTAAGGGTGTTAAACAATAGCACTTGTTGGGAGGCAACCCAATTTTATTTTGGTTTTGTTTTTTTCTTTCTGTTCTTGAATAAATCTATCATCTAGTTTCTGGTTAGAGAAGTTTTTATATTTTTTATTAGTGTAAGTGCCAAGTAAGACCTTTGGGGTGATTTGGAAGATAGTAGATTGGTTTTGCTGAAAAACAGAAACTTTTGCGCCCCGTGTTTGAATTCTTTCTGATTATTGGAATGTGATAAAATTATGATTTTTTACATGTTTCTGGTCCGCAAATTGCCCACGCTGTCATAAGTTTTTAAATTTTTTAGAGATGGAGTTTAAGATAGATTCTGTTTTCTTGTGTTGTTTACTTATTTTGATGCATCTATGGGTAGTACCGGGGGGTATGAACCATGGAGAAGTTGGAATACAGTATATATAACATAAATATAAAATAAGAATGATTTCACAACAATACCTACATGTAAGTATTGGATTTTGTTTTACTAACGAATCTAATGAGTTTTCTGTTGTGAAGTTTTCAAGTTTTGGGTAAAGATTTGATGGACTATGGAATAAGGAGTGGCAAGAGCCTAAGCTTTGGGATGCCCAAGTCACCCCAAGCTAATATTCAAGGACAACCAGGCATCTAAGCTTGGGGATGCCCCGGATGGCATCCCCTCTTTCGTCTTCAATCCATCGGTAAATTTACTTGAGGCTATATTTTTATTCATTACAAGATGTGTTTTGCTTGGAGCGTCTTATATGATTCGAGTCTTTGTTTCTTAATTCACCACAATCATCCTCGCTGAGTACATCTTTTTGAGAGGGTCACGCTTTAATCATGAATTTATTAGAATACTCTTTTTGCTTCACTTATATCTTTTGAGCTAGGGTAGTTGCTCTAGTGCTTCACTTATATCTTTTTTGAGCATGGCGGTGATGTTTATTTTGAGGAAATTGATGAACTCTCATGCTTCACTTATATTATTTTGATAGTCTCTAAACAACATGGTAATTTGCTTGGATTATGAATTTAGTCCGAATATGATAGGCATCCAAGGGGGGTATAATAAGAACTTTCATAAAAGAGCATTGAATATATGAGAAGTTTGATTCCTTGCAATTGTTTTGAGATGTTAAGATGGTGATATTAGAGTCATGCTAGTAGTAAGTTGTGTGGTCAAAGAAATACTTGTGTTAAGGTTTGTGATTCCGGTAGCATCCATGTATGTCTTCTAGTTATTTGATGAAGTTAGAGCGCAATTTATCCTTGATTGTCTATCTTTGTGTAAAAGTTGGGAGCGCACGATGGTTAACTCCTACCAACCTCTCCCATAGGAGCATGCGTAGTAGTACTTTGCTTTGAGGGCTAATATTTTTTACAATAAGTACATGAGTTCTTTATGACTAATGTTGAGTCCATGGATTATACGCACTCTCACCTTTCCACCATGCTAGCCACTCTAGTACCGCGAAACTTCCGTCGGTGCATCAAACCACCTTATACCTTTCCTCAAAACAACCACCATACCTACCTATTATGGCATTTTCATAGTCATTCCGAGATATATTGCCATGTAACTCCACCGTTCCGTCATCATGTTAAGATTACCATCGAGTTGTAATTTTGAGTTGTAATTAAATAAAAGTGTCACGATCCTCACTATTAGAACATTGTCCCATGTGAGGTTAAATCAAGAGAGAGGCCAAAAGAGTCTCCAAAAAAAGAGAAAAGGGTCTCCAAAAAAAGGAGGAGTCTCAAAAAAGAAAAAAATGAGAGAAAAAGAGAGAAGGGACAATGTTACTATCCTTTTTACACACTTGTGCTTCAAAGTAGCACCATGTTCTTTATCATAGAGAGTTTCCTATTTTGTCACTTTCATATATTACTAGTGGGAAATTTTCATTGTGGAACTTGGCTTGTATATTCCAATAATGGGCTTCCTCAAATGCCCTAAGTCTTCATGAGCAAGCAAGTTGGATGCACACCCACTTAGTTTCTTTTGAGCTTTCATACACTTATAGCTCTAGTGCATATGTTAAATGGCAATCCCTACTCACTCACATTAATATCAATTGATTGACATCTCCATAGTCCATTGATTTGCCTAGTTGATGTGATACTTTTTCCCTTATTTTGTCTACCACCACCTTTTATTCCACCCATAGTGCTATGTCCATGGCTCACGCTCATGTATTGCGTGAAGAGTTGAAAAAGCTGAAGCACGTTAAAAAGTATGAAACCATTTCTTAGCTGACACCGGGGTGGGCATGATTTATATTTTGTGTTAATAAGAGGGAGAATAACAAGACTATATGATTTTGTAGGGATAACTTTCTTTAGCCATGTTATTTTTGAAGCTTCGTGATTTTGCTTTCTAGTATGCTTGAAGTATTATTGTTTTGATATCAATGAACTTTCATTTTGAATCTTATGGATCTGAATATTCATGCCATAATAAAGAATATTACTTGATAATTATGTTGGGTAGCATTTCACATCAAAAATTCTGTTTTTATCATTTACCTACTCGAGGACGACCAGGAATTAAGCTTGGGGATGCTTGAGACGTCTCCAACATATATATAATTTTCGATTGTTCCATGCAATTATATTATCAACTTTGGATGTTTTATATACATTAATATGCTATTTTATATTATTTTTGGGGACTAACTTATTAACCTAGAGCCTAGTGCCAGTTTCTGCCTTTTCCTTGTTCTTGAGTTTTTTTAGAAAAGGAGTATCAAACGAAGTCCAAATGGAATAAAACTTTTGCGATGATTTTTCTTGGACCAAAAGACACATGTAGGACTTGGAGTCCAAGTCAGAGAGTCCCCGAGGAGACGACACGCTAGGGGGCGCGCCCTAGGGGGGCGCCCCTAGGGCTTGTTGAAGGAAATATGCCCTTGAGGCAATAATAAAGTTGTTATTTTATATTTCCTTATATCATGATAAATGTTTATTATTCATGCTAGAATTGTATTAACCGGAAACTTGGTACATGTGTGAATACATAGACAAAACAGAGTGTCCCTAGTATGCCTCTACTTGATAGCTCGTTGATCAAAGATGGTTATGTTTCCTGACCATAGACATGTGTTGCCATTTGATAAACGGGATCACATCATTAGGAGAATGATGTGATGGACATGACCCATCCATTAGCTTAGCGTAATGATCGTTTAGTTTTATCGCTATTGCTTTCTTCATGACTTATACATGTTCATCTGACTATGAGATTATGCAACTCCAGAATACCGGAGGAACACCTTGTGTGCTATCAAACGTCACAACGTAACTGGGTGATTATATAGATGCTCTACAGGTGTCTCCGAAGGTGTTTGTTGAGTTGGCATAGATCGAGATTAGGATTTGTCACTCCGTGTATCGGAGAGGTATCTTTGGGCCCTCTCGGTAATGCACATCACTATAAGCCTTGCAAGCAATGTGACTAATGAGTTACTTACGGGATGATGCATTACAGAACGAGTAAAGAGACTTGCTGGTAACGAGATTGAACTAGGTATGATGATACCGATGATCGAATCTCGGGCAAGTAACATACCGATGACGAAGGGTATGACGTATGTTGTTATGCGGTTTGACCGATAAAGATCTTTGTAGAATATGTAGGAGCCAATATGAGCATCCAGGTTCCGCTATTGGTTATTGACCATAGATGTGTCTCGATCATGTCTACATAGTTCTAAAACCCGCAGGGTCCGCACGCTTAACGTTCGATGACGATTTGTATTATGAGTTATGTGTTTTGGTGACCGAAGTTTGTTCGGAGTCCCGGATGAGATCACAGACATGACGAGGAGTCTCGAAATGGTCGAGAGGTAAAGATTCATATATAAGACGATGGTATTTTGTAATGCCCAGGATGCGACTATATCTCCTACGTGTCGCGGCACGAGTTAGAGACATAAGCGCATTCTGGAATGATCGCAAGCATGGTATCTTTGCACAACTCATGTAAAGAACATGGATGAAAGAGTAAACTAGTTGGCTTACACTCAGCACGGCACACAATGAATACAATAGCATACATTCATCCAAATAACACAGGGTCCGACTACGGACGAAATCCAAACGAGAAAAGATACCACAACCACAAGTCCTGATCACCCTAGTAGGAACCACTACTGATCGTCGGGATACGTTACATAAAAACGACCACGCTCTTCATCGAACTCCCAGTGAAGTTCTGGTCCATCTCCTGCATCGTTCTTGACTGTACCTGCATCTGGTGTGTGTGTTGTAATCTGTGAGTCACAAGGACTCAGCAATCTCATTCCCGGGTATCAAAACTAACAAAGCCTTATAGGTGTGGAGAGGTAATAAAGTGGTTGCAGCAAGCACTAAGCAACTAGCTTATGAATTCAGAGCGAGATGAGAATATGTGCCAACGGTCGCCAAAGATGATCAAGAAGTGATCCTAGCTACTCGTTCATGCATAACCCCACCGTGTTCACTTTCCGAAACCCCTTCAAAAAGAGACCGTCACGGTTACTCACACAGGTAATGTATTCTTAAGGATATGGTGTCAAGTTATCTACAACCAGATATTAACAAATTCCCATCTGCCACATAACCGCGGGCACGACTTTCGAAATTTCAAAACCCTGTAGGGGTGTCCCAACTTAGCCCATCACAAGCTCACGATCCACGAAGTCGCAACTCCATATTGGGAAGACCCGAGTATTCTCAGAATCCCGTGCTCAAGATATTTCGACAAGGGTAAAACTAATCCAGCTAGACCTCCCGGCGTGCCGACACCCTGATAGTAGCCGCGCGTATCTCATCTCAGGCCCCGATCCTACAGGTAAATACCAGCCCTCGGGTTTCCCTAAGGTGGCCCTGCAGTCCGCCCAGTTTGGACCAACACTCATGAGGAGCACTGGCCCAGGTTGTTGATTAAGAACTCGGGTTTATAACTCCCTATGCAAGTTTTAGTTGTTAGGCAAATGTAGTACCAAAGTTGGGTCTCACTGGAAAAGCTTTAAGCAGTGCGAATTATCAAGGGGGGACCATAAACCCCAACTGTGTTTGGAACAAAAAATCAAGGAACATAACACCGATTTATCGGGTCCTAAGGTGTCATGAGTGGAACAAAACACCAAGCAGAAGGCCAAGCCTTCCACTCATTACCAATATATATGTGCATTAATTTAAATAAGATATATATATATATATATATATATATATATATATATATATATATATATATATATAGTGTTATCCCAATAAAACAAGTCCAAACATGGAGCAATCTTCAACTTCACCTGCAACTAACAACGCTATAAGAGGGGCTGAGCAAAAGCATACTTAGCCAATCAACGGTTTGCTAGGAAGGCGGTTAGAGTGTTTCATGCCAACATAGGAGGCTGACAGACAAGAATAGTCATCGAGGCATAGCTAAAGAGCGAGACAACTAGCAAGGCAAAGATAGAGGTGATATCGGGAAACGGTCATCTTGCCTGTTAAGTCCACGGAGGGATCGTAACCTTGCTCCTCAAACTCAGTCTCGACAGGAACCTCGAACTCCGAATCGTCACTGGCTCTAACCAACACAACAATACAAACACCGGAACAAAAATCAATCACCATGCAATGCTCAAACACATGATGCAAGCAAGATGCATATGAGCATGGACATGATATGATGCATCACAAGGAACATGATGAGTGCAACATGTGGTATGGCATACGTGCAAGAACACAATTCATTTAAGTGACCACGACATGCAAAAGGGATGCAAGAACAACCTAGCCACACATGTGGTTATTTAGCGGAACTATCCAAGCACCCAACAAGTTTAAAAGTTGCTTAGCATGGAAAGTAGTGCATCCGAAGACCAACAACATCATGCAAACAATTTAAATGGGCCGGAAGAAACAAACAACAATTCTGAAAAATCCCATGTGCATATTTCAACTTATGGATCTGATCTGTTATAACCATAGGTTAGAGTTGTTAAACATGCAAAGCAACATCACCATGTTATTCTACACAATGTTCCACCCCATTTACATATAAAGTTTGCCAAATTTGGAGCTACGGTTATTTAGTTATGAATTAAACCAATTTGAACATGTTATTTACAAAATATATTCAATCAGCATTTTAAATGTTTTTTTAACATGGCAACAAAAAACATGTTATTAACCTACATGAAAAACTAAGCAGTTTTCATATATAGATTATTTCAAACAGATGCATATTTTAGAAGATATGTCAATTCAAAAATGCAAACAGAATTAAACAAAATAAAACAAAACAGAAAAGAAAAATAAAGCATCGCCGACCCAGCCTTGACTAGACTCATACACAGACAGGTGGGTCCGGGAGGCGATGAGGTGGCAAGGCTGGGTGTGGAAATGGGTGTGTGTGTGTGGCCCGAGGATGACAGGTGGGGCCCTGGTGTCAGCGAGTGGCGCAGTGCAAAAATGGGCATTTTTCCACTAGCCTGAGGGGGATTCGAACCCTGCTCGCTGAGTTAACAGAACGGAGTGTGAACCAGCTGGGCTGGCTGCGTGCGACTGACAAAGAGGGAGGCGCTGCACCTGAAATATATTCAGAGCAGGGAATAGGCCACTGCACTCCGGCGAAGCAGAGGCGACGGCGAGGCGCAACGGCTGCTCCGGCGACGAAGGAGGACGGCGGAGGCACGCGACGGGTCCGCAGAGGGATCCCGCGCCCCTGGGTGCCACTAGATGCACGAGACAATGACGGAGTCGACTCCGGAGACCTAAACGGGGCGAGAGGAGGTCGGAGCACTCGTCGGAGACGAGGTTCGACGGCGGCGAGCTCAGGCGCACGACGAACTCGCTCCTAGAACGCGTAAACGAGGGGGTAAAAGGCATGGGGAGGTTGGTGAGCTCACCACAAACGCGATGACACGCTCGGCTTGCCATGAGGGTGTCGGAGTCGACGGCGAGGGTGGACGAACGCCCGCGGCGGCCGGAGTTGTAGACGAGGAAGGAGAGGAAGCAGGCGGGGCCTTCAGCTCCGTGTAGTCGATGACGGGGACGTAGACGACGTCGGGGAAGCAGACAGACACGGTCGGCGAGGCAGAGGAGGACGGGGAGCACGCCGGCGACGAGGCCGTGCTCCTAGATGCATTCGGGACAGCGAGCAGGTGGGGGATCTGGTGGCCTAGAGCTCACCTGGCGGCGGGGAGAGGAAGAGCGGTGCTTCCCCTGTATCCCCAACGCCAGATTGCATAACCGGAAAGCTTCGGGAATTAATAGGTGGGATTCAAGTAGCTCTTAGGTAATCTTCCAATGGGTGCATGATATGAGGTTGGGGTTCAACATCTAGTGGAGAGGCTATCATGGGCGTTGTTGCACTAGGGGGTTGCATCTTAAAGGATCCTTGGCTATGCTGATCCGGGGATTGCAAGGCCCTTTGTAACACGTACCATGGGGCATTCAGCACGAACATGTGGGACGAAACCTCTATTATGTATTTGTTCCATCTGTTACCTTGTTGTTTTATTCTATCATTTTGTTCTCCCAAGTGGCTTCTCGACAAGTTGATGTACCATTAAGCTGTGGAATTCATTTGTTCATTTTGTTCGGATGTTCATTGTGAAGACTATATGTTGCAAATATCCAGCCGTTGATTCAGCTTATCTATTATTTTGCTTCAATGACTAATGGTTGTCATCATATTCAGGATGGCACCTAAGAAAGTTCCCAGCCAGAATCCAGAGGGTGAAGAAGAGCGTCCACCTTCCCCTCCTCCTCCGTCTGAGGCATGGAGAGCGATTATGCAGGCAACCAATCAAAACACTCAGATGCTCATGCAAATGATGCAGAGTTTCCAAGCAAATCAAGAAAATCAAGGTAATCAAGGGAATCAAGGCCAAGGCAATCTATTCAATCAACCTCACTTTGCGACTCTGAACCAATTCCTTGCCAATCAACCCAAGTCTTTCAGTTACTGTGTTGATCCGCTAGATGCTAAAGATTGGATCACAGACATCAAGAAGCATTTCGAGTGCAATAACGTCAGACCTGAGGATTATGTCAAGTTTGTCGCTTTCCAACTCAAAGATCAAGCTGCAGATTGGTGGCAACAGTACAAAGACTCTAGAGCGGGTCATGAGATCTCTTGGGCTCACTTTTGTCGCGATTTCCATTCTCACCACATCCCTACCTGTGTCACTGAAGGCATGTGTGAGCAGTTCCATAATCTGAAGCAAGGCACCATGTATGTCTACCGATACAATGTTAAGTTCCATAATCTTGCCCGTTATGTGAAGCAAGACATCCCCGATGCCAAGAGCAAAATCTACCAGTTCCGAGGTGGTTTGAAAGATGAACTCCAACTTGCACTCACTATGTTCGAGCCAGATGAATTTGATCAATTCTACAACATGGCTCTCAAGCAAGAGGCAGCTCAGCTCAAATGTGAAGCTTCCAAAAGGAGGATAAGAGATGATGTTCACTCCTCCTCTTCCTCTCAAGTGGTCGCCAAGCAGCAGAAATTCTGGCTCCTGCCTCCTCCAATGCTCTGTCCTCCGAGACAAAACAAGCACTCAGGTGGTCATGGATTTTCCCACCCACCCAACCCAAGCAACTAGTCCAAGTCTCGGTTCCGAGCTCCAAGATCAAGCGGTCCTTATCATCGGCCACTCTCAGAGGTTACGTGCAACAAGTGTACTCAGAAGGGTCACTATGCTAACAAGTGTCCCAACCAAAGGCGAGTTCCGCCTCCTCCACCTGTCAGCAATGCTATTATCAAGCACAATCCCAAGCATGCAAGAGTGAACTTGATGAATGCAGCTCAAGCAGATAATTCTTCCGGTGTGATAATGGGTAACCTCTCAGTTAACGCAATTCCTGCTAAAGTCTTGTTTGATTCGGGTGCATCATGTTCTTTCATATCTCACCCATTTGCATCGAAGCACAATTTTGACACTGAAGCATCACCAAGGGAGTTGCAAATTATTTCTCTGGGCAAACACATGACTTCTAATTTGATGGCTCCGGACATATCTATTCACATGGGCGATTATAGTTTTCTGGTTTCCCCAGTTGTTCTCGGTAACTCGGACATTGATCTTATTCTTGGGATGGGTTGGCTCTCTAAGCATGATGCTCTTATTGATTGTGCAAACAAAGACGTCAATCTAACTCATCCTTCCGAAGATGTGATTATCTTTGCAGCTCGAGATAACACAATCAGGCTAATCTCTATCAATGACAAGGGCGAGATTAATACCATATCCCAGATTCCGGTGGTTTGTGAATATGAGGATGTATTCCCTGAAGAGCTTCCAGGCATGCCACACAAAGTCCAGTTGAATTCGTCATTGAACTTGAACCTGGTACGGAGCCAGCCTGTCGGCATCCGTACAAGCTTTCTCCTAAAGAGTTGAAGAAGCAGCTCAACGAGCAAGAACGAATGGGTCTGATAAGACCAAGTACTTCTCCTTGGGGCTGCGGTGTTCTTTTTGTCAAGAAGAAGGATGGTACGGAACGATTGTGCGTCGATTACCGGCCATTGAACAAGAAGACAATTAAGAATAAGTACCCTCTCCCCAATATCAATGAACTGTTCGAGCAGCTCAAAGGAGCCATGGTTTTCTCGAAGCTTGATCTCCATATGGGATACCATCAAATTCGTATCCGTGAAGAGGATATTCCCAAGACCGCATTCATGACAAGTTATAGCTCTTACGAGTACACAGTCATGTCCTTCGGGCTTGCAAATGCTCCACCCACTTTCTCTCGGATGATGCACTTCATATTCAACCCCTACACTAATGAGTTCATCCTCGTGTACTGCTACTTCTCGAGCTTGTGTTGTATTCCCTCGAAGAGGAAAGGGAGATGCAGCACAGTAGCGTAAGTATTTCCCTCAGTTTTTGAGAACCAAGGTATCAATCCAGTAGGAGACCACGCGCGAGTCCCTCGCACCTGCACAAACAAATAAGAACTTCGCAGCCAATGCGATAAGGGGTTGTCAATCCCTTTACGGTCACTTACGAAAGTGAGATCTGATAGAGATGATAGTTTATATTTTTTTTGTATTTTTGTTTATAAGAACAGAAAGTAAAAGCGGAAAAAGTAAAGTAGATGTAGCTTGATATGTTGAGAATAGACCCGGGGGCCATAGTGTTCTATAGTGGCTTCTCTCACGATAGCGATATTCTACGGCGGGTAAACAAATTACTATCGAGCAATTGATAGAAAAGCAAATAATTATGAGACTATCTAGGCATGATCGTTGTATATATGCATCACGTCCGAGACAAGTAGACCGACTCCTGCCTGCATCTACTACTATTACTCCACACATCGACCGCTATCCAGCATGCATCTAGTGTATTGAGTTCATAAGAACAGAGTAACGCCTTAAGCAAGATGACATGATGTAGATTGATAAACTCAAGCAATATGATATAATACCCATCTTTTTATCCTCGATGGCAACAATACAATACGTGCCTTGCTGCCCCTACTATCACTGGGAAAGGACACCGCAAGATTGAACCCAAAGCCAACACTTCTCCCATTGCAAGACCTATAGATCTAGTAGGCCAAACCAAACCAAAATTTTAAGAGACTTGCAAGGATATTATGAGCACACATAAAGAGTTCAGAAAAGAACCAAATATTTCTCATAGATAATCTTGATCATAAACTCACAATTCATCGGATCTCGACAAACACACCGCAAAAAGAGATTACATCGAATAGATCTCCTCGAAGACCGAGGAGAACTTTGTATTGATATCCAGAGAGAGAGAAGAAGCCATCTAGATACTAGCTATGGACCCGAAGGTCTGTGGTAAAATACTCACAACTCATGGTGAGGGCGATGATGATGATGTATAAGCACACTGTGATGGATCCCCCCTCCGGCGGTGCTCCGGAATAGGCTCCAAGATGGGATCTCACGGGAACAGAAGGTTACGGCGGTGGAATTGGGGTTTTATCTCTCTTGCTGATGGTTTCGGGGTACGTAGGCTTATATAGGAGGAAGGAGGATACCGGGGGACTCACGAGGGGTCCACGAGGCAGGGGGCGCGCCCCCCACCCTCGTGGGCACCTCGTAGCCCCTACTCCATGGTTCTCAAGCTCCGCGTGCGTGATTTTCTCCAAAAATATCTCTCGCGAAGGTTTCATTCCGTTTGGACTTTGTTTGATATTCTTTTTCTGCAAAACCCTGAAACAGGCAAAAAACAGCAATCTGGACTGGGCCTTTGGGTTAGTAGGTTAGTCCCAAAAATGATATAAAAGTGAATGATAAAGCCCATTAAACATCCAAGACTTCATAAATAATAGCATTGAACAATCAAAAATTATAGATACGTTGGAGACGTATCAAGCATCCCCAAGCTTAATTCCTGCTCGTCCTCGAGTAGGTAAATGATAAAGAAAGAATTTTTGATGTGGAATGCTAACCAATATAGTTTTTCAATGTAATTCTCTTAATTGTGGCATGAATGTTCAGATCTGAAAGATTCAAGATAAAAGTCTATAATGACATAAGAAACAATAATACTTCAAGCATACTAGCAAAGCAATCATGTCTTCTCAAAATACTATGGCTAAAGAAAGTTATCCCTACAAAATCATATAGTGTTGGCTATGCTCCCTCGTTATCACATAAAAATATTCATATCATGCACAACCCCGCTTTCAGCCAAGCATTTGTTTTCATACTCTATCTTTTCAAACCTTTCAATTTTCACGCAATACATGAGCGTGAGCCATGGATATAGCACTATGGGTGGAATAGAGGTGGTTGTGGAGAAGACAAAAGGAGGGAGATAGTCTCACATCGACTAGGCGTATCAACGGGCTATGGAGATGCCCATCAATAGATATCAATGTGAGTGAGTAGGGATTGCCATGCAACGGATGCACTAGAGCTAAATATGAATGAAAGCTCAACAAAAGAAACTAGTGGGTGTGCATCCAACTTGCTTGCTCACGAAGACCTAGGGCATTTGAGGAAGCCCATCGTTGGGATATACAAGCCAAGTTCTATAATGAAAATTCCCACTAGTATATGAAAGTGACGAAGCATGAGACTCTCTACAATAAAGAACATGGTGCTACTTTGAAGCACAAGTGTGGAAAAGAAGATAGTAGCAATTGTCCCTTTTTCTTTTCTTTCCCTTTTTTGGGCCTTTCTTTTTTGTCTTTGGCCTTTTTCTGCGGAGGGGCTTTATAGATTTAGCCTTTCCTCCCACGGGACAATGCTCTAATAATGATGATCATCACACTTTCATTACAACTCGATACTACAACAACAAAGTATGACTCTATATGAATGCCTCTGGTAGTGTACCGGTATGTGCAATGAAACAAGAGTGACATGTATAAACAATTATGCATGGTGGCTTTGCCACAAATACGATGTCAACTACATGATCATGCAATGGCAATATGACAATATGATGCGTGTCATATGAATGGAATGGTGAAAAGTTGCATGGCAATATATCTCGGAATGGCTATGGAAATGCCATGATAGGTAGGTATGGTGGTTGTTTTGAGGAACAATATGGTGTCTGTTTTGAGGAAGGATATATAGTGGGTTTATGGCACCGGCGAAAGTTGCGCGGTACAAGGGAGGCTAGCAATGGTGGAAGGGTGAGAGTGCGTATAATCCATGGACTCAACATTAGTCATAAGAATATACTTATTGCAAAAATCTAAGAGTCATCAAAACAAAGCAATCAACGGATGCTCCTAGGGGGGAGGTTGGTAGGACTTAACCATCGCGCGCCCCCGACCTCCACACAAAGGTTGGCACTCTACAAATACCTCATGCTCTAACTTCGTCACACAGCGGTTCACCATACGTGCATGATACGGGAATCACTAACCTTAACACAAGTATTTCTCAATTTCATAATAACTCCACTAGCATGACTTTAATATCACTATCCTCATATCTCAAAACAATTATCAAGCATCCAACATCTCATTCTATTCAATGCACTTGGTGTGAATTTTTTTACTACATTGACATTGGATGTATATCATGTGAAGACTAGTTTTTTTAGCCTAAACACATTACCATGCTGTTTTTATAGACTCTCAAAAGGATATAAGTGAAGCATGAAAGTTCAACAATTTCTACAAAATATTACCACCACCGTGCTCTAAAAGATATAAGTGAAGTGCTAGAGCAAAAAATATTCAACTCAAAAGATATAAGTGAAGCATATAGAGTGTTCTAATAATTTCTAGGCCATATTTAACTCTCTCAAATAGGTGTGTCCAGCAAGGATGATTGTGGAAAACTAACAATTAAAGACTCAAATTATACAAGACGCTCCAAGCAAAACACATATCATGTTGCGAATAAAATTATAGCTCCAAGTATAGTTACCGATGGATGAAGACGAAAGAGGGGATGCCTTCCCGGGGCATCCCCAAGCTTAGGATTTTGATTATCTTGAATTCCTTGGGGTGCCATGGGAATCCCCGAGCTTAGGCCTTTGCTACTCCTTGTTCCATAGTCCATCAAAGCAATACTCAAAACTTGGAAACTTCACAACACAAAACTTAGACAAAAATTCTCGTGAGCTCCGTTAGTATAAGAAAGCAAACCACTACTCAAAGGTGCAGCAATGAATTCATTATTTGTTTATATTGGTGTTAAACCTACTGTATTCCAACTTCTCTATGGTTCATATCCTCCAATACTACTCATAGATGCATCGGAATAAGCAAACAACACACGAAAAACAGAATCTGTCAAATACAGAACAGTCTGTAGTAATCTGCAGGTTTCGCCTACTTCTAGAACTCCAAAAAATTCAAAATAAATTTGTAAATTTTAGGAATTTGTCTACCAATCATCTGCAAAAAGGATCACCTAAAAATCATGCTCCAGTAAAATCTGAAGACTACTTTAGCTAGCGCTAACGATTCTGTTTTTCACAGCAAGAGCACATAAACTTCACACAAGTCTTCCCAAAGGTTCTACTTGGCACAAACACTAAAAAAAACAAGAAACCACATCTAATCAGAGGCTAGATGCAATATTTATTCCCTAACAGCAGCAAAAACAAAAAACAAAAAGTTGGGTTGCCTCCCAACAAGCGCTATTGTTTTACGCCCCTAGCTAGGCACGATACAAGATAAATATAGTTATTGCCATCTTTGGAAGGCAATCCATAAGTGGCTCTCATGATAGATTCATATGGTAATTTGATTTTCTTTCTAGTAAAGTGTTCCATGCCTTTCCTTAACGGAAATTGGAATATAATATTTCCTTCCTTCATATCAATAATTGCACCAATCGTTCTAAGGAAAGGTCTACCAAGAATAATAGGACATGAAGGATTGCAATCTATATCAAGAACAATGAAATCTACGGGCACATAATTCCTATCGGCAACAATAATAACATGATTAATTCTTCCCATAGGTTTCTTAATAGTGGAATTCGCAAGATGCAAATTTAAAGAACAATTATCAAGCTCATGGAACCCTAGCAAATCACACAAAGTTTTTGGGATAGTGGGGACACTTGCACCCAAATCACACAAAGCATAGCATTCATGATCTTTTATTTTTATTTTGATAGTAGGTTCCTATTCATCATAAAGCTTTCTAGGGATAGAAACTTCCAACTCAAATTTTTCTTCATAAGATTGCATCAAAGCATCAACTATGTGTTTGGTGATAGCTTTATTTTGACTATAAGCATGCGGAGAATTTAGCATGGATTGCAACAAGGAAATACAATCAATCAAAGAGAAATTGTCATAATTGAATCCCTTGAAATCCAAGGTAGTGGGTTCATCACTGTGCAAAGTTTTAATCTCTTCACTCTCACTTTTAGCAATTTTAGCATCAAGATCTAAAAACTCTGAATCATTGGGACACCTTAAAGCAGAATCATCTCCAATCCTATCTTCATCAAAATTTATACTAGAAAATAAGGATCTAATAGGAGACACATCAACAACTTTCAGATCTTCATCTTTATTTTCATGATAACTAGAAGAACACGATTTAATATAATCTTCTCTTTTAGCACGCATCCTAGCGGTTCTTTCTTTGCATTCATCAATGGAAATTCTCATGGCTTTGAGAGACTCATTGATATCATGCTTAGGTGGGATAGATCTAAGTTTCAAAGAATCAACATCAAGAGTAATTCTATCCACACTTCTAGCCAATTCATCAACCTTAAGCAATTTCTCTTCAAGTAAAGCATTGAAATTCTTTTGCGAGATCATAAACTCCTTAACACTTGTTTCAAATTCAGAATCCATAAGAGTTGTTGTAGGAATTACCATAATTATTAGAGGAATTACTAGGAAAAGGCCTAGGATTAAAATTACCTCTATATGCATTGTTACCAAAATTATTCCTACCAACAAAATTCACATCCAAAGATTCATTGTTATTCTCAATCAAAGTGGACAAAGGCATATCATTAGGATCAGAAGAAGCACTCTTAGCAGCAAACAATTTCATAAGTTCATCCATCTCTCCACTCAAAACACTAATTTCTTCGATAGCATGCACTTTTTTACTAGTAGATCTTTTGGTGTGCCATTTAGAATAATTAACCATAATATTATCTAGGAGTTTGGTAGCTTCTCCTAAGGTAGTTTCCATGAAAGTGCCTTCGGCGGCCGAATCTAAAAGATTTCTAGAAGCAAAATTCAAGCGAGCATAAAAGTTCTGAATAATCATCCATAGATTCAAACCATGTGTTGGGCAATTACGTATCATCAATTTCATTCTCTCCCAAGCTTGTGCAACATGCTCATGATCTAGTTGCTTAAAATTCATAATACCGTTTCTAAGAGAGATGATCTTAGCAGGAGGGAAATACTTAGAGATAAAAGCATCTTTGCACTTATTCCACGAATCAATACTATTTCTAGGAAAAGAGGAAAACCAAGTTTTAGCACGATCTCTAAGTGAAAACAGAAATTACTTCAATTAACAATATCGTTATTCGTATCCCTTTTCTTTTGCATATCACACAAATCAACAAAGTTGTTTAGATGGGTAGCGGCATCTTCACTAGGAAGGCCGGAGAATTGATCTTTCATGAGAAGATTCAACAAAGCAGCATTGATCTCACAAGATTCAGCATCGGTAATAGGAGCAATCGAAGTGCTAATAAAATCATTGTTGTTGGTATTGGAGAAGTCACACAATTTGGTATTGTTCTGAGCCATAGTGACAAGCAAGCAATCCAACACACACAAGCAAACAAGAAGCAAGCGAACGATAAACACACGGCGGAAGAAGGGCGAATAAAACGGCGAGGGTGAAGTGGGGGAGAGGAAAACGAGAGGCAAAAAATGAAATGCGAATGATAAGGGTTTGTGATAGGTACTTGGTATATGACTTTTGTGTAAGCCTCCCCAACAACGGTGCCAGAAATTCTTCTTGCTACCTCTTGAGCTTGCGTTGTATTCCCTCGAAGAGGAAAGGGAGATGCAGCACAGTAGCGTAAGTATTTCCCTCAGTTTCTGAGAACCAAGGTATCAATCCAGTAGGAGACCACGCGCGAGTCCCTCGCACCTGCACAAACAAATAAGAACTTCGCAGCCAACGCGATAAGGGGTTGTCAATCCCTTTACGGTCACTTACGAAAGTGAGATCTGATAGTTTATATTTTCGGTATTTTTAGTTTATAAGAACAACAAATAAAATCAGTAAAGTAAAGTAGATGTAGATTGATATGTTGAGAATAGACCCGGGGGCCATAGTTTTCTCTAGTGGCTTCTCTCATGATAGCGATATTCTACGGCGGATAAACAAATTACTGTCGAGCAATTGATAGAAAAGCGAATAATTATGAGACTATCTAGGCATGATCATTGTATATAGGCATCACGTACGAGACAAGTAGACCGAAACGATTCTGCATCTACTACTATTACTCCACACATCGACCGCTATCCAGCATGCATCTAGTGTATTGAGTTCATAAGAACAGAGTAACGCCTTAAGCAAGATGACATGATGTAGAGGGATAAACTCAAGCAATATGATATAAACCCCATCTTTTTATCCTCGATGGCAACAATACAATACGTGCCTTGCTGCCCCTACTGTCACTGGGAAAGGACACCGCAAGATTGAACCCAAAGCCAAGCACTTATCCCATTGCAAGAACTATAGATCTAGTAGGCCAAACCAAACCAATAATTCGAAGAGACTTGCAAGGATATTATGAGCACACATAAAAGGTTCAGAGAAGAACCAAATATCTTTCATAGATAACCTTGATCATAAACTCACAGTTCATCGGATCTCGACAAACACACCGCAAAAAGAGATTACATCGAATAGATCTCCTCGAAGACCAAGGAGAACTTTGTATTGAGATCCAGAGAGAGAGAAGAAGCCATCTAGATACTAGCTATGGACCCGAAGGTTTGTGGTAAACTACTCACAACTCAAGGTGAGGGCGATGATGATGATGATGATGAAGGCCTCCGTGATGGATCCCCCTCCGGTGGAGCTTCGGAACAGGCTCCAAGATGGGATCTTCACGGGAACAGAAGGTACGGCGGTGGAATTAGGGTTTTTTCTCTGTTCACGGAGTTTCTGGGGTACGTAGACTTATATAGGAAGGAGGGCACCGGCGACGCTCGAGGGGGCCACGAGGCAGGGGGGCGCCCCCCACCCTCGTGGGCCTTCCCTCGATCCCCTGATGTGGTTCTCAAGCTCCGCATTGATAACCCTCAACCGTAAGGGATCGAGATAGTCTTCACTGGTAAGAATAACCCAATTTATTGATTCGACACACGGGGAGCCAAAGAGTATTTATAAGCTTTGACATTTGAGTTGTCAATTCAACCGCACCTGAAATATACTTACTTGCAACAAAAGATAAGTGGTAACAGTGATATGATAGTGATGATGGTGATAGTAAAAGTAAACATCAAAAGTAAATAGCAAGAGTAAATGGCAAAAGTAGCAACTAGTAACCAGCAGGATTTAAAACACTGTAGGCTAGGGAGACGGATGGTTGGGCGCTGCATGGATGAGATATATCATGATTCTAACTTGGGGCAAGGCACACGGAAAAGTAATGATCATCTAGGCAAATATCAAACATTAGGCATGTATCTCGTAGGTAGTTGTACGTGCTTAAAATAAGAAATTGCACAACATCTTTTGTCCTACCATCCCGCTACGAACGGGGCCAAAAGGAACTTATGGAGATTAAGGTGCTCCTGTCAAAGAGCACCGGAACAAAGCAATAAACTTAATGGATACATGTAATCCTCAAACTACGGACCGTCCCCTTTGGTGTCCCAAGCCGTCACTTTTGGGATCGCCGGTTCCGAACCGTAATAGGTGCAAACAACTCATAGATAGGATCAAGAACACAAATATATTGATGCAAACATATATGGTTCAGATCTGAGATCATGGCACTCGGGCCCTAAGTGACAAGCATTAAGAATAACAAGTTGAAGCAAAGATGATAAACACCATAGTAGATGATATGCAACATGCCCCCAACGATCTGACAAACTATTACATGATCTAACTCATCCAATCCCTACCATCCCCTTCGCCTACAGCAGGGGATTATTCACACATGGAAGGAGAAGTCATGGAGGGATGATGGAGTGGTGATGATGATGACGATGGCGACGATCTCCCCACTCCGGAGGCCAATTCAGCCTCCAGATTAGCTCTCCCGAAGAAGAACAGAGGGTGGCGGCGGCTCCGCGACGAAAACTGCGAAAATAACTTCTGATATGGGATTTCTCCGTCACAGCTAAAATACGGGTCAAAGTAGGGCACCAGGGGAGGTGGGGCCCACCCAGGCGACCCCCCGGCGCGGCCAGGGGGTAGGCCGCGCCACCAGGGCGCCTGGGCCTCCCCTGGCCCCCCTCTGGCCCCTCTTCTGGCTCCGGGTTCCTTCGGGTGCGTGGGTTTTCTGTGATTTTTCGTGGAATTTTCTGAGATACCTAAAAATCCGTTTTCCTGCACACAGTAAAACCATATAGGCAGCTCTGCTGAAAACAGCGTCAGTCCGGGTTAGTTTAGTTCAAATCATGCAAGAATGAGGTCAAAACAATATCAATAGTGTTTGGAAAAATAGATACGTTTGAGACGTATCAACTCCCCCAAGCTTAGCATATTGCTTGTCCTCAAGCAATTCAGTTCAACGAACTGGACGCGACAAAGAAAACTTTGACAAACTCTTTTGCTTCATTAGATGTATATAAGCATGTACTACGAAAAGAGTCTAACAGGTATTGAAACAGTACTATGAGGACAATGCACGGAGCAATTCTTCTTTCAAGTGACCAATAACAAATACCTAAAAGTAAATAATACATTAATGAAAATCAAGACAAGGTTACATTGCACATAGCTTGAGCATATTAGGGTGGTATCTCGCTAGCCTCCATGAGTGAAGCAAAACATAAATGCAGAAACTCCTCCAGAGTTTTAAAGGAGACTAGAACTAAAAATTTCAGAATAAATCATATCACAAGCATGCAGAAGACAATGTAATACTTTGGGACAATGCACATTACACTCAGAATGACAATTATGCTCTCCTCGTTGGTGCTTTGAAGAAAGAAGGTGGAGACTCTCGAACCGTGGCTTTTGTTGGCAAGGTTGAAAACCCGTGGTTGGAAACAAAAACTAAACATGTACCAGAGCTCTTGGTTTTAAAAACAGAGGTAAAAATGTTTTTGAGAGGTGCATATTTCGTCAACGAATGCTAGCAGATAACTCAATCACTTCTTGAGCTGGACAAGTTTCGAGGAACGGCTCCCGCATGAGGACGATCACATCCTCTTAATCTCCTTTGTTTATCACTGCCAAAGTTTTCTGATTTCTCATGAACAAAGCGTGAAGGAGGGTTTGTTTGTTGTATTATCTTTTATGAGCCGGGCGCACTCTATGCCAGTTCCTTCTCGTATTATGGGTTTGCACATTAGACATGCAATCCCGGGGTGAAACTTGTCCAACTTAAAAAGATCATGAATTAACTACTAATTCCTCATGAGCTAAAACAGAGGCACAAAAAGAGAAATGCTTTTGATTAATTTCGAGATGGTACACGAAAGTCTTCGTTAGGAATGGCAGGTAAATACCATGTATAGGAAGGTATGGTGGACTCATATGGCATAACAGGTTTTAAGGATTTTGGATGCACAAGCAGTCAGTCCGCTTAGTACAGGTGGAGGTTAGCAAAAGACTGGGAAGCGACCAACTAGAGAGCAATAACGGCCATAATCATGCAGAGCGACAAAGCAACATTGAATCGGGCATGAAAGTGATATAACTATTCTGAAACTCAAAGATCATCAAGGCAGAGCAGACTTTTTAGTCTTAAACATGTGTAAACATGTGCCAAGTCAATCCAAAAATTCTCTAAAGGGAAATACCACCTTAGTATACCAGACTATGAACAGTGCAATGCATGTAAATCATTTCAATAACACATTATATACTCTAGCTATTCGAGACTAGTCACAAGGAAATCATGAACCACTGGAAGAGCATTGTAAACATAGCACTATGTCGCTACAAGCTGGTCTCTAGATCATAAGTACATGCATATGTACAAAAGTAGAAACAAGAAGAGTTCATACCGGTCTTCCTTGTTGCTTCCCTTCAGTCGATCTTCATCATTACTGCCTCGTCACTTGCACGACCGAACGTAGGAAATATAATTAAATGCCATCACGGACTCGAGCTGAACTCTGAAAACAAAGCAAACTAAAGAGAGAAAGGAAATCTTTTTGGGTTATTTCAAAGGTTGAACGAAAGCAAAAGAAAGAGAAAATCTTTTTGTTGTTTTTGCAAAGAGAGAAATAAAGAAGAACGGGCAAAAACTTCGAAAAGATCAAAGCGACTAAAACGGATAATACAATGGAAAAAGTGAGAGGGGCACGTACTCCCCCAAGCTTAGGCTTTTGGCCTAAGTTGGTAGCAGCTACTGCCCCCAGGAGCCTCCTGCTCCGGGGGTATGGTGGTGAGTCCAAGGGTCGTAGAAGGATGCTGGCGCGTATACCGAACTCCTCGGAGTCTCCCACGAGGAAGGGTCCGTACGCCAAGCAGAGGAAGACCCTTCACCAAACTCGATGGCGGTTTCTTCCTGAAAAGGTGGTAACTCACCGTGCTCCTCCTCGTCGGGCACAACCCCCTCCATGGGGTTATGAAACTGATGCTGGGCCATGAACTCATCGAACTGGATAACATCAAAGGACCATCCGTTCCTGCGAGAAAAATCAAACAAAAGAGGTGCAAGTAGACGGATCTCGCGTTCCGCGGTAGTTCCGAAACGCAAGATATAAACAAGATTATCAAGCTCAGAAGTCATGGTAACAAACTTATGCCTTTTCATAGAAGCAAGATCAAAGCTTAAATAAGTAAAAGGATTATCATCAGGGTGTGGGGTGCCTCCAAGATGTTCTAAGATAAGTGTGGCATAAACGCCACCATATAAGTCTCCCTTGTTACCGTTCATAGCAAGGCGTCGAGCAATTAAGGCACCCAGATTATAATCAGATCTCCCTGAGAGGGCTGCTGCCAGGATAGCAATATCCGGCGCAGAAGTGTTGCTCGTGTTGTCACGATCTAACACACCTCTAGCAACATAATATGCAAAATACCTGAGGTGAGGGAATAAGATGCTGGAGATCTTTGACTGATGAATATCCCTCGTACCCATGCTGCAAAAAGAGTTTAAGACGGTTTTCAGCTGGGAGGGCTGAGTGGTCATCCTAGCCGTCCTCCCAACGTTTGGCACACCTATTATTTCACAAAACTTTCCCAAAGTCATGGTGATAAGATCATTGTAAATTTTAAACTCAAAAGATCATTGTAAATTTTAAACTCAATAGCACCTGAATCAGGGTTATATCTAAAATTGTTAATGAAACTGGAGGTGAATTTTTGATACTGAGTAACACGGCACGTGACGAGCCGTGTCAGACCTGCATTAGCACAAAGATTATAAAACTCATCCTTGATTCCCGCAGCTTCAAGGAATTCATCACATGGAAACATCATCGCACGTGCTGGACTTGTGTCTTCCAACAACTCCAGGGGCACATGATCTTCATTATAGCTCACCCTAGCAGTCGAGGGTGAAGCTGCGGCTCTAGTAACTCGATCGGAGTGCGTGGGCCTCCTCTTCTCAAGCCACCCTTTTGCCCTTCCTAACAAACTCATTTCTGATTTTTTTTTGCAATTTACAAAAACAAGGGTTAAAACAAGGTGGGTTAAGGCAAACTACTCAACTCACTTGCCCAAGGCATAAACTTGCATCAAAACATGGAAAACAACTTTCTACACATGCATGCAAGCTCATCTATACAGCACCAAGAACTACTAAATACTCACAAATGAAGCCACCAATCAGAAATATAATTGGAGGCGTGGAGGAGTCACATACCAGGGAGTATTTGTTCAAAATCTCAGCTCAAATGATGGGCTGTAGAGAGAGATCGAAGAATCGCCTCCAAGAGCAGCAAGAACACAAGAACAAGTGGAGAACTCGTGTTTTTGGATAGAAAGAGAGAGGGAGGAAGAAGACTTACCTGGAGGGGGGCCTTGTGGGCCCCAGGCGCCCTGTGGGCGCGGCCAGGGGGCAGGCAGCACCAGCTGGCCGCCTGGCCACTGGTGGGTCCCCCTGGCTGGCCCCAGGTCCCTCTGGTTCACTCCCGACGTGGAAATTTTTATTTTTATTTTTCTGGAATTTTTCTGAAAACTTCACTGTTGAAATTTTTTTGAAGTTCAAAAAGCTGCGAAACTCTCTCTGAAAACTTGAAGCTGTGAGTAGTATTGTGAAGCTTCAAAACATAAATACTTGGTACAGCAAGTAGAACAAAAACTAAAATAAATGAAAACATAACAAGCTCAACTTTTTATCTATATAAAACATGTTTACTAGTAAGGTTGATCAAGTCTTACCAACAAACATGCGATATATAGAGCAAAAAGTCTCACCTCTTACGAAGTAATCACTGAACTTTTACTTTGATGGACATTGTCCCCACCATCATAGTTTTGTATTTGTGGTGCACATGTAGTGGACAGTCCCATTCTGCAATCTCACGGTCTCGATATTTTCTATAGAGTTGAGGCCATGCCTCCTGTCGGTCTTCTTTGGAAAATACACCGTGTGTTCTTTATCATTCACATTGAAGGTAACCTTCCCTTTATTGCAATCAATAATAGCACCTGCGGTGTTAAGAAAAGGTCTACCAAGAATAATGGACATGCTCCCATCCTCGGGCATGTCAAGCACAACAAAATCAGTAAGAATCAAACAATTAGCAACTTCTACGGGAACATCCTCACAAATACCTATCGGAACGGCGGTTGACTTGTCAGCCATCTGAAGGGAGATATCTGTAGGTATTAGTTTCTCTAAACAAAGCCTCTTGTAAAGAGAGAGAGGCATAACACTCACTCCTGCTCCAAGATCACACAAAGCAGTTTTGACATAATTATTCTTTATGGAGCAAGGATTGGTGGGTATACCTGGATCACCGAGCTTCTCAGGAATCTTGCCACTGAAAGAGTAGTTAGCAAGCATAGTAGATATTGCTTCATTAGGAACTTTTCTTTTATTAGTGACAATATCTTTCATATATTTTGAATAAGGAGGTAACTTAATAGCAATAGTCAAAGGGATTTGAAGAAAAAGAGGTTTAATCCACTCACAAAACTTATTGTAATGCTCTTCTTCTTTAGATTTGATGGACTTACCTGGAAAGGGCATGGGTTTCTGTACCCATGGTTCTCTTTCCTTCCCATGTTTTCTTGCGATGAAGTCTTCTTTAGTGTACCTTTTACGTTTGTCAGGTGCTTCTTCTTCTCGAACTTCAGGCGGATCATTCTTCTCATTATCCTTATGTTCAGGTCCAGCACCGTCTTCAGTCTCAGCATCGGAGATAGATACACTGTTGGGATCAACAGCTGGCTCTTCATCTGTAATAGGATCATTGGAATTGTCAGTCTCCTTATGTTTCTTCTTTTTATTTTTTGGAGAGCCAACAATTTCTTCTTCCTGCATTTGAGATTCTTGCTCGATTCTCCTCGGATGCCCCTCTGGATAGAGAGGATCTTGAGTGCTAGTTCCTCCTCGGGTCTTAATCCCGAAGGCCTGCAAATCATCTTGTTTGGCATTGTTAGCAAGCAAATCTTTTTGCACATTAGAAATTTGTTCAAGCTGAGTTTGAACCATATGAAAATGTTTCACAAGACATTGACCATCATTAACTGTTCTACCTAAAACATCGAGCAAACTTTTGATAGCAAGGGAATTATCATGCAACTGACTTTGTATCCTCTCATTAAAATGATTTTGTTTCATAATAAAATTATCAAAATCATCTAAACATTGATCAGGAGGCTTACCATGAGGGATGTCACTTGCGTTGGAATCTAAAAGAGAGTGTACCTCTACCATAGGAGGGTGAGTGGTAGGCTCACACAGCTTCTCAATAGGGGGTAGATTCTTCACGTCTTCAGCTTTAATACCTTTCTCTTTAATAAACTTCTTTGCTTCTCGCATATCTTTGGGGCTTAGAACAAACATGCCCCTCTTCTTTGGTGGTGGAGGTGGTTCAGGGACGGACCAATCTTCATGTTTTTTGGCAATCCTGCCCATCAAATCCTCTGCATCGTCCGGTGTTCTTTTCCTGAAAACACAACCAGCACAACTGTCCAAATAGGACCTGGATTCATCAGTTAGACCAGCATAAAATATATCGATTAATTCGTTCTTAGGGACTTCATGTCCTGGTCTAGCCCGAATCAGACCGCAGTACCTCCCCCAAGCTTTAGGGAGGGACTCATCCTGCAACTGTTTAAAGTTATAAATTCTTTGTAAAGCAGCATGTTGCATGTGAGCAGGAAAGTACTTATCAACAAAAGAGTGAGCTAAGTCTTGAGGACTCTTAATAGAACCGCATGGGAGTGAATCATACCATGCTTTAGCACCTTCCGAGTTTAGTCAGGTGTGCAATAGCATCATCATTTTCTCTGCCATAAAAGGGGTCAGCTTAAACCATAGGTATAAGTGAAAGATCAACAGAGAAATCATAATCAGGATCATCAATGCATATAGGAGGTGTAGCAAATTCCGGATCAGGAACGGTTTTGTTCTTCAAAGAGTGTTTTTCAAACAGTTTCTTAATAACTTCAGGGTCAGAGCCAGAAAACTCTGTCAGTTCCCTGCATAAATCTTCATCAAGCATATAGTAATCATCATCAAGAATTCTCTCCTTGAGTTTACTCAAATCAGGATAATCATAAGTTTCACCAATAGGGTAGCGAGTAACAGGAATTTCAATTCCAGACTTTTTTGCAGCAGCAGCAATCTGTTTCTCAAGAGCATAACCAAGTGAACTAATATCATCAATAGTAGTAGAAGCATCATCAAGAGTATCGGACATAGTAACAGATTCAGTAGGAGCATCATGTGGTGGCGGTGAGGCAAACTTACTCATAACAGAGGGTGAATCAAGTGTAGCACTAGTGCTCAGAACAATACCTCTTCTTGTAGTGGATAGTAAGATCGGAACCTTGGGGTCTCCTTTCTTACCCATAGCGGATGAAGTGCAGCATGTAGGATACTTCAAGTAGACTTGTAAATATTGCTATGCTCCCCCGCAACGGCGCCAGAAAACGGTACTTGATAACCCTCAACCGTAAGGGATCGAGATAGTCTTCGCGGGTAAGAATAACCCAATTTATTGATTCGACACACGGGGAGCCAAAGAGTATTTATAAGCTTTGACAGTTGAGTTGTCAATTCAACCGCACCTGAAATATACTTACTTGCAACAAAAGATAAGTGGTAACAGTGATATGATAGTGATAGTAAAAGTAAACATCAAAAGTAAATAGCAAGAGTGAATGGCAAAAGTAGCAACTAGTAACCAGCAGGATTTAAAACACTATAGGCTAGGGAGACGGATGGTTGGGCGCTGCATGGATAAGATATATCATGATTCTAACTTGGGGCAAGGCACACGGAAAAGTAATGATCATCTAGGCAAATATCAAACATTAGGCATGTATCCCGTAGGTAGTTGTACGTGCTTGCAATAAGAACTTGCACAACATCTTTTGTCCTACCATCCCGCTACGAACGGGGCCAAAAGGAACTTATGGAGATTAAGGTGCTCCTGTCAAAGAGCACCGGAACAAAGCAATAAACTCAATGGATACATGTAATCCTCAAACTACGGACCGTCCCCTTTGGTGTCCCAAGCTGTCACTTTTGGGATCGCCGGTTCCGAACCGTAATAGGTGCAAACAACTCATAGATAGGATCAAAAACACAAATATATTCATGCAAACATATATGGTTCAGATCTGAGATCATGGCGCTCGGGCCCTAAGTGACAAGCATTAAGAATAACAAGTTGAAGCAAAGATGATAAACACCATAGTAGATGATAGGCAACATGCCCCCAACGATCTGACAAACTATTACATGATCTACCTCATCCAATCCCTACCATCCCCTTCGCCTACAGCAGGGGATTACTCACACATGGAAGGAGAAGTCATGGAGGGATAATGGAGTGGTGATGATGATGACGATGGCGACGATCTCCCCTCTCTGGAGGCCAATTCAGCCTCCAGATTAGCCCTCCCGAAGAAGAACAGAGGGTGGCGGCGGCTCCGCGACGAAAACTGCGAAAATAACTTCTGATCTGGGATTTCTCCGTCACGAGCTAAAATACGGGTCAAAGTAGGGCACCAGGGGAGGTGGGGCCCACCCAGGCGACCCCCCGGCGTGGCCAGGGGGTAGGCCGCGCCACCAGGGCGCCTGGGCCCCCCTGGCCCCCCTCTGGCCCCTCTTCTGGCTCCGGGTTCCTTCAGGTGCGTGGATTTTCTGTGATTTTTCGTGGAATTTTCTGAGATACGTAAAAATCCGTTTTCCTGCACACAATAAAACCATACAGGCAGCTCTGCTGAAAACAGCGTCAGTCCGGGTTAGTTTAGTTCAAATCATGCAAGAATGAGGTCAAAACAATATCAAAAGTGTTTGGAAAAGTAGATACGTTTGAGACGTATCACGCGTGCGTGATTTTCTCCAAAAATATCTCTCGCGAAGGTTTCATTCCGTTTGGACTCCGTTTGATATTCTTTTTCTGCAAAACCCTGAAACAGGCAAAAAACAGCAATCTGGACTAGGCCTTTAGGTTAGTAGGTTAGTCCGAAAAATGATATAAAAGTGGATGATAAAGCCCATTAAACATCCAAGACTTCATAAATAATAGCATGGAATAATCAAAAGTTATAGATACGTTGGAGACGTATCAGCCACCAGGCTGGCCCAGCTAGCCAGCGCACTAGCCAGCAGCCCAGCCAGCCCGCGCGTCCCTCTCTCCCTTTCTCACCCGTGCACCCACGCGCCCCCCTGTGTGTCGCCTCCACGTGGCCGAGCCGGAACCGCGCATCAGTGACCGTGACCGCACCGACACCCACCTTTTCATCCTCCTCGCGCTCTCGCCATGGGGACCGCGATCACGAGCGCGCCGTCGTGCGTCCATGTCGCCCTAGCCCCTTTTAATTCCCCTCTTCGTGTCCACTAGCTTCCTAGGGTTCCCCATATCACACAACTAATAAATCCTACATCCAACTGTATCCATCCGTCAACACATAACCAGGCACCTTCGGAAACTGTTTACCTCGGACCTTCGAAACGCATCCGCTATACTAGCTGTGGCAATACTCCCAAACTATCCCCCCAGTACTGGGTGACGTCGGGGTTATCTCACCACCAGACATGCATATAAGAGTTTTCGATGTCAGCCGCCTCTGGTATTCTGGAACCGCAACGATACATTTGTGACGACAACACCTCGGAGCTCAACTCCCTATGACATTGCCACAACCCCTGAATGATAGGAGGCACCAAGAACAATGTTCTCGTCACAAAGATATCGGAACAATCCAAAAAATACCCGCGTGATCCTAATTTTTTTGGTGAAATTTGAGGATAGTGAAGTTAAAACAACATCAGGAGCTCACCAGAGCGACGAAGGGGATGAGGAGTAAAAATAAATCGTACTCTCCAGTATATATAGGACTCAAAACATTTTGTGTGTGTGCCTAGACTCAACCGTCAGCGGTTCGATCAATCAGGGGGGCTCCTAGGTCGGAGAAGGCTCTGAATACCAACTTGTAATGCCCATGATGCGACTATATCTCCTACGTGTCGAGGCACGAGTTAGAGACATAAGCACATTCTGGAATGATCGCAAGCGTGGTATCTTTGCACAACTCATGTAAAGAACAGATACGAAAGAGTAAAATATTTGGCTTACACTCGCCACGTCACACAATGAATACAATAGCATACATTCATCGAAACAACACAGGGTCCGACTACGGACAAAATCCAAACGGGAAAAGATACCACAACCAAAAGTCCTGATCACCCCAAGTAGGAACCACTACTGATCATCGGGATACGTTACATAAAAACGACCACGCTCTTCATCGAACTCCGAGTGAAGTTCTGGTCCATCTCCTGCATCGTTCTCGGCTGTACCTGCATCTGGTGTGTGTTGTAATCTGTGAGTCACAAGGACTCAACAATATCATTCCCGGGTATCAAAACTAACAAAGCCTTATAGGCGTGGAGAGGTAATAAAGTGGTTGCAGCAAGCACTAAGCAACTAGCTTATGAAGTCAGAGCGAGATGAGAATATGTGCCAACGGTCGCCAAAGATGATCAAGAAGTGATCCTAGTTACTCACGTTCATGCATAACCCCACCGTGTTCACTTTCCGAAACCCCTTCGAAAAGAGACCGTCACGGTTACTCACACATGTAGTGTATTCTTAAGGATATGGTGTCAAGTTATCTACAACCGGATATTAACAAATTCCCATCTGCCACATAACCACGGGAATGGCTTTCGAAGGTTCAAAACCCTGCAAGGGTGTCCCAACTTAGCCCATCACAAGCTCACGATCCACGAAGTCGCAATTCCCGTATTGGGAAGACCCGAGTATTCTGGGAATCCCGTGCTCAAGATATTTCGACAAGGGTAAAACTAATCTAGAAATACCTCCCGGCGTGCCGACACCCTGATAGTAGCCGCACGTATCTCGTCTCAGGCCACGACCGGATGGGACATCCTATAGGTAAATACCAGCCATCGGGTTTCCCCAAGGTGGCCCTGCAGTCCACCCAGTTTGGACCAACACTCAGGAGGAGCACTGGCCCGGGTTGTTGATTAAGAACTCTGGTTTATTACTCCCTATGCAAGTTTTAGTTGTTAGGAAAATGTAGTACCAAAGTTGGGTCTCACTGGAAAAGCTTTAAGAAGTGCGAATTATCAAGGGGGGCCCATAAACCCCAACCGTGTTAGGAACGCAAAATCAAGGAACATAACACCGGTTTATCGGGTCCTAAGGTGGCATGAGTGGAACAAAACACCAAGCAAAAGGCCAAGCCTTCCACCCATTACCAATATATATGTGCATTAATTTAAATAAGATATATATATATATATATATATATATATATATATATATATATATATATATATATATATATTGTGTTATCCCAATAAAAAAAGTCCAAATATGGAGCAATCTTCAACTTCACCTACAACTAACAATGCTATAAGAGGGGCTGAGCAAAAGCGTACTTAGCCAATCAACGGTTTGCTAGGAAGGCAGTTAGAGTGTTTCATGGCAACATAGGAGGCTGACAGACAAGAATAGGCATCGAGGCATAGCTAAAGAGCGAGACAACTAGCAAGGCAAAGATAGAGGTGACATCGGGGAACTGTCATCTTGCCTGGTAAGTCCACGGAGGGATCGTAACCTTGCTCATCAAACTCAGTCTCGACAGGAACCTCGAACTCCGAATCGTCACCGGGCTCTAACCAACACAACAATACAAACACCGAAACAAAAATCAATCACCATGCAATGCTCAAACACATGATGCAAGCAAGATGCATATGACCATGGACATGATATGATGCATCACAAGGAACATGATGAGTGCAACATGTGGTATGGCATAGGTGCAACAACACAACATTTAAGTGACCACAACATGCAAAAGTGATGCAAGAACAACCTAGCCACACATGTGGTTATTTAGTTGAACTATCCAAGCACCCAACAAGTTTAAAAGTTGCTTAGCATGGCAAGTAGTGCATCCCAAGACCAACAACATCATGCAAACAATTTAAATGGGCCGAGAGAAACAAACAACAATTCTGGAAAATCCCATGTGCATATTTCAACTTATGGATCTGATCTATTATAACCATAGGTTAGAGTTCTTAAACATGCAAAGCAACAACACCATGTTATTCTACACATTTTTCCACCCCATTTACATATAAAGTTTGCCAAATTTGGAGCTCCGGTTATTTAGTTATGAATTAAACCAATTTGAACATGTTATTTACAAAATATATTCAAACAACATTTTAAATGTTTTTAACATGGCAACAAAAAGCATGTTATTAATCTACACTAAAAACTAAGCAGTATTCATATATAGATTATTTCAAACAGATGCATATTTTAAAATATATGGCAATTAAAAAATGCAAATAGAATTAAACAAAATAAAACAAAACAGAAAAGAAAAATAAAGCATCGCCGACCCAGCCTGGACTAGACTCAGACACAGACGGGTGGGTCCAGGAGGCGATGTGACGCCCGAGACCGACGTCCCAGAAGATTCCAGAAGCTTCCCGAAGATTCCAGATGTTCCGGGTTGCCCGTGGGTTTCTTTTGAGCTTGTGTTATTTATTTTTTGCATTGCATCATGTCATCATGCCATCATGTCATATTTTATTTTTTGCATCTCAACCTAATAAATCGTGTGGACCTTCGGTCCATTTAAATCGAGGGAAGGTGTCTTCTCTTTATAACATATAAAAGCCTCCTAATAATTATGGAGCTATATTAATAATCATTCCATTCCTCGGAATTACTCAAACACACTTGCATAATTCCCCATTGTCTTTTCACTTCAAGTTTGACTTCTATACCTTGCCTTTCCGTTTTTTCGAGGCTCCTCCATTTTTATCTAGACTCTTTTGAAACTCCTTGAGGCAAACTATTTATTTTAGTTTGCACTCCCCCTTTTGCCGGAACTATTTTGTGAGGTTGGTTTTTTACTCCATAAAGCTTTTCAAAATGTTCCATCTTTTTTCCCCCTGTTTTGGCCTCTTTTCTTTTTATTTTGGATCCATCTCTATTTATTTCTGCTGAGGAAAAAAAAAGGGGCTCAGGCCACAGCCTCCTCCTTTCCCTCTCTCCAGCCAGCTTCTAGGCCATCCCAGCGGCCCATCTCCTTTAGGCCCGGCCTCCCTCCTAACCCAAATCTAGCGCAGCAGCTCCCTCCGTTCCTCCCTCCGCCGCAATGACCGAACCCTCGACCCCGCATCTCACCTACCGCACCTAACTCCCTCGCCCTCTCTCCCCGATCTCCCCCTCGAGCCCGACCCGCTCCCGTCTCCCTCGGTCGCCTCCTCCTCGCCCTTTCTTCCCCAGCGACGAAACTCCGATCCTGCTCCCTCACCAGCGCGCCCGCCTCCTCCTCCAGAGGCCCGTGGCCCTCAGCGCGCCGCGCCCCGCGAGCAGGCCGCCGGAGCCGCTGCTCCTCCCTGAGCAGCCCGAGCTCCATCTCCTGCGCGCCGTGGTCTTCTTCTACGAGCAGCGGCGCCTCGAGCCCCTCTCCTCCCTTCGCCAGCTCCGTCCAGAGCGACCCCGCCGCGCCGGCCCTCTCCCTCCGGCCAGCCCGCGCCGTGGCGTCCGTCCACCCGCGCATGAGGCCGCGCCAGGCCAATCCCCTCGACGCCCTTCTCCTCGAGTCCCTCTGGTCGCGCCCTGCCTCGGCCAAGAGCAGCGCCGCGGCGGCCCCGAGCGCCCCCGGCCAGGACTCACCGCACCCCTACCGCAGCGCCCGGTCCCTCCTGTCGCCGGCCAGGAGCCCTGGCCTCCCGTGCCTCCCTGGCCCGCGCCCGACGGCCTCCCTCCGCGGCCCCTCCATCCTCCTTGCTGCCGCCGCCATGGAGTTCCGCGGATCCTCCTCTGCCCGTCCCGTGCAGCCTCAGCCTCGCCTCCTCGTCACGCCTTGGAGCGAGCTCCGAGTTTTGTTGCTGCTGCTGTGCTACTTTTGGTTGGGTTTTGTGTTTTGTTTTATCCTGTAAATAACTTGGAGCAGCAAGTATCCCTTCGTTGCAAGTACGTCTACGATTCATGAACGACTACGTCGTCGAAGACCCTCAAGTACATCTACGGCCGAACGTCTACGAACCGTGTACGAGATCGACGCCCGAACAACTACCGTCGCGAGATCGAGAACCCCAAGTACCACGACGACCGGCTCGACAAGTACCACTACTACCACTACGAACGCCGACCCGACGCAACAAGTTCCACGACGACCGAACCGCTACAAACGTGAACCACGACGACCCGAACCTCTACGGGAACGAGCTCCAAGTTCGACTACTTCACGGGACCGTCAAGTCCGACTACTACATGAATGAGTACCTCGACACCCGATGTCAAGTTCGACTACCGTCGCCCCGAGTACCACTACCGTCGCCGCGGAAACGATGGATGCGCCATGTACCTCTACGTGAACGGCTACTTCCTCTTCGGAACGAGAGCGACTTCTTCCTCTACGTCTCGAACCGCCCCGAAACGCACGCTTCAAAGGTATAACGAGACGACCCCGTGGATGACCCGTGTGATGCTTGCTTGTGTTGTATGAAATGTCTCCCTTGTGTGCATCGTGCCCGTTCCGATCTTTTGTCTTGTTCCTCGGTTGCCTCGTCACCGACTCGTGGGAACCCGGCAACGGGATCGCCCACCTTTCATCTCGTTTGACTCGCTTCGTCTTTTGCACCGGTCTCTCACCGAGTTACCGGAACCGATATGATGCGTTGCATCATTTTCGGATCGTTGCCGTGGCACCCCTTTCGTTCCACCACGGTGACAATACTTCATATCTCTTAATGTCAACCCTTTTAATAAAATTGCATAATCTTGATCATGTCATCCGCATCATGTTAACAACCTTTAAATGTTTAATTGTGGTTTGCTTATAATTATTAAACATGCTCATGAGGTTTTTCCGGACATGTTGTTGTTCTTTTCCGGCCCCTTTTAAAATGCCTAAATAGTGTAGTTTCTTTATGTTTCACCTCTTGCCATGCTAAAAACATTTAATCTTGTCTTGTAAATAACGAGAGTCAACTAAATAATTAAATGTGGTGTTTCGTCAATATGCAACTCGTTGCATATTGAGCTCCACTTAACTTGTAGTATTTGTTTGTGCTCTTGCCATGCCATGCATAATTAAACCGGACATGCATCATATTTGGATGTGCATCGTATGCCATGTTGATGATTGTGTGTTTATCGTGTTGTTTGCTTCTTTCCGGTTGCTTCTCTTGATAGCTTCGGTTTCATTCCGGAGTTGTGAGGATTCCGCTCGTCTGTTGCTCCGTCTTCTTCTTGGACCCGTTCTTCTCCCTTGTGGAATCCCAGGCAAGATGACCGAACCTGGATACCATTACTATTTTTGCCTCTTGCTAGTAGTTCCGCTCTATAGTTTTGCCTCGATGCCCATGTTCTTCTTGTCAGCCTCCTACTTGTAACCAATTGCCATGTTTAACCACCCTACCTATGCAAACCGTTGCTTGGCTAAGTACGCTTCGCTCAGCCCTTCTTATAGCATTGTTAGTTGCAGGTGAAGATTGAAGATGCTTGCTTCATGTTGAAGTTTGGTTGGGTTATATCACACTATATAAATGCTTAAAAATGAAATCATCTATATACTGGCAGGGTGGAAGGCTAAGCCTTTTGCTTGGTGATTTGTTCCACTCATGCCGTTAGGAACCGTATAAACCGGTGTTATGTTCCTTGATTATGCGTTCCTAACACGGTTGGGGTGTATGGGACCCCCTTGATAAACCGCTAAGTGCTAAGTCTTTTCCAGCAAGTCCCAACATTTGGTACTATTTGCCTAATAACTAATAAAACTTGCATGTGGACTAGCTATCCCTTTTAATTTAATTCAACCCCCGGGCCAGTGCTCCACATGAGTGTTGGTCCGAAACGGGGAGTCTGCGGGGCCACCTCGAGGAAACTCAAGGTTTGGTAAAAACCTGTAGAATCGCCCATCCGGTCGTGTCCTGAGACCTAGATACGCGCGGCTACTATCAGGGTGTCGACACGCCGGGAGGATTTGCTGGATTAGCCTTACCTTAGTTCGGTTTAACTTGAGCACGGGATTCCGAGAATACTCGGGTCTTCCCAACTATGGAGTTGCGACTCCGCGGATCGTGGGCTTGTAATGGGTCAAGTTGGAACACCCCTGCAGGGTTTGAACTTTCGAAAGCCGTGCCCGCGGTTATGTGGCAGATGGGAGCTTGTTAATTCCGGTTGTAGATAACTTGACACAATGTTTCCAATACACTACCAGCGTGTGTACCGTGACTGTCAATTTCCGAATAGGGATTCGGGAGTTGAACACGGTGGGGTTATGTTTGACCGGCTTTAGCTAGGATCACTTCGTGATCATCTTTCGACCGATGCTCTTCTCTTCTCGCTCTCTTTTGCGTAAGTTAGTGCTAGTTGCTGCTGCAGACTCTTGTTTGTTCCTTCACCTCATATTTCTTTCTTCAGCCTTATCCTCACCCAAGGCTTAAATAGTTCTGTTACCCGGGAACGGGATTGCTGAGTCCTCTGTGGCTCACAGTTACTTCACCACACCAGATGCAGGTTCAGCCGAGTTTGATGCAGGAGCTGGTGTAGTGCTTCACCAGGAGCTCGATGAAGAGTTTGGCTGTTTGCTCGTGACGTTTCGATGTTCAGTAGTGGTTTCTACTAGGATTCGATCCTGACCTGTGGCTTTATGTTGTTTTGGTATCTTTCTTTGGATCTTCACCCGTAGTCGGGTTGTGATGTTTTGTATGATGTTTTGTTTATTTATTGTATTGTGTGAAGTGGCGAGTGTAAGCCAACTATCTTCTTTTGCATTTTAATCCCTCTTTTATATGAGTTGTGCAAAGATACCAAACTTGAGATCATTCTAGGATGGGCTTATACCTTTAAGTCGTGCCTCGACACGTAGGAGGTATAGTCCCATCCTGGGCATTACAAGTTGGTATTCAGAGCCTTCTCCGACCTAGAAGCCCCCACTGATTGATCGAATCGTTGACGGTTGAGTCTAGGCACACACTGAAAACTTTTGAGTCCTATATTATATCGGAGAGTAGGATTTCTTTGCTTCTCATCCCTTTTCTCTCTGGTGAGGACTCCTGACGATTACTCTTTTCTCTTCTATTTTCAAAAATTGCACCAATTTTTTTTTTAGGATCCCGCGAGTATTCTGGGATTGTTTCGATGTTCTTGTGACAAGGATATTGTTCCCGATGCCTCCTGTTACCGAGGAGTTGAGCTTCGGGGTATCATTGACACAAGCATATCGCGGCAGTACTAAATACTTAAGACGGCCGACATCGAAAATCTCTCCTATACGGCCAGTGGCAAGATAACCCCGACATCACCCAGTACTGGGGAGGTAGTTCGAGAGTATTGCCATAGCTTGTCATAGTGGATGCTTTTCGAAGGTCCGAGGTAAACAGTTTCCGAGAAAGACTGGTTATGTGTTGAAGGATGGATACACCTGGATGTAGGTTTAGAGTTGATTGCGCGGTGCTTCCCGTGTATCCCCAACACCTGATTGCATATAGGTGGGTTCATCTAGTAGTTCTAGGCATTCTTCCAACGGATGCACGATATGAAGTTCGGGGTTCTACATTGGGTGAAGTGGTTTTATGGACTTGTTCTGATCGGGAGTTGCATCTTAAAGGGTCCTTGGCTATGCTGATCCGGGGATTGCAAAACCCTTTTGTAACACGTTCCATGAGCTTTCAGCACGAAGATGCGGAACGAAGCTTCTATCTTGTATTTGTTCTATCTGATCCTTGTTCCTTTTTTATTTTCATTTTGCTCTCCAAGTGGCTTCTCGACCAGTGATGCACCTACAGAATTCATTCGTTCGATCCTCTGTTCGAATGATATTGTGAAGATCATGTTGCATATCTACCCTTTGTTCTTGTTTTGATTCTGGTATTCGAGTTGCTTCGATGTCAAATGTTGATTCCATACCTTTTCTAATCGGTATTCTCATATTGCTATGGGAGTGCTAGTCCTTCTTGATCATCAAGAGGGTCATGTTAATTCTTTTCAACCGGTGCCCATTTTGTTCATCCCAAGTTGTCTTTGTTTTCCCCACCCTCCCACCCTTCTTCTTCTTGGAGCCAGTAATCTCAGAGGAAGTATCCATTTTATTCATGTGATATTTCTTCATTCTTTTCCTTCAATGTTCTTATCCGGTGATTTATCGTGAAGATGCTCAAGAGCTTCAAGTTCATCATTCTTAATTCCAATAATTCTGTCGGTGGATGTAATTCAAGATTTCGGTGTTGATCTTATCCTTTTCCTCATTTCACAATGCTTTCTTATTCCGGTGCACCAATTAATCATTCTCCTCTTGCTATTCATATCCGGAGTGCTCAAGATTCATAATTCCATTCTTAATCTGTTCAAGCTATTTTTGAGGTTGTCATCTTATTCAAGCCTTTTAATCCAACCGGTGCAATATCTCTTAAGCAATCTTTTCCAACGGTGATTTCTTTTGAGTGGGCCCTAACCCACAGGTCTTTTCCCAGGATCTTACCTGACTCTTCTTTTTCCGGAGTATTCTGAAATTCTTTTCAAAGTGTGACGTAAGAATGATTTCCATCAGTCACATGCCTTCTCTAAGATCGTTTTCAAATTCTTTCCATCGTTGGTTCAACCTTTTTAATTCTTCATTCCGGAGTGCTCAATAATTCTTATGGCATTTCTCGTCTTCATTCTCAACATTTGGAGACCGGTGAAGTGTTTCTCTTAATCTTGGGCCGTTCTCTTGAAGATTCGTGGTTCTAGCTTCATACCCATCTGGAGCATTTCATGAATTCTTTTCTTTGTGATCCTCCGAAGGCCATCATTTCAGCATATTTCTTCGTTCTCAGTTTTCAACTTCGTCCTCCAACTATTCTTCATTGATGTCTTTTCGTTCGTCTCCTTATTTTACGGTGGCTCGCTCAAGTTTACTCTTTCGTGTTATCGTTTTAATTCATTTGTTCTTTTCTCAATCCTACCGGTGGTTCGTTGAATCTGAGCTTGTGCTAGATCTCTCTTTAATCCTTTCCAACGAGAATAAGTAGTATGCCAAATCCTTTGGTTGTCATCAATTTAAATTGGTGAAGGAGATGCATGACATAATTCTTATTCTTATTCCTTCAAGGTGATTTAATTCTTTTGTCTGGAGCTTGTTCATCATATCATATCCTTTATTCTAAGTTGTTCATCTTGTTTTCCGGAGCTTCATGTTGTTTCAATTATATCATTTCAAGCCCCATCTAATTCATCGCAGGCCTTGAATCTTATTCTTTCATGTTTCACATCTCGTGCTTTCATTACCGGAGTTCTTCATGGTGGTTCATCATGTTTTAATTCATCCTCGAAGTCTTCATCAAGATTCTTGTTGGAGCTCAAGCATTCTTCATCATGCTTCCAATTGCAATTCTTTCTACCTTATCTTCAGATGGTGTTATGTCATTCTTGTCAATTCCTTCATGTTTCATGATTCACGAGTTTCAAGAATGAGATATTTAAACCCATCATTTCTCATTGTTCAGGAGATCTTTTCAACCCTTCAATTATTCGTTGGAGTTATCTTGGGTTGTATTCACCTAAAAGCTTTCCCTGAGAATTGTTGCTATTATGGTGCTCATAAATGACCCAAGTTCTTCATTTATCATTCCGGTGAAATAAGTTTTTCATCTCCTTGTTGATCTCAATCAAATCAACTGTTTAAGTTAGTGGCTGGTTGCCACCTCTTAATTTTGAGATGTTTTCCATAAGTCCACAACGAGCTTATTCGTTTCATTGTTGTTGTTTTTTTCAACAACTCCGTTCAACCCTTCTTCGTAAGGATGTGTTTCATATTCATTCGTGGGAGAAGTTGTCATCTTCTTCTTCGATCTTTTCTTTCCAACGATCTAGCATCTATTCTTTCGTTCCGGAGGCTTTGTAATGTTGCTCTCTCCAAACCATCATCTCGTTTTTTATAAGGATCTTGTTCTTTTCATTGTTGACCTTTTAACCGGAGTGTTGTATTCTTCATTCAAGTTCTCTCATCTTATCAAGTTTTGCCTGTCTTTTAACCGGAGTGCTGTCTGAATCTTTCTTAACTCTTGTGCCATTCTTTCAATGTTCCGGAGGCTGCGTGTGATTGTTTTCATCAAGTATCACTCCATCTTCTCTAGTTCTTGTTAATTCCTTCCATTTTTAGACGGAGTGCTGTCCAAATTCTGTCATTCTTATTCCTTGGCTACACCATTGCGGTTTCTAATTCTTTTGTCATCCGTGAGTTCTTGTTTCATGTCTTTCAACCTTCAGGGTTCTCACAATGCTCCTAGTTACTCTTTTCTAACGGAGTGCACTTAACTTCATTCATCTCCATTGCATTCTTTCTTTCAACTTGTTTAACCTCTCAAGGTTCGTGGTCTCACTCGTTTGTCGAAGAAGCAACTTTGTTTTACCTCTTCCTCTTCCGTTTTTACCCGGTGATATCTCTAGGATCTCGGGTCGAGATCCTCTGTTAGTGTGGGAGAGTTGTGACGCCCGAGACCGACGTCCCAGAAGATTCCAGAAGCTTCCCGAAGATTCCAGATGTTCCGGGTTGCCCGTGGGTTTCTTTTGAGCTTGTGTTATTTATTTTTTGCATTGCATCATGTCATCATGCCATCATGTCATATTTTATTTTTTGCATCTCAACCTAATAAATCGTGTGGACCTTCGGTCCATTTAAATCGAGGGAAGGTGTCTTCTCTTTATAACATATAAAAGCTTCCTAATAATTATGGAGCTATATTAATAATCATTCCATTCCTCGGAATTACTCAAACACACTTGCATAATTCCCCATTGTCTTTTCACTTCAAGTTTGACTTCTATACCTTGCCTTTCCGTTTTTTCGAGGCTCCTCCATTTTTATCTAGACTCTTTTGAAACTCCTTGAGGCAAACTATTTATCTTAGTTTGCACTCCCCCTTTTGCCGGAACTATTTTGTGAGGTTGGTTTTTTACTCCATAAAGCTTTTCAAAATGTTCCATCTTTTTTCCCCCTGTTTTGGCCTCTTTTCTTTTTATTTTGGATCCATCTCTATTTATTTCTGCTGAGGAAATAAAAAAAAAGGGGGCTCAGGCCACAGCCTCCTCCTTTCCCTCTCTCCAGCCAGCTTCTAGGCCATCCCAGCGGCCCATCTCCTTTAGGCCCGGCCTCCCTCCTAACCCTAATCTAGCGCAGCAGCTCCCTCCGTTCCTCCCTCCGCCGCAATGACCGAACCCTCGACCCCGCATCTCACCTACCGCACCTAACTCCCTCGCCCTCTCTCCCCGATCTCCCCCTCGAGCCCGACCCGCTCCCGTCTCCCTCGGTCGCCTCCTCCTCGCCCTTTCTTCCCCAGCGACGAAACTCCGATCCTGCTCCCTCACCAGCGCGCCCGCCTCCTCCTCCAGAGGCCCGTGGCCCTCAGCGCGCCGCGCCCCGCGAGCAGGCCGCCGGAGCCGCTGCTCCTCCCTGAGCAGCCCGAGCTCCATCTCCTGCGCGCCGTGGTCTTCTTCTACGAGCAGCGGCGCCTCGAGCCCCTCTCCTCCCTTCGCCAGCTCCGTCCAGAGCGACCCCGCCGCGCCGGCCCTCTCCCTCCGGCCAGCCCGCGCCGTGGCGTCCGTCCACCCGCGCATGAGGCCGCGCCAGGCCAATCCCCTCGACGCCCTTCTCCTCGAGTCCCTCTGGTCGCGCCCTGCCTCGGCCAAGAGCAGCGCCGCGGCGGCCCCGAGCGCCCCCGGCCAGGACTCACCGCACCCCTACCGCAGCGCCCGGTCCCTCCTGTCGCCGGCCAGGAGCCCTGGCCTCCCGTGCCTCCCTGGCCCGCGCCCGACGGCCTCCCTCCGCGGCCCCTCCATCCTCCTTGCTGCCGCCGCCATGGAGTTCCGCGGATCCTCCTCTGCCCGTCCCGTGCAGCCTCAGCCTCGCCTCCTCGTCACGCCTTGGAGCGAGCTCCGAGTTTTGTTGCTGCTGCTGTGCTACTTTTGGTTGGGTTTTGTGTTTTGTTTTATCCTGTAAATAACTTGGAGCAGCAAGTATCCCTTTGTTGCAAGTACGTCTACGATTCATGAACGACTACGTCGTCGAAGACCCTCAAGTACATCTACGGCCGAACGTCTACGAACCGTGTACGAGATCGACGCCCGAACAACTACCGTCGCGAGATCGAGAACCCCAAGTACCACGACGACCGGCTCGACAAGTACCACTACTACCACTACGAACGCCGACCCGACGCAACAAGTTCCACGACGACCGAACCGCTACAAACGTGAACCACGACGACCCGAACCTCTACGGGAACGAGCTCCAAGTTCGACTACTTCACGGGACCGTCAAGTCCGACTACTACATGAATGAGTACCTCGACACCCGATGTCAAGTTCGACTACCGTCGCCCCGAGTACCACTACCGTCGCCGCGGAAACGATGGATGCGCCATGTACCTCTACGTGAACGGCTACTTCCTCTTCGGAACGAGAGCGACTTCTTCCTCTACGTCTCGAACCGCCCCGAAACGCACGCTTCAAAGGTATAACGAGACGACCCCGTGGATGACCCGTGTGATGCTTGCTTGTGTTGTATGAAATGTCTCCCTTGTGTGCATCGTGCCCGTTCCGATCTTTTGTCTTGTTCCTCGGTTGCCTCGTCACCGACTCGTGGGAACCCGGCAACGGGATCGCCCACCTTTCATCTCGTTTGACTCGCTTCGTCTTTTGCACCGGTCTCTCACCGAGTTACCGGAACCGATATGATGCGTTGCATCATTTTCGGATCGTTGCCGTGGCACCCCTTTCGTTCCACCACGGTGACAATACTTCATATCTCTTAATGTCAACCCTTTTAATAAAATTGCATAATCTTGATCATGTCATCCGCATCATGTTAACAACCTTTAAATGTTTAATTGTGGTTTGCTTATAATTATTAAACATGCTCATGAGGTTTTTCCGGACATGTTGTTGTTCTTTTCCGGCCCCTTTTAAAATGCCTAAATAGTGTAGTTTCTTTATGTTTCACCTCTTGCCATGCTAAAAACATTTAATCTTGTCTTGTAAATAACGAGAGTCAACTAAATAATTAAATGTGGTGTTTCGTCAATATGCAACTCGTTGCATATTGAGCTCCACTTAATTTGTAGTATTTGTTTGTGCTCTTGCCATGCCATGCATAATTAAACTGGACATGCATCATATTTGGATGTGCATCGTATGCCATGTTGATGATTGTGTGTTTACCGTGTTGTTTGCTTCTTTCCGGTTGCTTCTCTTGATAGCTTCGGTTTCGTTCCGGAGTTGTGAGGATTCCGCTCGTCTATTGCTCCGTCTTCTTCTTGGACCCGTTCTTCTCCCTTGTGGAATCCCAGGCAAGATGACCGAACCCGGATACCATTACTATTTTTGCCTCTTGCTAGTAGTTCCGCTCTATAGTTTTGCCTCGATGCCCATGTTCTTCTTGTCAGCCTCCTACTTGTAACCAATTGCCATGTTTAACCACCCTACCTATGCAAACCGTTGCTTGGCTAAGTACGCTTCGCTCAGCCCTTCTTATAGCATTGTTAGTTGCAGGTGAAGATTGAAGATGCTTGCTTCATGTTGAAGTTTGGTTGGGTTATATCACACTATATAAATGCTTAAAAATGAAATCATCTATATACTGGCAGGGTGGAAGGCTAAGCCTTTTGCTTGGTGATTTGTTCCACTCATGCCGTTAGGAACCGTATAAACCGGTGTTATGTTCCTTGATTATGCGTTCCTAACACGGTTGGGGTGTATGGGACCCCCTTGATAAACCGCTAAGTGCTAAGTCTTTTCCAGCAAGTCCCAACATTTGGTACTATTTGCCTAATAACTAATAAAACTTGCATGTGGACTAGCTATCCCTTTTAATTTAATTCAACCCCCGGGCCAGTGCTCCACATGAGTGTTGGTCCGAAACGGGGAGTCTGCGGGGCCACCTCGAGGAAACTCAAGGTTTGGTAAAAACCTGTAGAATCGCCCATCCGGTCGTGTCCTGAGACCTAGATACGCGCGGCTACTATCAGGGTGTCGACACGCCGGGAGGATTTGCTGGATTAGCCTTACCTTAGTTCGGTTTAACTTGAGCACGGGATTCCGAGAATACTCGGGTCTTCCCAACTATGGAGTTGCGACTCCGCGGATCGTGGGCTTGTAATGGGTCAAGTTGGAACACCCCTGCAGGGTTTGAACTTTCGAAAGCCGTGCCCGCGGTTATGTGGCAGATGGGAGCTTGTTAATTCCGGTTGTAGATAACTTGACACAATGTTTCCAATACACTACCAGCGTGTGTACCGTGACTGTCAATTTCCGAATAGGGATTCGGGAGTTGAACACGGTGGGGTTATGTTTGACCGGCTTTAGCTAGGATCACTTCGTGATCATCTTTCGACCGATGCTCTTCTCTTCTCGCTCTCTTTTGCGTAAGTTAGTGCTAGTTGCTGCTGCAGACTCTTGTTTGTTCCTTCACCTCATATTTCTTTCTTCAGCCTTATCCTCACCCAAGGCTTAAATAGTTCTGTTACCCGGGAACGGGATTGCTGAGTCCTCTGTGGCTCACAGTTACTTCACCACACCAGATGCAGGTTCAGCCGAGTTTGATGCAGGAGCTGGTTCAGTGCTTCACCAGGAGCTCGATGAAGAGTTTGGCTGTTTGCTCATGACGTTTCGATGTTCAGTAGTGGTTTCTACTAGGATTCGATCCTGACCTGTGGCTTTATGTTGTTTTGGTATCTTTCTTTGGATCTTCACCCGTAGTCGGGTTGTGATGTTTTGTATGATGTTTTGTTTATTTATTGTATTGTGTGAAGTGGCGAGTGTAAGCCAACTATCTTCTTTTGCATTTTAATCCCTCTTTTATATGAGTTGTGCAAAGATACCAAACTTGAGATCATTCTAGGATGGGCTTATACCTTTAAGTCGTGCCTCGACACGTAGGAGGTATAGTCCCATCCTGGGCATTACAGGCGATGAGGTGGCAAGGCTGGGTGTGGAAATGGGTGTGTGTGTGGCCAGAGGATGACAGGTGGGGCCCTGGTGTCAGCGAGTGGCACAGTGCAAAAATGGGCATTTTTCCACTGGCCCGAGGGGGATTCGAACCCTGCTCGCTGAGTTAACAGAACAGAGTGTGAACCAGTTGGGCTGGCTGCGTGCGACTGACAGAGAGGGAGGCGCTGCACCTGAAATATATTCAGAGCGGGGAGTAGGCCACTGCACTCCGGCGAAGCAGAGGCGACGACGAGGCGCAATGGCTGCTCCGGTGACCAAGGAGGACGGCAGAGGCACACGACGGGTCCACAGAGGGATCCTGCGCCCCTGGGTGCCACTAGATGCACCAGACGATGACGGAGTCGACACCGGAGACCTACAACAGCGGCAACACGACGGAGAAGGACGTGACGAGGCCAGAGGCTAAACTACCCACTACGCACGGGGATTCGCGTAAGAGGAACATGGCGAGGCCACTGGACACCTAAACAGGGCGAGAGGAGGTCGGAGCACTCGTCGAAGATGAGGTCCAACGGCGGTGAGCTCGGGCGCACGAAGAACTCACCGCTAGAACGCGCAAACGAGGGGGAAAAGGCATGGCGAGGTTGGTGAGCTCATGACGAACGTGATGACACGCTCGGCTTGCCGTGAGGGGGTCGGAGTTGACGGTGAGGGTAGACGAATGCCCGCGGCGGCCGGAGTTGAAGATGAGGAAGGCGAGGAAGCAGGCGGGGCCTTCAGCTCCCTGTAGTCGACGTCGGGGAAGCAGACGGACATGGTCGGTGAGGCAGAGGAGGACGGGGAGCATGCCGGCGACGAGGCCGTGCTCCTAGATGCGTTCGGGACAACGAGCAGGTGGGGGATCTGGTGGCCTAGAGCTCACCTGGTGGTGGGGAGAGGAAGAGGGGAACCCTAGGAAGCTACTGGACACGGAGAGGGGGATTAAAAGGGCCCTCTGGCGACGTGGACGCAAGACGGCGCGCTTGTGCTCGTGGTCCCCATGGCGAGAGCGCGAGGAGGCTGAAAAGGTGGGTGTGGGTGCGGTCGCGGTCACTGACGCGCGAGCCCGGCTAGGCCACGTGGAGGCGACACAGAGGGGGGCGCGTGGGTGCACGAGTGAGAAAGGGAGAGAGGGACGCGCGGGCTGGCTGGGCTACTGTGTTGGCTAGCTGGGCCGGCCTGGTGACCAAGGCCCAGGTTGCTCTGCTGTGCTGGGCTGCTCCTGCACTGCTGCTACTGCCTTTTCTTTTCTTTTTCTTAAGGCAGAATAACAACAAGAAATGCCTAGGTGGTTAGGAAAGGAATCAGAGAGAGAAGAAAATATCCCCGAGCTCCTGGAATTATGCCCTATTTTATAAAAATGAGTTGGACATTTTTAGAGGTAAAACAATAAAACAAGTTTGAATATGATTCAAACTTAGGTCATTTTTGAACCTAACCAAACCACTTCTAATTAGGGTGAGGCTTGGCATAGTGGCTTAGGACAAGGTGCAAGACTTATTGGGAGAAGATGAACATTGAAGGAGGAGGGAAAGTGGCACTTGCAAAACTAAAGAAAGAGAGAAAGAGAGAAGGGGAAGTGGTGAAATTGGAATTAAGCAAGCATGGATCACACATGGATCAAAGCCACAACAAACCATGCAAGAAGCCACAATGCCACATGGTGAATATGTGAATGCAATATGATGAGGGCATGATGCATATGATGACATGACAATGCATTAAGATGACAAGCATAAATGAAAAGGAAACCCCCATGGAAAGGATAGGACCAAAAGGTAAATATTATATTGCCATACAAAGAAGTTTTACATCTGGGGTGTTACATATTTGGACATGGAAAGTGTTCCGGGTGATACCGGATCACCGGAAGGGGTTCCGGGCAACCCCTGGCAAAGATATGGGCTTAATGGGCCAAGTAAGGGAACACACCAGCCCACAAGGGGCTGATGCGCCCCTATAGGACCAGCCACGTGGGGAGAAAGGGAAATGAGAGGAGGAAAAGGAAAGTATGAAGTAGGACTTCTACTTCCTTCCTCCCCCCTCCTTCCTTTCCCCCTTGTCCAAATATGGTAAGGGAGGGGGGCGAATTGGACTAGGGGCCCAAGTAGGATTCCTCCTACTTGGGCGCGCCCTAGGCTGCCTCCCTCCCTCTTTCTCCTTTATATATGTGGGGAGGGCACCCATAGAAGACACATCAATTATTATCTTAGCAGTGTGCCGTGCCCTTCTCCAAAGTCTGCTCCTCCGGTCATAGCGTCGTAGTGCTTAGGCAAAGCCCTGCGCGGATCACATCACCAACACCGTCGCCACGCCGTCGTACTGATGGAACTCTCCCTCGACCCTCTACCGGATCAAGAGCTCGAGGGACGTCATCGAGCTGAACATGTGCTGAACACGGAGGTGTCGTACATTCGGTACTTGGATCGGTTGGATCTTGAAGACGTTCGACTACATCAACCGCGTTAACATAACGCTTCCGCTTTTGGCCTACGAGGGTACGTAGACATACTCTTCCCGTCTCATTGGTATGCATCTCCTAGATAGATCTTGCTTGAGCGTAGGAAAATTTTGAAATTGCATGCTACATTCCCTAACAGTGGCATCATGAGCCAGATCTATGTGTAGATGATATGCACGAGTAGAACACAAAGAGTTGTGGGCGACAATAGTCATACTGCTTACCACCAACGTCTTACTTTGATTCGGCGGTATTGTCGGATGAAGTAGCCCATACCAACATTACATGACCGCGTTCATGAAACTGGTTCTACCGACGTGCTTTGCACACAGGTGGCTGGCGGGTGTCTGTTTCTCCAACTCTAGTTGAATCGAGTTTGACTACGGCCGGTCCTTGTTAAAGGTTAAAACAACACACTTGATGAAAAATCGTTGTGGTTTTGATGCGTAGGTAAGAACGGTTCTTGCTAGAAGCCCGTAGCAGCCATGTAAAACTTGCAACAACAAAGTAGAGGACGTCTAACTTGTTTTTGCAGGGCATGTTGTGATGTGATATGGTCAAGACGTGATGAGTTATACGTTATTGTATGAGTTGATCATGTTTTGTAAATTATCGGCAATCGTCAGGAGGCTTATGGTTGTCTCTTTATTCACTACAAGAAATATGTCAACTTGTGACCACCACTATTGGTCACTGAATGGTCACAAATTTCCATTTGTGACCTTTTTGTGACAAAAAACATAAGGTCAAAAGTTGCCCGTCATAAACTGACTATAGCGACCTTCTCTGTGAGAAGGTCATAGACGTTTATGACCAAAATATGCCTACTGTCGTGTTTTGGTCACTAGCAGCCTCCCCAGGCCACGTAGGCATCCAACGTGGCAAGCTGATGTGGCACAAGATTCAGCCCGGTCCAATTCGGTTTTCTACATGGGCCTAGCCCAACAATTCGGCCTTTTTAATATATATTTTTCTGATAATTTTCACTAGCCACATGGGCCTGGCCCTGTAATTCAGCCTTTTTATTTCAAGGCCTCATCTATTTCGCAGTTCATTTCATTAAGCCTTTTTGTATCATATTTGCATCATTGCGCAATATTCCACGCACTATTGTTTGGGCCATTGCTTTTTTAGAGACCAAATATTATTCGATCCAATAGAACATTCAATCTTTTTCAATCACAGATTTCAGTTTTACACATTTCAACAGCAAACAATAAATAATTTTCTCAATTAAATGCTCAAATCCAGAAATCACTAAATGAAACTCAAACAGCACGTACACGACTACCCGGTCCATCAAGTGTACATACAATCAAATACATACGTACACGACTACACGGTCCATCAAGTGTACATACAATCAAATACAGAGGCACCAAAACATGGTGGCAACATCAACTAATACTATGATGCACATCTCTAGGCTGATCTTTGGTCACAACAACAGCCACCTCGACAACATAAGATCCTGATCTATATAAATTATTTACTTAAAGATTTTTCTCCTGGAGTTCCTTGTACACCAACTTTTGACGAATGAAGGCCAAAATCTGCGGATTATAAATCATAAAAGTTAGGGAACATAATCAAGTGTAGCCCTGCATATAACATTCTCCTAACAATGAAACATAGCTGCAGAATTTGAGATCTAATAAGAAACCATGCATATAACATCTCATAACAACAAAACTGAGATATATTTGGAAATGGCAAATGATAAGTATCAACCTGCTGCTAGATAATAGAGCTATCATGTCAAAATTATTCAGATATCCTGATATGTGTGTCACATTATACATGCATCAAGCTTCAGGCCATCAATTTTAGGATGAGTAGATACCTAACTTCATGTCGATGATATGGATGGGCTGCAGTAGAACATCTGGTAAGCAGCATCTTCGCCTCCGCCCCCAGCTCCACCTCCGCCCAGGTCCTCTGCACCCACCTCCACCTCCACATCCGCCACGATCCTCCACCCAGGTCCTCCTCTGCCCTTCCCCGCGCAAGGTCGCCGGTGCTGCTCCTTCCCCGCCGCTGCTGCTTCCCTGCCACTGTCATGGGAGTTGGGTAGATCAATATCTGTGTTAATTCTGGAAACAATCGATTTGGAAAAAAATACTACTCTATTGCTAATTTTGGAAACAATATTCCTAAAAATGATGGAAACAGTAAATTTTGGAAAGGATCAATAGTCCACTAACAATAAATTTTGGAAAAGATCAATAATCGATTTGGAAAGGAACAACCTATTATTTCATAAATTTTGGAAAGAAACAATAAATTCTGGAGTACTCAAGGAAACAATAAATCCTCCAATACTGATAAATTTTGGAGTGATAATTCGAAAAATGACCTATTATTGCTCTCTGGCACTCATCGAAACTTCAAAAGCAACAAATATTGGAAGAGATGCACCTAGAACCAAAGGAAGCAACCAAACATATGAATGCATAAGGAACAACTTTTCAAATATGTGACCAGGATGCATAACAAGAGCTAGTCCTCGAACTTATGTGATGCAGAGAGCGATGCAAGCCCATGGAAAATCATGAACTGATAAATTCTGTACTGCTAAAATCATCCTGCATATCAAATGGTCGAGCACCAATGTAGGTGGGGACGTTCTGGATAGTAAATATGTGTAGTCGTACCATCGACGGAAGAACAAATCTATAGTGGTTCTTTAAAGGAAGATCCGCAAGAGAACTCTGAAAATAATCAGAAAATATTAGCATGAAATTGGTAGGATTGCAGCTAGCACAAGCTCAAGAACAGAAGCATTTCCATCCATGATCCACCTAGACATGCTAATAAGGATTCAAACAATACAGCACCCCATAGTTTCTCTAATCATAGACTTCAATTTCAAATAGAGATGGTAAATTACTCATGGAGATGAACTGATCATGATTTAATCAAGTCAAGACGCACAAAGAACTGAATAATTAACATGATAAAAACATTTGTTTTGCAGGGCTGTAGTCACTACAGCCAAATTGAAGATGAAGAAGAAGGCACTCACATGAAGAAGAAGGCACTCACAGCCAAATTGTAGTCACTACAGACTCACATTTGTTTTACCAGGAACCAAGACTGGGACTCACATGAAGATGAAGAAGGCACTCGGGGGCGCTTGGGAAACCTTCACATTGTGTCATTATGTAATATTTACTAAAAATGACAGGCCAGGTTTTAAGTATATCCTCATCATTAACATCAAAAAATTCAAAATGTAAACGAGATGGCATTTGTATAGACCCGGTTCACATATATATGAGATGAAAAAAATGAGATATTCACTAGCAAATGAAAACATGCACCTGCTGGAAACATCACACTATGAATGAGATATGATGCATATGTTGCGAGACAGAGATGTCATATGTATAGACCTAGAATTAATTACAAGGGATAGGGAGGGAATTACTCATGTATATTTTTACTAGTATTACTAGGTTGCTAGGTAGCTGCATGTATACATCTAGTAGTAAGCAGTCACAAGTATACATCTAGGTTGCTAGCTAGCTGCATGTGATGCTACCATCTTATCTTACAACAAGAAAAACAACAACACATCTAGCAAGAATGGTTTGACAATCAGCTAGTTGCTGGTCCATCATTTTATAGTTTGGTGCAGATGGCTCTCATTTTCAATAGAAAAAATCAAGCTTGAAGAATTCAAAATGGATTCCGGTTCAAATTCCAAATTGTTTGGTTGCTACTAGGAGTTAATCAACCATCAACTAACACTTAACAGTACAACAATTTGACCTTGAATATCATCCAACATGAGTAGAATATTAGGATTATTAGGAAAAAACAAAAAGGTGCAGAGAAATTGTGAATAGAAATGAGTTACAGAAGACAATATGCATTACATCTTGCTGGTTTCTTGACTGAAACTGCTACTGCAGGGCTGCCATGTTGATTGATACATCAGAGTTCATAGCACCATTCAAATGAATCACGGTTTCTTTTGTTATGAACCATTCAAATGAGGGGGGTTACTTCTTATCCTTTAATTTTAATGCATCAGAGAACCATAGAAATCACACTTAGGAACAACTAATGATCCATGCTGCCACAAATCTCCTATTAGCGCGTAGTGGAACCACTTTAGTTATACCTGGATCTCTCTGAGTGCCTCGATGCGCTTCCAGACCTTGGGCTACAGACTTTCAAGCAGGTCCATGTGCCGCGCCGCCAATCCCTGCAGCGTGTTCTGCACAACCACTGCTGGACCTTGCTGTTGCCCATCGCGCGGTAATTCATCTCAATTTTGTGGTCTGCATAACGAACAAACAATCAAGCATCAGCATCTCTATACACTCAGCAATCAAAAATAATAAAAGCAACAAAGCCAAGCACGGGAAGGAGCCAACAGTAGCTGCTCACGCGCGGCGTGGTGGCGCACAGAGTTTATCAAAACAAGCGACGCAGCGTGAATGATGCAGTATACGGCTCTACCTATATAGGAGTATACGACTCTACCTATATAGGAGTATATAGGAGTATACGGCTCTTCCTATCACTATTGAAGCTGAGTTGAAATGCTTAGAGCAGAGTCATGTTAGCTCGTAGAAGTGTGAACTGGAGGTTCATTAGTTTGCACTATGAAACCTGGTGCTGTTGTTGCAGGAGTTTCTGTAATGCAAATTACCCTTGTCATGTAATATGGACTTTAAGCTTTTGAACATATAAATTAAGCATGTGTTAGTTGTTATATAAATTAAGGTTGTTTAGTTGCATCATATGACATGATTGTTGAATTGAAATACGCCGCCTGGTTGTTGAATCGAAGCAACTCCTTGTATTCCGTCTGTGAACCGTGCTGTTGATTTCAAGTAGAAGGAGTGTTGTCCATTGTTTCCAGGTTGTTTATGTCGGTCCAAGAAGTATGGTCTTGTTTTGATATACTCCTATATAGGTAGAGCCATATACTGCCCATGGTGTAATTAAACTAACTTGCTCTTGACCACACGGCGTGGTCGGAGCCAACAGCGACGCGGCGTGGTGGCGCACGGAGGAGCGCAAGCAAAGTCAGGGCACACAAATGAAAAGGAAGGGGGCGGCACTGACCTAAGGTGCTTGAACACGGCGACCGAGGAGGAGGAGCGTGAGCGCTAGATCTTCTACCCGGACCAGGCGGCGACGGGGAGGTACACATCGACGAGGACCACCGCCCTGGCCTCCTTCGGCCCCCTCGCGAAGCCATCGCTCGCCCGCCACTTGGCCGAGCCCCACGGGTCGAGGCCCGCGCACCCGCCCGCGTCGTCGGGCAGCAGCGCGAGGGGCACGACCCCGTAGACGGAGAGGGAGCAGGGGCGCGAGCGGGCGGAGGGATCCGGAGGTGGATGGCGCACGACCGTGACATCATGGCTGCGGCGGGGGAGGAAACTCCTGCAATGGAGGACGGGGCGGCGGCGGAGGACGGGAAGCTTGGGTTAGATCTGGATCAGGGAGAAGAGCGGAGCGGATTTTGAGAGCGCCGATGGGTGGGTGAGAGCGCCGATGGAGCCCGGGAGCGAGGTTCGCCGGTGGGTGGGTGGGGGCAGGAGATCGTGAACTGGAGGCGAGGTGAGAGAGACGTCGTCGTCGATCTGGATCGGGGAGATGGAGAGAGAGAGGCGGCGGCGAGTGTGTTCTCAGGGAGAGGGGAAGAGAGAGGCGGCCGGGAGCTGCTAGGGTTTGGATTGGGCTGTTTAGAGTTGGAAGGTTTAGATAGGCTACAACGGACGGTTCAGATCGGCTATAGTGGGGGTGATCCATGGGATGAGTCCTGATTGGCCGAGAAAATATATGATTTAAAATAGTTTTCTAGTAATAAAAATAGAGGGGTTTTGTAAAGCAGCTATCAAAAATATTTTGCAAAATGGAACCACACAAATTTTCACTCAAGTTAGACCACATTTTATGGGTGATCACCAATTTTTAGGCATTTCTCATCTTTCTAGCTATTTTTAATCATTTTTCGAGTGCCCAAAATGAGATTTTTTGTGAAGGACCTATAATATAATTGTTGCAAAATTGGAACAAATCAATTTTATAAAATACTAGGCCCTATTTAATGCACAATTGACCAAATAGTTGGGTGTAAAAAGTTTTGATCCACCTCTCGTGAAAAAGACAAATTTCCGCCGATTCAGCTGGAAGCGGGTCAAATTTGAACTATAGCTACCTCGTAGAGAAACACCAAAAAAATTCCAAGATTCAACTACTAGCTAGGAACGGTCATTCCCGCCGTTTTGTCCGCATTTTGAAACGGGCATAAAAAATTCAAAAAAAATAAAAAAATGGAATACCTTTGCATTGTGTGATTATATATGACCAAGTTACCAGGAAAATTATAAACTTGTAATACGGCAATTCTTTTAAAAAGTGTTCTCATAAATGAGCTATCATGCGTGAAGATTCATGGCTTTCGAGCCAAATGATCAATCCTATGGCCACATTCATGGCATAGTTTGTTCAAATGCTCTCATATTGTGCACAAGGGTGCATCTTGGAATGGCAAACAATATTGCCTAAGGAAGTTTTCATTTTCTTTGGACGAAAAATTCATTTTCCATTTTTCGAGTGCCCAAAAGGAGGTTTTTTTGTGAAGGACCTGCCATATATTTATTGCCAATTTGTACCAAATCATTTTTATAAAATACTAGGACATATTTAATGCACAATTGACAAAATGGTTGGGTTTCCAAAGTTTTTATCCACCTCTGGTAAAAAGACAAATTTCGGCCGATTCAGCTGGAAGCGGGTCAAATTTGAACTGCAGCTACCTTGTAGTTTGCTCTTTATTTTTTACAAAAATAATTTCTAGGTACATAAGTATCTATTTAATCAGAGAAACACCAAAAAAAAATACCAAGATTCAACCACTAGCTAGGAACGGTCATTCCCGTCGTTTTGGCCGCATTTTGAAATGGGCATAAAAAATTCAAAAAAAAAATCAAAAAATTGGAACACCTTCGCATTGTATCATTATATATGACCAAGTTACCAGGAAAAATAATAAACTTGTAATACGACAATTCTTTTAAAAAAGTGTTCTCAGAAATGAGCTATCATGCGTGAAGATTCATGGCTTTCAAGCCAAATGATCAATCCTATGGCCACATTCATGGCATAGTTTGTTCAAATGATCTCATATTGTGCACAAGGGTGCATCTTGGAATGGCAAACAATATTGCCTAAGGAATTTTTCATTTTCTTTGGATGAAAAATTCATTTTCCATTTTTCGAGTGCCCAAAAGGAGGTTTTTTTGTGAAGGACCTCCCAAATAATTGTTGCAAAATTGGACCAAATCATTTTTATAAAATACTAGGCCATATTTAATGCACAATTGACAAAATGGTTGGGTGTAAAAAGTTTTGATCCACCTCTCATGAAAAGACAAATTTCGGCCGATTCAGCTGGAAGCGGGTCAAATTTGAACTGTAGCTGCCTTGTAGTTTGCTCTTTATTTTTTTACAAAAATCATTTCTAGGTACATAAGTATCTATTTAATCAGAGAAACACCAAAAAAATACCAAGATTCAACCACTAGCTAGGAACGGTCATTCCCGCTGTTTTGACCGCATTTTGAAACGGGCATAAAAAATTCAAAAAAATAAAAAAATTGGAAAACCTTCGCATTGTGTCATTATATATGACCAAGTTACCAGGAAAAATAATAAACTTGTAATACGGCAATTCTTTTAAAAAAGTGTTCTCAGAAATGAGATATCATGCGTGAAGATTCATGGCTTTCAAGCCAAATGATCAATCCTATGGCCACATTCATAGCATAGTTTGTTCAAATGATCTCATATTGTGCACAAGGGTGCATCTTGGAATGGCAAACAATATTGCTTAAGGAAGTTTTCATTTTCTTTGGACGAAAAAATCATTTTCCATTTTTCGAGTGCCCAAAAGGAGGTTTTTTTGTGAAGGACCTCCCAAATAATTGTTGCAAAATTTGACCAAATCAATTTTCTAAAATACTAGGACATATTTAATGCACAATTGACAAAATGGTTGGGTGTAAAAAGTTTTGATCCACCTCTCGTGAAAAAGACAAATTTCCGCCGATTCAGTTGGAAGCGGGTCAAATTTGAACTGCGGCTGCCTCATAGTTTGCTATTTATTTTTTCCAAAAATCATTTCTAGTTACATAAGTACCTATTTAATCATAAATACATGGTTTGGTGGTGATACGTCGAGGTTTGGGCGGTGGTCGAGGGCCCCAACTCTAGAGCGCGTAAACTCGCATGCCCGCCGTGTGGTCACCGCGTGACTGTGGCGTTGCCATGTGTTCTGGGCGGCCTAGGCATATCTAGTGGGTTGGCCACTCCCCAGGTAGGTGCTAGGAAGAAAATTACAACATAAGATTCTCACGAGGAGACCGATCGATGCTCAAACATGAATTAGCAGCCAAGTGTTTGATTAGCGGTACGGGAAATGCACATGGCTAATGGGCGTGAGTTTTGGTTGAGGATGATCAGTTACTAAGAAGACCGTCTTCACAAATTTTTAGCGCAAAAGGAGGAGTCTAGGTGGTACTTGCTTTGCAAAGTACCACACTGGACATAAATACGAATGTTGAAGATGGGCTCAAAATAATGAATGGATTGAGCTGGCATTTGGTGGAGGATAGTTATTTGGGCATAGGAAAGCACTGTAGAAAATGGATACCATTTGGACATGCCAAAGTGGTACTTCCTTCACAAAGTGTTTTTTTGAACAGAATAGGAAAATGAATATTTTTGAATTATTTTTGAACTAGGCAAGGAAGGATTTTTTTACATATTAGACGAAGATATGACCCAAAGAATTTATGAGATTTTTTGGGGAATTTTGGGAATGACAGAAATATAGGTTGCTTCACAACCTAGGGCAAAAACTGCCACATGGACATGACACATAGGCAAAACTGATGAGGTGGCGCCTAGTCGTAGCAACCCACCACAATTTACAAGGTTATGACCATCTATATTGGTCATGATCAGCTAGAAATAAGGCAGCGAACCAGTGCTATCTGCTTTATGACCATTTCGTGTAAGGAAATTATGACCTTTCTGACCAAAATGGTCGTTATAGTTTAGGGTTTGGAGCCCCCCGAACAGCTTTTGACCAATTGGTCTGAAATGGTCATAGATCTATGACCAATTCTTCCAGGGTCACTAACAAAAGGTCATAAGTTGACATATTTCTTGTAGTGATTGTATGAATTGCGAACACCATGTAATTGCTTTACTTTATCACTATGAGTTAGCGATAGTAGTAGAAGCAATAGTTGGTGAGATGACCACGGCGCTACGATGAAGATCATGGTGTCAAGCCGGTGACGACGGAGATCATGACGATGTTATGGATATGGAGATCAAAAGCACAAGATGATGATGACCATATCATGTCACATATTTTGATTGCATGTGATGTTTATCTTATTATGCTTCTTATTTTGCTTAGTACGGCGGTAGCATTATAAGATGATCCCTTACAAAATTTTAAGGTACAAGTGTTCTCCCTGAGTATGCACCATTGCGAAAGTTCGTCATGCCGAGACACCACGTGATGATCGGGTGTGATAAGCTCTATGTTCAAATACAACGAGTGTAAGACAGTTTTGCACATGCAGAATACTCGGGTTAAACTTGACGAGCCTAGCATGTACAGACATGGCCTCGGAACACTGGAGACCGAAAGGTCGAGCGTGAATCATATAGTAGATATGATCAACATAAGATGCTCACCATTGAAAACTGTTCCATCTCACATGATGATCGGACATGGTTTAGTTGATTTGGATCATGTGATCATTTAGATAACTTGAGGGATGTCTATCTAAGTGGGAGTTCTTAAGTAATTTGATTAATTAAACTTTAATTTATCATGAACTTACTCCTGATATTTTTTGCATATCTATGTTGTAGATCAATAGCTCGCGATATAGATCCTATATATTTTTGATATGTTCCTAGAGAAAACTAAGTTGAAAGATGTTAGTAGCAAGGATGCGGACTAGGTCCATGATCTGAGGATTATCCTCATTGCTGCACAGAAGAATTATGTCCTTGATGCACCGCTAGGTGACAGACCTATTGCAGGAGCAGATGCAAACGTTATGAACGTTTGACAAGCTCGGTATGATGACTACTTGATAGTTTAGTGCGCCATGCTTTACGGCTTAGAACCAGGACTTCAAAAATGATTCGAAATGCCATGGAGCATATGAGATGTTCCAAGAGTTGAAATTCGTATTTTAGACTCATGCCCGTGTCAAGAGGTATTAGACCTCTGACAAGTACTTTGCCTACAATATGGAGGAGAATAGCTCAACCAGTGAGCATGTGCTCAGAATGTCTGAGTACTACAATCGCTTGAATCAAGTGGGATTTAATCTTCCAGATAAGATAGTGATTGACAGAGTTCTCTAGTCACTATCACCAAGTTACTGGAACTTCGTGATGAACTATAATATGCAAGAGATGACAAAAACAATTCCCGAGCTATTGGTGATGCTGAAATCAAGGAAGGTAGAAATCAAGAAAGAACATCAATTGTTGATAGTTAAACAAGACCACTAGTTTCAAGAAAAAGGGCAAGGGAAAGAAAGGGAACTTCAAGAAGAACAGCAAGCAAGTTGCTACTCCCGAGAAGAAGCCCAAAGCTAGACCCAAGCCTAAAACCGAGTGCTTCTACTGCAAAGGAGATGGTCACTGGAAGCGGAACTACCCCAAATATTTGGCGGATAAGCGGGATGGCGAAGTGAACAAAGGTATATTTGATATATATGCTATTGATGTGTAACTCACTAGTGCTCGTAGTAGCTCTTGGGTATTTGATACCTGTTCGGTTGCTAAGATTAGTAACAAGAAACAGGAGTTGCAGAATAAACGGAGACTAGTTGAGGGTGAGATGATGATCTGTGTTGGAAGTAGTTACAATATTGATATGATCATCATCGCACACTCCCTGTACTTTCGGGATTAGTGTTAAACCTAAATAAATGTTATTTGGTGTTTGCGTTGAGCATGAGCAAGATTGGATCATGTTTATTGCAATACGATTATTCATTTAAGTCAGAGAATAATTGTTATTCTGTTTACATGAATAAAACCTTCTACGGTCATACACCCCGGGTGAATGGTTTATTGAATCTCGATCGTAGTAATACAAATTCATAATATTGAAGCCAAAAGATGTAGAGTTGATAATGATAGTGCAACAAACTTGTGGCACTGCCGTATAGGTCATATTGGTGTAAAGCACATGAAGAAACCCCATGCTGATGGACTTTTGGAATCACTTGATTATGAATCATTTGATGCTTGCGAACCATGCCTCGTGGGCAAGATGACTAAAACTCCGTTCTCCAGAACAATGGAGCGAGCCAATGACTTACTGGAAATAATACATACAGATGTATGCGGTCCGATGAGTATTGAGGCTCGCGGTGAGTATTGTTATTTTCTGACCTTCACAGATGATTTGAGCAGATATGGGTATATCTACTTGATGAAACACAAGTCTGAAACATTCGAAAAGTTCAAAAAATTTAGAATCATCGTAACAAGAAAATAAAGTTTCTATAATCTGAATGTGGAGGCGAATATTTGAGTTACGAGTTTGGTCTTCATTTAAAACAATGTGGAATAGTTTCACAACTCACGTCACCTGGAACACCACAACGTAATGGTGTGTCCGAACGTCATAACCGTACTTTATTAGATATGATGTGATCTATGATGTCTCTTACCGATTTACCACTATCGTTTTGGGGTTATGCATTAGAGACACCTGCATTCACGTTAAATAGGGCACCATCTAAATCCGTTGGGACGACACCGTATGAACTATGGTTTGGCAAGAAACCTAAGCCGTCGTTTCTTAAAGATTGGGGTTGCGATGCTTATGTAAAAAAGCTTTAGCCTGATAAGCTCGAACCCAAATTGGAGAAATGCGTCTTCATAGGATACCCAAAAGAAACAGTTGGGTACACCTTCTATCACAGATCCAAAGGCATGATCTTTGTTGCTAAGAATGGATCCTTTCTAGAGAAGGAGTTTATCTCGAAAGAAGTGAGTGGGAAGAAGGTAGAACTTGATGAGGTATTTGTACCTTCGCTCAAATTGGAAAGTAGATCATCATAGAAAGACATTCCCATGATGCCTACACCAACTAGAGAAGAAGCTAATGATAATGATCATGAAACTTCGGATCAAGTTACTACTGAACCTCGTAGGTCATCCAGAGCACGTGCCGCACCGGAGTGGTACGGTAATCCTGTTCTGGAAGTCATGTTACTAGACCATGAAGAACCCACGTACTATGAGGAAGCGATGATGAGCCCAGATTCCATGAAATGGCTTGAGGCCATGAAATCTAAGATGGGATCCATGTATGAGAACAAAGTGTGGACTTTGGTTGACTTGCCCGATGATCGGCAAGCCATTGAGAATAAATGGATTTCCAAGAGGAAGGCAGATGTTGATGGTAATGTCACTGTCTACAAAGATCAACTTGTCACAAAAGGTTTTCGACAAGTTCAAGGAGTTGACTACGATGAGACTTTCTCACATGTAGCGATGCTTAAGTCTGTTCGAATCATGTTAGAAATTGTCGCATTTTATGAAATCTGGAAAATGGATGTCAAAACTACATTCCTTAATGGATTTCAGAAAGAAGAGCTGTATATGATGCAACCAAAAGGTTTTGTCAATCCTAAAGGTGCTAACAAAGTGTTCAAGCTCCAGCGATCCATGTATGGACTGGTGCAAGCATCTCAGAGTTGGAATATACACTTTTATAAGGTGATCAAAGCATATTGTTTTATACGACTTCGGTGAAGCCTGTATTTACAAGAAAGTGAGTGGGAGCACTACAAAATTTCTGATAAGTATATGTGAATGACATATTGTTGATCGGAAATGATGTAGAATTTTCTGGAAAGCATAAAGGATTGTTTTAAAGGAGTTTTTTCTTCAATAAAAGACCTCGGTGAAGCTGCTTACATATTGGGCACCAAGATCTATAGAGACAGATCAAAACACTTGATAAGACTTTTGATTAGTACATACCTTGATAAGATATTGAAGTAGTTCAAAATGGATCAGTCAAAGAAGGAGTTCTTGCCTGATTTATAAGGTATGAAGTTGAGTAAGACTCAAAGACCGACCATAGCAGAAAAATAGAGAGAGAATGAAAGTCATTCCCTATGCCTCAGCCATTGGTTCTATAAAGTATGCCATACTATGTACCAAACCTGTTGTGTACCTCGCCATGAGTTTGGCAAGGAGGTACAATAGTGATCCAAGAATAGATCGCTGGACATCGGTCAAAATTATGCTTAGTAACTGGAGGACTAAGGAAATGTTTCTTGATTATGGAGGTGATAAAGAGTTTGTCATAAAGGGTTACACCGATGCAAGCTTTGACACTAATCTAGATGACTCTAAGTATCAATCTGGATGCGTATTGAAAGTGGGAGCAATTATCTAGAGTAGCTCCATGCAGAGCATTGTAGACATAGACAATTGCAAAATACATATGAATCTGAATGTGACACACCCGTTGACTAAACTTCTCTCACAAAGCAAAACATGATCACACCTTAGTACTCTTTGGGTGTTAATCACATGGCGATGTGAACTAGATTAATGACTCTAGTAAACCCTTTGGGTGTTGGTCACATGGCGATGTGAACCATGGGTGTTAAGCACACCACGATGTGAACTATCAGTGTTAAATCACATGGCGATGTGAACTAGATTATTGACTCCGGTGCAAGTGGGAGACTGAAGGAAATATGCCCTAGAGGCAATAATAAAGTTGTTATTTTATATTTCCTTATATCATGATAAATGTTTGTTATTCATGCTAGAATTGTATTAACCGGAAACTTGGTACATGTGTGAATACATAGACAAAACAGAGTGTCCCTAGTATGCCTCTACTTGACTAGCTCGTTGATCAAAGATGGTTATGTTTCCTGACCATAGACATGCATTGTCATTTGATAAACATGATCAGATCATTAGGAGAATGATGTGATGGACATGACCCATCCGTTAGCTTAGCATAATGATCGTTTAGTTTATTGCTATTGATTTCTTCATGACTTATACATGTTCCACTTATATGAGATTATGCAACTCACGGATACCGGAGGAACACCTTGTGGGCTATCAAACATCACAACGCAACTGGGTGATTATAAAGATGCTCTATATGTGTCTCCGAAGGTGTTTGTTGAGTTGGCATAGATCGAGATTAGGATTTGTCACTCTGTGTATCGGAGAGGTATCTCTGGGCCCTCTCGGTAATGCACATCACTATAAGCCTTGCAAGCAATGTGACTAATGAGTTAGTTACGTGATAATACATTACTGAACGAGTAAAGAGACTTGCTGGTAACGAGATTGAACTAGGTATGATGTTATCGACGATCGAATCCCGGGCAAGTAACATACCGATGACAAAGGGAATGACGTATGTTGTTATGCGGTTTGACCGATAAAGATCTTTGTAGAATATGTAGGAGCCAATATGAGCATCCAGGTTCCGCTATTGGTTATTGACCAGAGATTTGACTCGGTCATGTCTACATAGTTCTCGAACCCGTAGGGTCCGCACGCTTTGCGTTCAATGACGATTTGTATTATGAGTTATGTGTTTTGGTGACCGAAGTTTGTTCGGAGTCCCGGATGAGATCACAGACATGACGAGGAGTCTCAAAATGGTCCAGAGGTAAATATTCATATATAGGACGATGGTATTTGGACACCGGAAGTGTTCCGGGTGATACCGGATCACCGGAAGGGGTTCCGGGCAACCCCCGACAAAGGTATGGGCTTAATGGGCCAAGTAAGGGAACATACCAGCCCACAAGGGGTTGGTGCGCCCCCTATAGGGCCAGCCACGTGGGGAGAAAGGGAAAGGAGAGGAGGAAAAGGAAAGTATGTAGTAGGACTCCTACTTTCTTCCCCCTCCTTCCTTTCCCCCTTGTCTAAATATGGTAAGGGGGCGAATTCACTACAAAGAAAATACACTTCCCTGATGATACGTGTTTGTCACAGTAGGTCACGTTTTTTTCATGCATGTACATCCATGACAAATTTATGACACAATCAAGATAGTCATACCTGTGCTGTCGTAGAAGTGTTCCATGACATTACCAAAATTATCATCACGGAAGTGTCCACTTCCATGACGATAAATCGCGCGTCACGGAAGTGCTTTCGTCAAGGGTGACCGACACGTGGCATCCACCGTAACGGAACACCGTTAAGCTATCGGGTCCGGTTTTGGATCCGATAACCCGTTAACAGCCCCAACCAATGGGGATTTTCCACATGTAAAATCATCATTGGCTGGGGGAAACACGTGTCGGCTCACCGTTGGGATAGATGTCCTCCACTCATTGGACACAAAGCGCCTATGATACGTCGACACGTGGCACGGCCCAACAGAGGCCCATTCCTGTGAAAAGGCTGGCCCATTTGACTTGGTCAAAAGGTGGCGGGCCAGCCCACGGCAAGCCTGTTAACGACCTATTCGCATATAGCCCATTTACAGCCCGCTAACCTAGGGCCCGTTTACGGCCTATCCGAATTAGGCCCAGTAGCGTCATCTGGGCAGTCCAATATAATTCCTGCCCGTTTTAACTTCCGGCCCATGTATGGCCCATGACGTCTTTTGGCCTATGATATGTCGACACGTGGCACGACCCAACGGAAGCCCATATAGATTAAAAAGGCCGACCCAGTCAAAGGCCCGTAGTACTTACTCATTTACTAGTGGGCCAGCCCAATAACGACCTGCTTAATAAAGGCCCATTTACGGCTCGAAGCCAGATCTGGACCGTTAATTGTTCGCCAAATATTTGGGCCCATTTACGGCCCGAAGCCAGATCTGGCCCGTTAAATGTGCACCGAATATTTGGGCCCAATTACAACCCAGTGACTTTCAGCCTGTTAGAGGCCCGATGTAGACATGGGCCCATTTCAGCCCAGTGTGACTTTCGGCCTGGGAATGTCCCGTGCTGCCCATGGGCCATATATGGTCCGACAGGACATCGGGCCCACTAATGACCCGTGATACAGGTGGGAACAGTTAAGCCCAACATGACTTTGGGCTTCTTAAAGGCCCATGATATCAGTGAGCCAACTAAGGCCCGAGATATGTTTCGGCTTGTTAACTGCCCGTGATATAACTGGGCCCAAAAAGGCCCCGTCTACATTTCAGCCTCCTGAAGGCCCATCGACTACTAGTGAAAATTGAGGCCCAATATGCATTTCGGCCTGCTAAAGGCCCATGGTTTCATCTGGGTCGTAACAGGCCAGTACAATATTCAGCCTATTAATGGCCCAACGCTACCAGGGCCAAACTAAGTGATGGGTCCACAAAAGGCCCAACTAAAATATAGGCCAGTGTAAGTTGTGGGCCTCACGCAAAGTGTGAAGGCCCCAATGATTCGGGCCCAAGAAAGATGCATGCCGGCCCAATTGTGGCCCGCTAAACACCAGGCCCGTTAGAGGCGAATGTTTCGGCCCGGTCAACTACATCTGATTTTTTTCAAATAGCGAATGATGGCAGTAACTAGTAAGAATAAGAACAAACCTACACTATACAATAAAGGATTTATGGTATATTACATCCACTGGGCATCGAAGTTCGCCACTAGTGATCATAACGCGCAACGAAGAGGCAGATTACAAAAACTGGGCACCATTGCAGGGTAACAAAATAATACTGAACCGAGACCACTTCCAAGACAGTTCAAGAAAGGTTAGCCTTGCGCGGGAACTGCTGCGCAAGCTACTGAGCAAGGCTGTGAGACCGGCCTAGCATGTCGGTCATAGCTTCCAGGTGTAGCTGTTTAGCGATGAGGTTCTCATTGGTGTTCTCCGCAATCTTTCTTAGAGATCGGACTTCAAGTCGAAGTTGAGTTGCAGAATGCCTTTCTGCTAGAACTTGGGACTGAAGAAGTAGAATTGATTCAGACAACAAATTCTTTGAGCTTGTCTGACTGCTAGTCTCAAGTAACTTGAAAAGTGCATCAAGACAAGACTTTGGGGTTGTCTCGCTATCTTCAAGATGTTTTGCCTTCTTTGCTGCAATATATGTTGGGTTTGTCTCACATCCTTCCGCAGACTTGTGCATGCCATCAGGCATATCACCCTGAAACAAAGCAGAGAAATGATAGGTTTTGCTCGTGCATAAACAAAGATGATAATTGCGCTGTCAATTCCATCCAATTTCAAATTATAAAATAAAGAGTAAGTTCAAAACATCAATTGCATAATTTGGCATTGTTCATAATGCGGGGAGCTTCACCACACTATTATATTACCATGTCAACATAACAAGAATAGATGAAGGGCAAATAAAATCATTGTATCTATTTTGGTTAATGTGCATGTCATGTTGTTAATATCATCAGCCACATCAGTAAGATAAAACAGGAGATGACAAGGTGCAAACGTGGGCTGCTTCATCACACACTAGATTATAGATCCACAAAAACAGGCATACATATAGGGAGTATTGAGTAATGTGCATGGTATGAATAAGGAATTTGGTTTTATAAGTAAAACTTAGAACTTACGGTTCTTGCGAACATGCATTTTGGTAGAAACAGCAAACTAAACAGCAATAAACGATAGGGAGTATGAGCAAATTAAACAGCAGTTGAGGATAAAGTCTTTAGAAGGACTTACTTACAGTAACAGTTAACACCGGCTTTATAATGCCCTTCTCCATGTCAAGGGAAGGATAACTCAAGAATTTCAGCACATAATCTTCTTCATAAGCATTGTCTGTACTCTACATTTTGTAGAGAGTAATTATAGATATGATAATACTGGAAGCGATAGAGGATAATGAAGATAAGATGCAGATTGATGCTACATAATCAACTACCAGTCCCTGGAAGTACAAGCATTACATGACAAAATGTACCGACAAGAGCAATGGGCTACACTTCTGCACTGACATTGTCTGTGTATTCTACTTTTTGGTAAAATTAAATATAGATCTGATCTTTTTTAGTAAATGGTGGGCGACGGAGATAAGATGCAGAATGCTACACAATGAACCAATCCCTCTTCCCATAATACAAGAGTGTTTTGAACACTGGTGTACTGTACAAAACGTTCTTATATTATGGGACGGAGGGAGTAGCTGTTAATGTAAGTACAGTGATAGATGACATTCAGTCCTTACAAGAGGACTGCAGAGCTAAACCTCTTCAAAAGCATTGGGTTGATTCTAAATTTATGTAAGTGTCCATACAGATCTTATAATGTCCACCAAATGGACGATAACGAGGCTAACATGTGTAGTGATGCTACATAATCAAACAGCTATGAAAGTAAGTATGGTCATACAGGGCAAGAGGTACTCACAAGAGCAATGCAGTGTGCAGTATAGTTGCGAGATTCTATGGTCCCTTGAGAATGAATGTTCTTCTGCTAATAGTTTTCATACAAGTGAGACATTAAGGCAAATGCAGAAATGTAGTTCAAATTGTGATGTGATATCATAGATAGTACCTTACGCTGCAGCCGAGACCAATGTGTAACAAGATTATTCCAGTCACCGTCGGATAAATGTAGCACCGGAGACTTTACAGAAATTTCGTTTAGAGGCTTGCCATCGAAGTGCACTTGCCTTAGGCAGGAACGATACTTCATCAACGAGTGCTTGAAAAGCGCAACCAACCCTTGCTCGTCTTCACAATCCAGTTTGGTCCTCGCCTATTTAAAAGAATGAAATCTTGTGTCTTCTGTCAGCAGAAACATATGCATCAATGACTTAGTACATTACTTACGCGTAAGTTGCGGAGGAAGATTGGAAATTGTTTCGTGTCTGCGGTATAATCTTTCCATGAAGGAAAGATGCGCACAAAGTTCCTGACAACAATATAAGCTTTGTCTTCTAAACTGGGAAGAAATGGAACAGGGGTCCTATTTGCTGCAATTGGGGCTCTCTCTGGTTCGAAAAGGGATTTGGCAACTGGATTTGGTGTACTCTTTGCTGGAATGGGGGTTTTGTGTCGTAGAGCTAGTGCTATGTCAACTGGCATAATCATAATGTTTGCTGCAGTTGGGGTCTGCTGAGTTGGGGCATCAGAAATGACCAATGTAGTAGGGCTAGAGTCTGCTAGAGTATTGGTGTTTTGTGGGTCAGGTGATATTGCAACTACACCTAATGGGCTATTTGATTTATCAGGTGCCACTACCTTTTCCAAATACTTTTCTTGTGCTCCTCCACGATCAACAACCGCCCTCTTCCTTTTGAACGTATGATACATAAGAACATAATTTGAATGGATAAATATGGTATGATGATAGATGGAATATGTACTGAAAATGGATAGGCATGGCGTATTCACATACACGATGTGTAAACTAAGCTAATGGCAGTTCAACAAAGTAGAAGCAATGCAAAGCATCAGTTGCAAGATATGTGCGACAAATATAACCTTGGAAAGTTAGAGCAAGCACCTTGATGGGTGAATAAGATAGGGCATCTTCCTCGGACTCCTCCACTAGGGAGCTACATTGACTTTGGTCTCCCTCTAGCTCAGAATCACTGTTAGGATCATATTCTGAGCATGAATCTGTAGGTGGAGAGCGTTTGCATTGCATTGCATCCAGACTTGATTTCAGTCCCTTAATGCCAAGTTTGTCAGCCATGGCATTATTCTCCTTTATTCTTTTCATGCGCGCAAGCTCATAATCATTATGATGTTGTTCAGAATCTAAGATTCATGAAAACATAAAAAGTAGTCAGATTATCTATGGAATGCATTGCGGATTCAACTCGAAGAGTGTCTCCCTATAAACCCCTGCATATGCAAAGTTCACCCCCAACCGTGCTGACCAGACCACACACAGAAATACAAACCCCTTATGTTTCTATAACAGGCAGACACACATTTCAAAACTGAAGTAGGAACATTAGAATCATATGAAATTCGTATTTGAACAAATAAACTAAGGAATTATGAGTGGCATAATGTCTAGCTTCAAGGGTGGAGTGTTGGTAGTGCGACACAAAGCAAGTAGGCAGATTGTATTCCATGTAAAAGATCGAAGCCTATGTAAAAGCTGGAAATGACACTTTCTTTCTGTACAATGCAGTGTTCGTTGCCCACACATGATGGAAGAGATCACATAGAGAAATACTATTCACTCATGTCTACGATTGCAGTATTTAGAAACAGGGTGGTCCACCCTAAAAGAATATTGACAACAAATATGACAAGGCAAGCATAGATGTAGTGAATCAATCATTTACTTGTGAGCTTACTAGGATAAGTATGCAGAATTGTAACTGCAGTAAGAGACCGTCCAAAATCTGAATCAAGAAGTTTGTCTATCACTTATTGTTTGCAACTAATCGACGTGAATAATTGGATATTATATAGAATGAGTAAGAAATACAAGTAAAATTGTCAACAAACCTGGCTTGCAGTAGTAATCTGGGTCAATGTCTCTACGACCAACAATCCAAAATGACTAGTGTCTGTTCCTAGGGCCAGAATTTTGATAACCCTGTGAACTTTACAGGTACTAAAGATTACCGAAATACATCTGAACCATTAAGTGTAGGTAGCACTGAGCACACAACAAACCCTAACGACAGTCCTGCCTAATGAGTAATGAATCAATTAGAAAATGGGTGATGAGGAGTGGCTGCTGAGTGTTGAGGACTTATCTCAGGATAAATCGGGTTGGCTTAGTAGGTGCTGCACGCCTGAGCCCTGAACGGACTGGGAAGGTAGGCAAGGTGGCGCGCCCGGGTAGCGGTGACGCTGTTGGGCGAGCGGCTCCTGACCTCCTGTTAGTCCGGTGTCTCCTCCTAGAGTCATGCCGTCCGAGGACGGCAAGTCGCCGGCGAGGCAGTCGGCTGGGGGCGAGTAGAGATCGGAAGCGCGCAACAAAACAGAGGGGAATCGGGGCCTGGGACGACCCAAAATCCCAGGGTGGGCCGGCCCACCGTGGGCACCCTGTAGAGATACACACCCGAGCGTTGAACATGCATTTTCGAAACTAATTTAGGAACATTTAGCTGACCAATTAAACGAATCTATTTTATTAATATCAGATTCGTATTTGAACAACTAAGCTTGTTTAACTTGATGGGTCGAGCAGTGCTATTATGACACGAAGCACGTATTCTGATCGTATAGTGATCATAAAAGGGGGAAACCAGAGAAATGGTATTTAGCAGCCATTGTTTGCTTCGAACTAAGAACTAAATCCTAAGAGCTAAAAATAAAGTAGAGTAACCAAGTTAAGATCTATTTTCTGGTTGAGATAAAAAAGTTGAGGAGATATGAAGTACCACCTCTCTTGCGGCGCCGTGTAGGCATCGGGGGTGCGATGGCTGTCGGTGGCGTTGAAGCAGATCTGCGACAGTAGACAAGTGCATCGGGGGATAAGTCCCATTGCGGTGGAAGAGAAGGTCGTGTGAGCGGCCCCGACAAAGAGGACGACGGCGCCGATGAAACGAGAGGACGTGATGCAAGGCTCTTGGTTCGTCGCCGTGGATGAGAAACATCCATCTCTAGAAGTGGATGACGCGGTCTTGGTAGGCGCTCCGGCATGGTGGAGGACGGTGGCGATGGATGTGGTGGAGGATGGCAGCAATGGATGTGATGGAGGACGGCGGCGATGGATGGGGTGGCGGACGGAGGCTGGTGTGGGGATGGTGTTCTAGCGCGGATGGTGTATGAATGGGAAAATGGAGGGAGAGGTATGGGGAACCATGTTTTTGGGATGCGCCTGTCTGAAATATGGGAAAGTTACGAACTTAGCCCCCGTTTAAAATTTGGACGTCTCGTCGGTTGGGGATACGACGGTAATCTCGCATCTCGCCAATATTTGCCCAGAGTGATTTCGGGCGAGGAGAGGGTGGTTGGCGCCCACGGTGTATGAACGGGGCTGACAGGTAGGGTGGTTGTGTCACGTATGAGTGAAGTTACAAACCCGTATTGAAAATATTTGCCTACATCGATTTCGGCCGAGTCGAGTTTGTTTTGCCGCCCACCGTGTATGAATGGGGAAATGGAGGGAGAAACAGAGGTCTTTCGGACGAGCTTGAATCAAATGTGTTTTGCCGCCCATGTTTGGCGCCCACCATGTCGGAATGGGCTCAGAGGCGGTCGTGTCACGTCTAATTTAAGTTACTATCCTACCCCTATTTAGAGCAGTGGAAATCGGGCCGATGGATTGTCCGTGTAATGGGTAGACAGTAATTTCCATTTCCCAAACACCTGGCTTCGGGTAGCCGACGTGGGAGTGGATATTTTGCCGCTTCTTTCGAATTTCGGGACAATAAGCATCCATGTTTACCCTGGCAACTAAATTTGAATCCATTTTGTATTCCTATACAAATCTTTATAAATCATTTTATGTGTTTTTATATATCTTCAAAAGGACGACACAGATGTATTCCACTGTCATATATGAATATGGTTTACAAATGCCGATACTCAAATTCAGAAGCTAGAATCCAGTTTAAGGTGAATTTGAATATTTGGAACACTTCATGTCCAACTCAAATGTCACACGCAGCATAATGTGTACTCCCATTTAGATATGTACACAAGCGATGTATCAAGATTCAAATACCGAGTCAATCAACCAAGAATTTACAGAACTAACAGACATATAAACACTTATAGAGTATATGGATCAATAATATCAACTAACATACATAAGCGAGGCCGCTGTACTTTTCTTTTCTACAAAAACATCCTTCTTTTAGCCAAGCTACTACAACATCTTGGCCCTTTTCGATGCGTGCCACTTATGGTCCATCTATACTACTATTATTGTTGAATGCACATTCAGCCCGATTGGCATATTTGTAGGTCTGGCACATCAATCAAAATGAAATGTCTCTGAGTTTTATCAATTAATACAGACTTGTGCTCAAATAAAATTACAAACCAAAAAACAAAAAAAACAATTATTACATGATCTCTAAAACAAATGGTTTGATTGATTACATGAACAAACAACACAAAGGTTATTCAACGATGGAAAGAACATTTCACCTATGATTTACCAAGTGGGAATTTAATTTCGTTTTTCCTTCAGGACCTTAACAATGTGGTCAGTCTCAGTTTGCTTCGTTTTGAAATCCACCAAATATTTAATGGTTGTCTTGAGTACTGCTACTAATTGTGCTGTTTGCTTCCTCAACATGTCAACTTCATATCTAAGTGCAGAAGCAGAATCTCTTTCTACCACTAGTTTAGCCTCTAGAGCATCAGCAGTTGGCAATTCATAATGCACGATTGGGCCGGTGCCACTGCTGTGGGATGATACAACGTCCATGGGGACCTCACTCATTGATCTTGGGCTAACCTGTTTTGCCACTAAAGTTCCGATTAGATTCGGAAAAGTTGAAGTTAGCAAAACATCTCAACTGGGAGTTATAACAGCAAACCAGTTAAACAAACAAGGAATTAAAGAGTTTCAATTCGATGCTGAAAAGTAGTTATTAACATCATTGTAACCCGTTGTTGCAGCAGCAAAGCAGTTAAACAAATAAGTAGCTATTTAAGTTCAGGCAAACAGATAATTCTTAACAGTAAGTATCAAACACATAGATAGGCGCACTCTATAATAGGATTAACATGTTGTGGCATTATGTAATCAGTAGCAAATTAAATTAAGCCAAGCAACATAATTGATTTTTTTTTGCAATAAGTGGCTAACTAAAATTCCGAGAAGCAGGTAACTGAACTTACGCTAGTTCTTTGTACAGGCACACTGCAACTTCTTTTTCGCTTACAAGGTTGTACGAAGGAGTCCATGGCATCAATTGCTTGGATACATAGTCCCAATACTTCTTTCTTCCCACACTGCATTGGTAAGTCGAATGGTTAATCTGGTAAGATGGTGCGTCCTTGATATGTTATATAGGACGTGTAGTCAGACTAGTTGTAGCCACACACATCACACTGGCTTTTACTGTATATTTCATGCAATTACTTTTGGCATATCGAGATCTAAGCAATCTACAATAGGATGAAGACTGACATCCTTCACATTATTGGCGAACTCAGTTCATAGAAATAAGCAATTCAACCATTCTGTGGGTAAATCAAAAGCGCCACTGGAATATTTTTCACTACCCCTATCATACACGCAAAAGGGCGACACCACCATAGGGGCTGGTATGGGCGGCCGTTGTGACATCCCGAGACCGGTGCGCTAGGTGTCAGCCAGTTATTCGTAGCCGTTGCCATGTCATATGCTTGCATGTTGCATCTTGCCATGTCATTGTGTGCATTGCATCAGCATGTTTTTAAAACTTGCATCCATCCGAGTATGCTCGTCCTTTCCGTTGTCCGTTCTGAGCCCAGACACACTCGCACGCGCCCGCGTCACCTGCGAATATTTATTTTACGAGTGGCCGAAAAATATTCTCGGAATGGGATGAAAATTGGCGTGTGGTGTTATTATAGTGTAGACAGGCCACCTACCAAATTTCATCGCATTCGGAGTCCGTTTGATAGCCGAACGGATAACTATAGCGGCACTAGTCGCTGGTTAAAACGTCGGACGTTTCGGTCTCTGAAAACCGTCGCCGGGCCTCTCTCTTCTCTCCCCGCAGGCCACTGATACGTCCAAAACGTATCTATAATATCTGCTTGCTCCATGCCACTTTTGGGTGATATTGCTATGATATTTATACACTTCCATACACTTTTGATCATATTTGGACTAACCTACTAATCCAGTGCACCCCAATGCCAGTTTCTGTTTTCGGCTGTTTTTGTATTTCATGTTTTCACATTACGAGAACTGCCAGGAAAAATCCAGAAAAATTATATAAAAAATCAGCGTTCCAGAACCTACCTTGCGCCCGAAGGACAGCCGGGGGGGGGGGGCACCAGGGCTCCAGGCGCCCTGGTGGCGCCCCCCCCCTGGGCCGCACCGGGGGGCGCCTGGGCCCCCCGAGCCCCGTCTGGTGCCCCCCTTTGGCATATATTTAGAGCGTCCTTCAAAACCCTCGGGACGGGAACTCTTTTTCACGATCTCATCTCTGTTCCGCCGCCGCCGCCGCTTCCAAGATCGGGAGCACCAGGAGAACTCTTCCCGGCACCCTGCCGGAGGGGAGGATAATCATCGGGAGCCTCTCCACCACCATGGACGCCTCCCGGATGAGTTGTGAGTAGTCTCCCTTGGACCAAGAGTCCATGACCAGTAGCTATGTGATGTTCTCCTCCCATTCTTGTGCTTCACTGATTAGTCCTCGTGAGCTGCCCTACATGATCGAGGCAAATATGTAATCCTTATGCTGTTGCTATGTTGAGTTTGCCGGGATCCGATGGATTATGAGATTATGTTCAGATTGTTCTTGAGTAATATATTTGATCTACCTCTTTTATATTTATGTTCATAAGTAATTATTGCATGTTCTCCGTTGTTATTTATTGCTTTGGCCAAGTAGTAGGTAGTGACTCCAAGAGGGAACGTTATGCTTGATTGTGGGTTCATGCCCCTCGATGACTAGCTTGAGTGACAGAAACATGAGTCTAGGGGATGTGCTGTTGCCACAAGGGGGAAAACAACGGTGCTTGTGCCCGTGGGTGCAAGGATTGTTTACTTTACGCAAAGTTCTTTTAATGCAGTTGTCTATTGCTTTGAGTTTACACTATGGGTGGGGCTCGCAACTTAATACCAGCGAGATGTTCTGGATAGATATCTCAAGGTGGATGATTAGTAGTAGATGTTGATGGATTTCGGTCTACTTACTTTGGCGTACCGCCCATGTTTTGAACCTCAACCTTTCTTGCAATGTAATCAGCATTGGTTTGCGCTCGTAGGTCCTGTCAATTGCCCAGTTGTAATTCGTTTACCTCACATAGCTGTTTTATCGTCTTTTGGGAGAGAGACATCACTAGTGAACATCATGAGACTCCGGTCCATATTACCATGATTGATCACATCCGCTATTTACTTTTTGCTTTTACTTACTATTGCAAACACTATCTATCACTACTATCATTTGCGTTTAATCCTTTGTGAACTACAAGGCCGGAGGGATTGACAACCTCTCTGTACTCGTTGGGAGCAAAGTTATTTGTATCTGTGTGCAGGTCCACGTTGATTGCTAATATCTGGCGCCGTTAGCAGTTGACACCTACTTGTTGAACCTAGGAGTCTCTGGGGATTCGATCCTTGGCATCATTGCTAAGGGAAAAACTTCCACAACACTGCATCTTACACCTTCCACTTGGGGTAACCAACGAGGGGTTAGAGGCCCATCAAGGAGTTTTTCTGGCGCCGTTGCCGGGGACTCCACTCTTCAGGATAGGGGAGTTGCACGCTATCTTTTACCTTTGCTTTTTAGTCTTGTTAGTTTACCTTTCAGTTCTTGCTTTATTATCCTTTATCAAGACTTACAATTTTTTTTATTTTGCCTTCCTGTTAGTAGTCCTATCTGTTTAGCCAAACATGTTAGGATATGGTGCTTTGAGGGAATCATAAGTTCTAGATTTCCATCAAAGGGATGGAGAAAATATGAAGAAGGCATGGGACAGAATTTCTGATGCACATAGAAGAATTATGCCTTGGATACCTATAAAAATTGTGCTTAGAAATTTTTACCAGTGTCTTTTTAAATGGTGTAAACACTCTCTTGATATTATAGCCGAGGGAGATTTCCTAGAGTGTGATGAAGCTAGAGCTCTTGAAATTATACATGGTCTATCTAGTTACTTTGTTTATGATCATAATTTTGATACTGTCACAGATAGACTTGCTACTATTGAAAAGAGAATGGATGCTCTAGACTTAATGAAGGTAGAGAAACCCAAACCCAATAAGAGAGATATTTTGGAAATAGATAATGACTGGGAGCCTCTTGTTAGGATTAGCGTCTCTAATCAAGACTTCCTTGCTTATTGTGATATTGGATCTATGGTTTCTACTATGCCAAAAACTGTTCATGATTCTTTAAAATTTAACATGGATAGACTATCATCTTATCATGAACACACTAATGGAGATATTTCTGAAATCCAGGGAAGAATAAAAGATGTACCAATTAAATTCCTTAAAGGGATTCCAATGATTGATTTCTTCATCATGGAGCCAAACCAAGGAAATATAGTGCTTGGAAGGGACTTCCTCCGAGCAGTTAAAGGCTTCATCGATATAGGTAAGGGACAAATCCGCTTACGCGGGAAGGCAAAAGGCGTGCACCCCTTTCCTAGAAGGAACAAGAATGAACTTGTTGAGGAACCATTTGAATCAATTTATAAATCTGATTATTATGATGGTTATTGATTTCTCTATGCATTATGCCTAGCTTAAAGGCATAAAAGAAAGCGCTTTTGGGAGGCAGCCCACATGAATAAATTTTTATATTTTGCTTTTGTTGTGTCTTGATGTTGTTTACTACAGTAGCATCATCATTTTATCTTTGCTTTTTATATTTGTGCCAAGTATAGCCTCTGATTGCTAGAAAGTTCAAAAGTTGTGAGGTGCTGTCCAGGAAACAGATTCTGTCCTTGGATAGAAAACTTCGTATAAAATCACCAGATCATCTTTTTGGTCTGAATTTTTTCGACAGCGTTTTCTATATAATTGTCTTTTGTGCGTCTGTTCTGAGTTTTTTGATTTGAGTTGCAGAAGTATCCCGAACAAATCAATTACTACCTGCTGTTCTGTTTTTTCACAGATTCTGTCCTGTTTTGCCTTTCCTTCATTTTGCAAACCAAGAGCTTGCTTTTTTCTTTGCAAAAACCTTTTGGCAATCTTGAGAAACAGTAGAACTTCAAGAATATCTTTATTTCCAGCAAGGTGCAATTATTTTATTAAGGGTACTAACCTCGCTAATCAGATTATAATGAGTTATGTATGAAGGGAGTTTTCAAGTGTGCGAGGGAAGATGATAAAAAGATTCAGGAGTGTCAAGCGCTCAAGCTTGGGGATGCCCCCGTGCACCCCCAAGAAATATTCAAGGAGACTCAAGCGTCTAAGCTTGGGGATGCCCCCATGCATCCCCTTCTCCATCAACATTATCAGTTCGTCTTTCGTTCCACTATATTTTAATCACTTAATGTGTTATGTGCTATGCTTGGAGCGTCTTGCTTTTAGTTTTCTTTTTAGTTTTCCATAACGAGTCGGAACTCAACGTTCTTTATGTGGGAGAGAAACACGCTCCACTTCTACCTAGAACATAACATAGAATTTTCATGTCTATCTTTGCTGTGTGTGTTCTTTGTCTTTTAATAGCTACTATCATGCTCTGCTCTTAGTATTCATGCTTATCTTTTCAAAGAGCTTTTGTTTAGTTGGTTGCTTGAACTCTCTTTAATTATCATGCTTACCTTATTAAGAGAGTTTGCTTCCGTTGCATTGGTGGATATGTATATGATAAAGATGCTACGTGCATAATGGCGCTTAGTAGTTCAGGTTTTCTTGTGGTTAGTCTCAAATAGCTGGGGAGTTCCCAATGTGTTATTGGAGTACCAACATGATTTGTTTGCCGATGATGTGGTATGGTTTAGTAATATATTCCTTCGAGAATTTATTTTGATTGACTTGGCGTATGCTCACGCATATTTAAGACTGTAAAGAAAGTCTGTCAAGCCTTGATGATCTTTTGTTTCTGAGTAGCGATATAACTACCATGCCTGATTCATTGTTGCTTTGTCGCTCTGCATGATTATGACCGTCATTGCTCTCTTAGTTGGTTGCTCCCAGTCTTTTGCTAACCTCCACCTGTACTAAGCGAACTAACTTTGCAATACATAGCTCATGGGAAAGTAGCTTAAAAACTATTGTGGTAAAAACTATTGTGGTAAAGAATACCGTCGGCCAGCCTGGGCCCGGAGCCAGCCCGCCTAGGTCGGATCGGGCCCGAAGCCGTGCACCGCGCCGGCGCCCGTTTCCCCCACAGCCGAGCACCGCGCTCAACGCTGCTGCCTCCCGTGGTCGCCCGACCCCGCCGCCTCTGCGCCTCGCCGTCGCCAGCGACCGTCCCCGGCGTCCCTGCTTCCGCGCCCGGATCCCTTCGCCGCCTACTCCTTCCGGTCGCTGCCCTGCTTCCATCCGACTGCCGCCCGGGGCCCCGAGCTCGCCGGAGATAAAGGCGCCGGAGGCCTCCTCGACTCCAGCCCCAGCCTCCGGCCACCGCAGCTCGCCAGACGATCCCCCCTCCTCGCCACCGGCCCCATCCCGCGTCGGATCCGGCCTCCCTGGCCTTGGATCCGCCCGATCCAGTTGCCCCAGCTCGCCGGAGCGCCGACCACCGTGACCCCAACCGCCGGCCAGATCCAGAGAAGATGCCCGCGGGCCCGCACGTCATCCTCACCGCCCGGACATGTCCGGTTGGTCACGGACATGTTCGCCTACCTCCTCTGCCGTGACACTGCCAAGTGGGCCCCGCGTCCAGCACCAACGGACATGTCCGCCCTAGACAGACATTGTCCACCCCGAGGTTGTTTCTTATGACTAAGTCCCTGGGTTTTGTAAATCTGATGCATACTTTGTGATGTTGTAACTTGTTGTGTGTATGTCCAAATTGAGTGAATAATATGTCAAAATGTTCGTTGTGATATGCACTTCACATTGTTCCATTATGGAATGCTTGTTTGAGTTCATCTTGATGCCGTAATCATCGTTGCAAGAGTGCTACTTGTTTAAAACTGATGATAACTGTAAATTTGTTGCATGCTTGTGGTGATGATAACTTTGTGCATGTTTATCCAAATGGAGCATATGATATGTCAAAATGTTCACTGTGAAGTGCTCTACATGTTGGTTGATGTAGAATTCATGTTAGGTGCCATATTGCCATGTTTATCTCAGTTGCAAAAGTGCATTTGGCTGTTAAGTGCTGAAACTTGTTATGAGATGCTGATTTGACTTGCTCATTGCTATTGATGTGTTTGTCTTCATGCCACATGTCTATATGTTTTAGAAGCACAATCATATGGTCTTTGTTGTGGTGCAATCCACTTTTCATGATATGCCTTGAGGTGACTTAAACAAGCTTGTAACCATGCCATGTCGTTGTTGCTGTTTTATACTTTGTGAAAAAACTGCTAAGTCTGGAATTTGTTAATCCTGATGCTATGTTTGCTTGATGCCTCACTCAAATCCTTGCATGCCTTAGTATGTCAAATGATCATGTCTTGTTGTCCATGTTGTTGTCTATCCATCCATGCCCTTGTTTGCATATATGGCCTGCTGTAGCTTATTTATTTTTTGCTCTCAAGTTGCTATAAATTTACCTGTCAGACTTTTATCAGCATGATCAATTTGGTGAAGCTTGTTGTTATTGATCCATGCCTCCTATGGAGATGCTCCAATGGAGTTGTTTGATGTATGCTATGTCTATTACATGTCCATGATCTTTATATACTTAGTAGAATTTATATGCTTGTTGTTTTGTGCCTCCGAAGGTAGCATCGTGATGATGTTTTTGCCTTTCCAGATTTTGACTAAGTCTGGATAAATTTATTGCAACTTGCCATGCTTAGTTAATTGTGTTCCAGCAAGTTTTTGGGTGTGTTCTAAGTTCATGCTTGTTAAGTATCATGTCTATTTCACATTCATGCCTCTTGTTATCATGTTTGGGTGCTGTAGCATATATATACATTGCTCCAAAGTTGCTATGTTGCTGTTTTTGACAGCTTGTTGTTATATCTTGCTTCGTGTGTATGTGTTGAACCGTTGCTCCGTTTTGAGTGTGCCCTATACGAAACTTGTGTGATTTTGCATGTAGAAGCATAATATCATGTTGTTTTCATGTTTGGAGTGTGTTTGCTTGTTGTTTGGATGCATCTTGCTTATTTGTCATGTTTGACTTGTTTTGCTCATATCTTCTAGGCCGTAGCTCCGAATTAAATGAACTTTATATGAAACTTGACTAGAATTTCGAGTAGATAATCATGGTGCATGTTAAATTGCTGTTTAGAAACTTTAACTTAAGGTTTGTTCAGATCTGGACCAAATTCAAAATGTGCATACGAGGACTTACCGGAGTTGTTATGTGTAGTTTCCGACCTCATTTAAACTTGTTGTCTTGTGTTGTTCTTGTGTGCATCATCCCTTGCCATGTTTTGCATCATACAGACTTGTCTTGCATCATTCTTGGTTGAGCATCTTGTCATGTTCTTGAGTGGTGCGTTTACCATGTTGTGTGCTTTCTTCTCGCTAGTTCTTTTCCATTGCGTTCGTGAGGATTCATTCGGCTACACGTGGTTCGTCTTCGTGGCTTCCTCTTCGTCCTCTTCATGGGATCGTTCTTCTTCCTTGCGGGATCTCAGGCAAGATGACCATCACCTTGGATACCTTTACTATCATTTCTATGTTAGATGTCTCGATGCTGTCGTTATATGTCGCGCTACCCATCTTTTATTGTCAGCCTCTCTCCTTGTTGTCATGAAACCTCTAACCTTTGACACCTCTCCCAGCAAACCGTTGTTTGGCTATGTTACCCGCTTGCTCAGCCCCTCTTATAGCGTTGTTAGTTGCAGGTGAAGATGAAGATCGTTCCATGTTGGAACTTGTTGTTGGAATATCACTATATATATATATATATATATATATATATATATATATATATATATTGGGTGGATCTATTCTCATAACACCCCTTAAGACCTTATTCTCATAACAAAAACCTTATTCTCATAACACCCCCAATTAAATAGGTTTCTAGCACGGAGCGCCCCGAGGACAGCAACCACTGCCCCGCCTCCTACCCCTGCGCTGCCGCCCCGCCTCATTCCCCCAGCACCGTCGCACCGGCTCCTACCCTGATGCAGTGTGGTTTTCTTGTGCAGTTCGGAAGCGCAAAAAAACGCTCGCTGCCATTATTCGTTGGTCGCACCGTTTTCAAAACTGCTCTTAAACCGTGCGGAATCTTGAAAAGTGTTCAACATGATGAAGTTGCGTCTACTCCATAGCTTTTCAACGGTATATTACACGCATAATTCCGATAAATGGTTAAAAAACTAGAGCAAAAAGGTACCGAAAAAACAGCACGTACAGTTTTTTTCAAACATGCAGTTCACCGTTTTCAAAACTGCTCTTAAACCGTGCGGAATCTCGAAAAGTGTTCAACATGGCGAAGTTGCATTTACACCATAGCTTTTCAATGGTATATTACATGCATAATTCCGATAAACGGTTAAAAAACTAGAGCAAAAAAGGTACCGAAAGAACAACACGTACAATTTTTTCAAACATGCAGTTCACCGTTTTCGAAACTGCTCTTAAACCGTGCGGAAACTCAAAAAGTGTTCAACATGGCGAAGTTGCGTCTACTTCATAGCTTTTCAACGGTATATTACACGCATAATTCCGATAAACGGTTAAAAGACTAGAGCAAAAAAGGTACCGACAAAACAACACGTACAGTTTTTTCAAACATGCAGTTCACTGATCTTTGTGTTGCAGTAACATGCAGTTCGGAAGCGCAAAAAAACGCGTCGATTTGGGTGTCGCGAAAAACAGAGTTTCCGCGTTTTTGTAATTTCAAAACTGCTCTTAAACCGTAATGAATTAGAGGGGGTGTTCTACATGAAAAAGTAGCGTCTCGACGATATCTTTCCAACGGTGTATCGTTTGGATCATTTCGACCAATGTTTTGTAAAATTTTTACGAAAAACGGCCAGTCCCCTCCGTAGTTAGCCCCACGATTTTCAAATTTAACTAAAAACCGTAAGGAATCTCAAAAACATTTCAACATATGAAAGTTGCGCCTCGTTCGTAGCTTTCCAACGGTATATTACACGCCTTGTTTCGACAAACGGTTAGAAAACTGGAGTGAAAACAATACCGAAAATTTGAAAAAATTCAAAAAACACAATTCTGCGATTTAGTAAATTCAAAATTGCTCTTAAACCGTAGCGAATTAGAAAAAATAATAGATACGAAAAAGATGCGCGCCGACGATACCTTTCGAACGGTGTATCATACGATTCATTCCGACGAGCGGTTTAGAAAAAAAACGCAAAAAAACGCGCGCTGCCATTCGTTGTGAGCCGCACAATTTTCGAAACTGCTCTTAAATTATGATGAATTTTGAAAAGTGTTCAACATGGCGAAGTTGCGTCTACTCCATAGCTTTTCAACGGTATATTACACGCATAATTCCGATAAACGGTTAAACAATTAGAGCAAAAAAGGTACCGAAAAAACAACACGTACAATTTTTTTCAAACATGAAGTTCACTGGTCTCTATGTGAGAGTAACATGCAGTTCGGAAGCGCAAAAAAACGCGTCGATTTGGGTGTCGTGAAAAACAGAGTTTCCGCGTTTTTGTAATTTCAAAACTGCTCTTAAACCGTAATGAATTAGAGGGGGTGTTCTACATGAAAAAGTAGCATCTCGATGATATCTTTCAAAAGGTGTATCAATTGGATCATTTCGACCAGCGTTTTGTAAAAATTTCACGAAAAACGGCCACTGCCCTTCGTAGTCAGCCGCACGATTTTCAAATTTAACTAAAAATCGCAAGGAATCTAAAAAACATTTCAACATGTGAAAGTTGCGCCTCATTCGTAGCTTTCCAACGGGATATTACACGCCTTGTTTCGAAAAACGGTTAGAAAACTGGAGTGAAAACAGTACCGAAAATTTGAAAAAATTCGAAAAACACAATTCCGCGATTTGGTAAATTCAAAACTGCTCTTAAACCGTAGCGAATTAGAAAAAATAATAGATATGAAAAAGATGCGCGCCGACGATACCTTTCCAACTGTGTATCATACGTTTCATTCCGACGAGCGGTTTAGAAAAAAAGCAAAAAATGCTCGCTGCCATTCGTTGTGAGCCGCACGATTTTTGAAACTGCTCTTAAACTATGATGAATTTTGAAAAGTGTTCAACATGTCGAAGTTGCGTCTACTCCATAGCTTTTCAACGGTATATTACACGCATATTTCTGATAAATAGTTAAAAAACTAGAGCAAAAAAGGTACTGAAAAAACAACACGTACAGTTTTTTCAAACATGAGGTTCTGTTGCAATATCTGTGCAGTGCGCATAGCTTTCCAATGCAGTAAAACAAAGCAGTTTGGAAGTGTTATGAGAATATTATTCTCATAATGTTATGAGAATAGACCGGCTGTATATATATATATATATATATATATATATATATATATATATATATATATATATATATATATATATATATATATATATATATATATTAACACACCTATATACTTGGCAATGGGTGGAAGGCTTGGCCTTTTGCTCGGTGTTTTGTTCTACTCATGCCACCTTAGGAGCCGATAAACCGGCGTTATGTTCCTTGATTTTGCGTTCCATACACGGTTGGGTATATGGGGACCCCTTGACAGTTCGTCTTTGAATAAAACTCCTCCAGCAAGGCCCAACATTGGTTTTAATTTGCCTCATAATAACAACTTAATTAATTAATTAAAATTGCATAGGGGGTCACGCCCTCGAGGATTCTTTCTACATAGGAGGGGGCCAGTGCTGATGGTGTTGGTCCCAAACGGGGGTCCTGCAGGGCCACCTTGGGGAAACCCGAGGGTTGGTTTTACCTGTATCATCGCCCATCCGGTCGTGGCCTGAGACGAGATACGCGCGGCTACTATGAGGGTGTCGGCACGCCGGGAGGTCTTGCTGGACTTGTTTTACCATTGTTGAAATGTCTTGTGCACCGGGAATTCCGAGTCTGATCGGGCCTTCCCTAAGATAAGGGGTAATATTATTATTTCTTCTGCTGATCATGAGAGGTTGTGATGGGCTAAGTTGGGACACCCCTGCAGGGTTATGATCTTTCGAAAGCCGTGCCCGCGGTTATGTGGCAGATTGGAATTTATTAATGTCCGGTTCTAGAAAACTTGACAGAGGATCCGAAGTAAAACACACGAACCACGTGAGTAACCGTGACCGTCTCTTTTCACTTTGAGAAGAGAACACGGTGGGGTTATGTTTGACTCATAGGTAGTTCAGGATCTTTAGCGATCATTACTAGTTTGCGACCGTCTGGGTAGATGCTCATCTTATTCTTGTACTCGTAAGTTAGCCGCCATATATTATGCTTAGCCACTGCTACAACCTCACCACTTAACCTCTCCATACCTTTAAGCTTTGCTAGTCTTGTTACCCATGGTTATGATGTTGCTGAGTCCTCGTGGCTCACAGATACTACAACAACAGTTGCAGGTGCAGGTTTTCGATGTCTTGACGTGAGAGCGATGTCTTTTATGTTGGAGTTCTTTCTTCTTCTTCCTCGTCAGTCTTGGGTTATGTTCCGGGTCGGCAGCCTAGGATAGCAGATGGATGTCGTTGTGCTTTTCATGTTTGCATCCGTAGTCGGATGCCTTGTATTGATGTTGTTGTATTCATGTGACTTGTATGAATTGTTGTATCCCCCATGTATGTATGTAATGGTACGATGTAATGATATCCATCTTGCTAAGCGCCCGAAATGCGGTTGTGCTCCAATCACGTAAGTGTCACGTGATCGGGATAGAATCGCATATTGGGCCTGACACGCCTCGGGTGGCTTGAAAGTGTGCACCTAGTTTGAGTTGTCCAGGTTGACCCAGGATAGTTTTGTTCGTACCAACGCACGAGCAGGCAATGTAAAAAATGAAGAAAAATGTTTGAATTTGGATAGGCCAATAACATAAGTGCAAGGCAGGCCCTATAGCAGGCTCGCGGCCCAAACGAGCGCCTCCCATATCGATCGGCAGCAGGAAAAATCCCAATTCATCCGCTCCAGCCTCCAGTCTAATTCGCTCCTAACCTAGCCGCCGCTGGACAGACGGACACAACACTTCCTCGCGCCCTCGTTGGAGGGCGGTCGCCGGGCTTCAAGCGAACGGAAGGACAAGAAGATGAAGATCCAACCCTGGGTGTAGCCTGCGTGGGAGGTAGCGGCGGAAGCACGGGCATGGCATCGAGCTTGCGCAAACGGACAGTCGCAGCTTGCAAGAGTAGCATGCGCAACGAGCAAGTACATCACATCCCTGATTATATCTAATTCAACTCTTCAATTTCTGGCCAATAGTTAAACCTGACGGTGTTGTAAATCTGTTTGTATGTAGGGAATCTATGAGAAAATGAAACCAATTTCTACTTATTTTATAACTGCTGCAATCAATACTGAACTGACTGAATCTGATGAATCTAATCAAGTTTTCGGTGCAAACATCCAAGCTCATGTTGTTCTTGAGCCTGAAGTGTCTAATGAACAGACTGGTAATGAAGGATTTGATGCAAACATTTTACATGCTCCTGGTGATGAACATATAGTGTGTAATGAGGCATCTAATGCAAACATTTTGCAAGCTCCCATTGAAGGATTTAGTGTCTAATGATGGTCTGCTATGTTGAGAGAGACATAGACATTTGCAGGCATTGATGACAAGCAAATTATAGTGCATTTTCATGGCTTGAGGAAACGTCGAGGCCATCTACCAGAAAGTCCCCGTATCATGACTACATAGCATAAATACTTTTCTAATCTGTTGTTTGAAACTATTGGCATACTTGTTCAGGATAGATATATTGATATGTAGTTTACGCACTGGTTATAGGTGCAATTACACTTTGATATTTTCAACCAGAGAACGAATAATTCAAGCAGGTACATACCATGTTTGTAGTCCTTTTACACCATGTTGCATTTTGTGTTTTTTGGTGCTTGCATCATTTAGTGTTTATAATCTGAACTACTTTGGATCATTAGCTAGTTTTCAAAGTGCATGTAGCTTCACATTTCTCAAGTTATGTTGATTTCCGGAGTGCAAGTGCCTTCGTATTTTTTAAGTTAAATGTTCGCCCCTGGTAACTTGAATTCATGGATCTGCCACTGCACACAAATCATACACGAATGCCAGTACGAATTAAATGAAATGCAGGGACTTATGCTAGCTCGTTGTACAGGCTCACCGCAGCTTTGTTTGCGCTTGGTATGTTCCATGTACAAGTCCATGTTACCACTTGCTTGGATGTGCAGGCCTTGTGCTCCTTGCATCCCGCTCTACATTTTTGACACAACGAATGGCTGATCAAATAAGAGGAATCGACCTTGCTGTTGTACCAGAGGACATATACTTACAAGGTTATACGGGTGTGCAGGATGTGTACTAGATCCCGTAGCGCCGTCATGCTTCGCTAAAAAATGGTTTGCTTGTTTCAGATGATATCTCCAGAAGAAATAAGAGTTAAAGTCAGAGTTGGATAGGCGTGTAAGCTAAGAGAGCAGTGAAAGGATATCCAAACATCATTGGAATAGTGCACAAGGGAGTGATGTGTGGATACCTAGTTCGGGCCGACGTTTGGGCATGCTCGCCTAGCTAGAGTGCGGGTCACTTCAGAGCCGTTGAGGGTGATGCGCTGGCGTTGGCTGGCCGCGCATGCATGCAGATCTTGAGTGGCAGCGGAGCGCTACGATGCGGTGGACGAGACCGTTGGTGAAGCCCCAGCGGCCTCGGGGGGCGGAGGCGCGACGATGTGCTCGGTGAAGTAGCCCTGGTGAGCTGGGAGACGGCGTCGGTGAAGCGCACCTGATGCGGTGGAAGTCGGTGTCTGTGAGGCACGTCGGTTGCGGCGGCCGACGTTGTCGGTGGACCACCCGGTGCGGTGGACGAGGGCCTAGATGAGGTAGCTCCAGTGCGGTGGTGAAGCGCAACCATCGTCTTCGTCGTCGTCGTCTCGCACAGAGGTGGGGAAAGATACGAGACGAGGGGCGATTCGAACTTTTCTTGGGTTGGCGGCGAATTAGGGATTTGAGCAATCTGGGCGCGGAAGGGGACGGTGGAGAAGGGAGATTTTGCAGGGCTGGAATTGGGGCCGCCAGATATTTCAATCCGGAACGTGGAAGCGCAAACTTATTTTGTCATCGTCCTTTATTTTGGGGGGGAGGGGGGAGGGAGGAAGGGGCGTGGGTGGCTGGGTGCTAAGCGTCCGTCCGACACACGCGACCACCACGACACGACCCTGGTCTGCCTGGTGCGCCTACATTGGAGAATTGAAACAAATCTTCTTTCATTTGCAAACGAATTTGTATGTATTACCATGCCCGTGTTTTCCTTGCAATAATTAGTCATTCGAAACGAGATACTATAAATTAATTAATGAGGAGTTATTTACAAAAAATCGAAACGGTATCCACACTAACGTGGATTAGAGTGTGTGTCACATAATTAGTTATTTGAATTAGAGTGTGTGTCACATCGCTATCTCCAATTCTAACGTGGATTTCACATTTCACTATATCCATGCTACTTTTTTAATACAAATTCATATGTATATGATGAACACCATGGTAGTGAGAAAACTTTTGGATGGATTCAAACATATGACCTACAAAATAGCACAACAAATCGAGTCAATGTCAACTTTTGGAAACCTAGTATGGCACGAATTCGATATAATTACCCATATGCGTGGTCCTCAGTTCAAATCTTACAATGTACACCGAATTTAAACATCGATATTAAGTCTCGTACGATCTACATTCAAATGTTGTTTTT
>LR738715.1:687399321-687432125 GCA_902687465.1 Secale cereale | reverse complement strand
CCCCCCCCCCCGCACACACGCTACATACTTCCTGTATCGGTCAATCTTCCTCTCCTAACCACCTTAGGAAGCTATCGGTTTCCAACACACATCCATTCTTTCTCTCCATGTTTCGATCTCTAACTCTCTCAACTACACAACCCCCCCTTTCCACTCTATTACGAAATGGATTTACCTCACACACCCGCCATTGCACCCCATGCCGATCTCTCTCTCTCCCTCTCCCTCTCACCCGCTCGTTCTAAATACATGCATTGCCTATCTAGCCCCCAACCTCTCGTGCGCATGCACGCACGTTGTCTATCTAGGTCACTCCCTCGAGACTGTCTCACTCTTTCTTCCGAACGGCGGGTCACACTCGCTCAATCTCGCTCTCTTTATCTGAGTCTCGTTTAACCTCGGTTTCTTTCACACACAAATGATATATCTCCCTGTTCGGGCTTTGATCGACACACTCTATACTCTCTCACGTAGATTGTCTATCTAGGTCAGTCCATCAAAGCCGCCCCCACTCTTTCGACCTCATATCGAGCCATGCTCTCTCTCTCTCTCTCTCTCTCCCCCTCTCTCTCCCTCCCTCTCTCTCTTTGTATGCCTCGATTGACCTCGCTCTTTCTCGGACAAAAACGATATATCACCATGTTTGAGCCCAATTTTACTTATTCACATCGTATACTCTCTCACGCACATTGTCTATCTAGGTCACTCTCTCCAACTCGTCTCACTCTTTCGATCGCACGACGACCCTATGTGGCCGATTGACCTTGCTTCCTCCCACGCAAAAAATATATCTACACGTCTGTGACTGGATCATCTCTCAAGCTCTATCTTACAGCCCTCACCCTTCCCAAAAGCTCAATCGGATAGTATCTCTCCAGAGCATATATATTTGTTCAATGAATGTCGGACCACACTCACTTTATCTCTCTATCTATATGTCTCTCGATTGACCTTGCTTTCTCACGCCGTATGTTCCACACATTGAAGCTACCTCTCCATCCCTCGCAAAGTCGGAGCTCTTTACATTGCGAAGGGCACTCCAACCTTGGATTAATTTGTGTAGGAATTTATTCCGGTCGGTTTAGATTATATTTTCGTAGCATTCGGCCCACAACTACTCGAAACACCGTTGCAACCCCCGCAACTCCCCTAGTTGATTTCCTTGTGGCTCGGTCATCGCTCTCTCGCACGTCCTTTCTCGCCTTCAACGTCGCACCATGGTATTATTCCAAAAAACTCTGTTGTTCTCTTTAATTATTATAAATAAGCTACAAAACTACACACCGATAGTCCACTTGGAATGGAACAAATTTCGACCCACAAATTAAAGTGCTACAAACTACACACCGAGGGGCCCACATGTCATGAAACAAATTTGGACCCATATACAAATTAAGAAATAAAGGACGAGGATCGAACATGCGCCAGGGCCTTCAAGCCGCACGTCAATAGGCAACATACGTAGAACAACAATGTTTGTTGTACCTCCCTTTGTTCACATAATGTTTTTATATTACCACAGCCCATTTAATTGATAACATGTAATATTATTTTTAGTACTATCCGCCTTGACTTACTGGTGGGTTCCATGTGTGCTCTCTCTCCCCTCCCCTTCTACGTTTAGACGCACGGGCAAACACGAAGAACTCGCGGGCGATTTTGCCGTTGACCATATCTGGACGCGTTCACAAGTTACGTCACTAGTTTCACGTGCTAGCAGCACTAGTCAGTGTGTACTGCAATGCACGTTAATTTGGAAGTATATTAAGTGCATGCGGATATTAAGTAGGATATTATTTGCGTGTTATTATGTGATTAGCACTATTTTTGGCATGAAATTAACTGCACGCTAAACGTGTTGAGCGCTCGACATTGAAGTAGTCTAGGTCGTTGGATGACAAGGAATACATGTGGCTTGATGACGTTTTATATTTAATTTGATACAGCTCTAGCAGAACATTCAATCGATCAAACCATAGATTTCGTTCAGTCTGACTCCGACTTTAAATTATACGACGATCGATCTAAAATAAACGGAAGTGATTGATACGTCCAAAACGTATCTATAATTTCTGCTTGCTCCATGCCTCTTTTGTGTGATATTGCTATGATATTTATGCACTTCCATACACTTTTGCTCATATTTGGACTAACCTATTAACTTAGTGCACCATAGTGCCAGTTCCTGTTTTCTGCTGTTTTTCTATTTCAAGTTTCCCCCATATTAAAAGTGCCCTAAAAATTCCGGGAAAAATACAGGAAAAATCAGCGTATCGGGAGCTTCAATAAAAACCAAAGCAGGGCCAGAGGGGAGCCTGGGGTGGCCCAGGCGGCCACCCGGCACGGCCCCACCCCTGGCCACGCCAGGGGGGCGCCTGGGGCCCCACCTCCGCCTCTGGTGACCCCCTTTTGCATATATATTGCTCGCGTCCCGAAACCCTCGAGGACGGAACCCTTTTTCACGATCTCGTCTCTGTTCCGCCGTCGCCGCGCTTCCAATATCGGGAGCACCAGGAGAACTCTTCCCGGCACCCTGCCGGAGGGGAGAACCACCACCGGGAGCTTCTCCACCACCATGGACGCTTCCCGGATGAGTTGTGAGTAGTCCCCCTTGGACCATGGGTCCATGACTAGTAGCTATGTGATGTTCTCCTCCCCTCTTTGTTCTTCATGGATTAGACCTCGTGAGCTGCCCTACATGATCGAGGCACATATGTAATCTTTATGCTGTTGCTCTGCTGAGTTTGCTGGGATCCGATGGATTATGAGATTATGTTCAGATTGTGTGTGAGTAATATATTTGATTCACCTCTTTTATATTTATGTTCCTAAGTAATTCTTGCATGTTCTCCGTTGCTGTTTATTGCTTTGGCCGAGTAGTAGGTAGTAACTCCAAGAGGGAACGTTATGCTTGATTGTGGGTTCATGCCCCTCGATGACTAGTTTGAGTGACAGAAACATGAGTCTAGGGGATGTGATGTTGCCACAAGGGGGAAAACAACGGTGCTTGTACTTGCGGGTGCAAGGATTGTTTACTTTACGCAAAGTTCTTTTAATGCAGTTGTCTGTTGCTTTGAGTTTACACTTTGGGTGGGACTTGCAACTTAATACCAGCGAGATGTTCTGGATAGATATCTCAAGGTGGATGATTAGTAGTAGTTGTAGATGGATTTCGGTCTACTTGCCTTGGCGTACCGCCCATGCTTTTGAGCCTCTACCTTTCTTTACAGCATAGTTAGCATTAGTTTGCGCCCATAATCCTGTCAATTGCCCAGCTGTAATTTGTTTACCTCGCTTAGCTGTTTTATCGTCTTTTGGGAGAGAGACATCACTAGTGAACATCATGGGACCCCGGTCCATATTACTATCACTGATCACACCCGCTATTTACTTCCTGTTCTTATTTATTAGTTGCAGTCATACCTATCACTATTACCTCTTGCGTTTGATCCTTTGTAAACAGCAAGGCCGGAGGGATTGACAACCTCTCTGTACTCGTTGGGTGCAAAGTTATTTGTATCTATGTGCAGGTCCTGTCAACCGCTAAGTTGGCGCCGTTAGCGTTGACACCTACTTGTTGGCCCTCGGAGTCTCACGGGATTCGATCCTTGGTATCTTTGCCAAGGGAAACTTGCCGTTACGCTACATCTCAAACCTTCCACTTGGGGTAACCAACGAGGGGCGAGAAGCCATCAAGCAAAGTTTCTGGCGCCGTTGCCGGGGACTCCACTCTTCAAGATAGGGGAGTTGCACGCTATCTTTTATCTTTGCTTTTTAGTCTTGTTAGTTTACCTTTCAGTTTTTGCTTTAGTGTCCCTTACCAAAAATCACAAAAATAGTTATCTTGCTTGCTGCTGCTATGGGTTCCACCGAGAACACCAAGTTGTGTGACTTCACTAGTCATAACAACAATGACTTTATCTGCACGCCTATTGCTACACCTGCCACTTCAGCACCCTCTTATGAAATTAAACCTGCTTTACTGAACATAGTTATGAAAGATCAATTCTCAGGTGCTGGAGATGATGCTGCTTTGCACTTAAATAATTTTGTTGAGCTCTGTGATATGCAAAAGTACCAAGAAATAGATGGTGATATTGTTAAGCTTAAGCTTTTTTCCTTTCTCCTTGAGAGGAGGAGCTAAAATCTGGTTTCAATCCTTGCCTAGGAATAGCATAGATTCTTGGGACAAGTGCAAGGATGCCTTTATTGGGAAGTACTATCCCCCTGCTAAAATTATCCAATTAAGGAGTAACATAATAAATTTTAAACAATTGGATAATGAACACGTTGCCCAAGCTTGGGAACGCATGAAATCTCTTGTCAAGAACTGCCCTACTCACGGTTTGACTACTTGGATGGTTATCCAAACTTTTTATGCAGGCTTGAACTTTACCTCGCGGAACTTGTTAGATTCGGCCGCGGGAGGAACCTTTATGTCAACTACACTTGGTGCTGCCACGAGGCTTCTCGATGAGATGATGACCAACTATTCCCAATGGCACACCGAACGCGCTCCAACAGGTAGGAAGGTAAACTCTGTCGAGGAGATTTCCTCCCTAAATGAAAAGGTTGACTTGATCATGTCTCTACTTTCCAAGCAATCTTCTATTGATCCCCATGATGTTCCTTTAAATTCTTTGATTGCTCAAGATCAAGTAGATGTGAACTTTATCTCTAGAAACAATTTCAATAACAATGCTTATAGGAGTAATTTTGGTAGCAACCCTAGACCGTTCCCCTCTAATTCCTATGGGAACAACAATACTTATCCTAGCACCAAGAACTCCACCCCTAGAGATAGAGACATGCCTAGTTATGAGAAACTTCTAGAAATACAGAAGGCCACTAAGAACTACATGTGCACCCAATATGAACAAAACAAGACCTTTTCGAGGCAATTAGATGAGCATACTGCTATCTTGCAAGACATTGGTAGACAACTGGAGAGCCTAAATATTGAGATTTCTAACCTCCAGACTAGGCTCACCATCACTGAGACCCAAGTTTCCAATATGTCCCACACACAAGCCACTTTGATAAACCAAATGGCAGCTAAACCCGAAGTGGTTGCACCCCTGAAGGAGGAAGAAGATAGAATTAAGAGCCTTCCTACCCACCACACTGTTGCTACTATCCAAGTTGTTGAGGATATCCAAACTCTTAGCACCCAATGCACTCCTAGTCCCATTGGACCTATTAATGGTGATGCTATGACCTCAACCGTAGAAGAAGAAACTCCTATGACCATAGAAGCAACCAAACAAGTGAGCCTAGAGGACACCACTACCACTTTACTTGATAGTAGTGACCTTGATTTTCATAATTGCACCCTTTCTGTAGTTATTGATTTTCTTCACAGTATGTCTAGAGATCCCCACACTAGCACACTTAATCTTGCCTTCACGGAGCATATCACTAATGCTCTTATCAAAGCTAGGGAGGAGAAGCTTAGGGTAGAAGCCTCCATACCTGGAAAGCTAGAAGATGGTTGGGATCCTATGATTAAAATTAAGTTGAATAACTTCTCTTGCTATGCTTTATGTGATGTTGGAGCTAGTACCTCTGTTATGCCCAAAAGAATGTATGATATGCTTAAATTGAAACCTTTTGATCCTTGTTCTTTTGGTGTTCGTCTTGTTGATTCTTCCGTAAAGAAACCTTTGGGGAAGATCGACGATGTTCTTATCGTTGTCAATGACAATTATGTTCCCGTTGATTTTACTATTATGGATATTGAATGTGAACCTTCTTGTCCAATTATTTTGGGACGTCCTTTTCTTCGCATCGTTGGTGCTATCATTGACATGAAAGAGGGGAATATAAAATTCCAATTTCCTCTCAAGAAAGGGATGGAACACTTCCCTAGAAAGAAGATGAAGTTGCCTTTTGAGTCCGTTACACGGGCTAGCTATTCTCTTACTCTTGATAAAACTTGATCTTCTCTTTTGGCATCATGCCTAGCTTAAAGGCATAAAAAAAGCGCTTTTGGGAGGCAGCCCACAACGAATAAAATTTTATTTTGCTTTTGTTGTGTCTTGATGTTTGTTACTACAGTAGCATCATCATTGTATCTTTTCTTTTCAGCTTTGTGCCAAGTTTAGCCTCTGATTGCAAGAAAGTTCAAAAGTTGTGACGTGCAGTCTAGAAAACAGATTATGTCCTTGGACAGAAAAATTCGTATAAAATCACCAGATCATCTTTTTGATCTGAATTTTTTTTGATAGCGTGCTCTATACAATTGGCTTTCGAGCTTCTGTTCTGAGTTTTTTGATTTGAGTTGCAGAAGTGCCCCGAAAAAAATTATTTACTACCTGCTGGTCTGTTTTTCACAGATTCTATCATGTTTTGCCTTTTCTTCGTTTTGCAAACCTCGAGCTTGCTTTTTCTTTGCAAAAACCTTTTGGCAATCTTGAGAAATAGTAGCTCTTCAAGATTATCTTTATTTCCAGCAGGGAAAAGTTATTTTATTATGGGTACTAACCTCGCTAATCAGATTATGATGAGTTATGTATGAAGGTAGTTTTCAAGTGTGCGAGGGAAGATGATAAAAAGATTCAGGAGGGTCAAACGCTCAAGCTTGGGGATGCCCCCGTGCACCCCCAAGAAATATTCAAGAAGACTCAAGCGTCTAAGCTTGGGGATGCCCCCGTGCATCCCCTTCTCCATCAACAATTATCAGTTCGTCTTTCGTTCCACTATATTTTAATCACTTCATGCGTTATGTGCTATGCTTGGAGCGTCTTGCTCTTAGTTTCCTTTTTAGTTTTCTTTAGCTTTGCTTGCTGTTCATAACGAGTTAGAACCCAGCTTTCTTTGTGTGGGAGAGAAACACACTCCACTTCAACCTAGAACACAACATAGGATTTTCATGCTTATCTTTGCTGTGTGTGTTCTTTGTCTTTCCATAGCTACTGTCATGTTTAGCTCTTAGTTTTCATGCTTTTCTTCTTAAAGAGCTTTTGTTTAGTTGGTTGCTGAACTCTCTTGAGTTTTCACGTTTATCTTGTTAAGAGAGTTTGTCTGTTGCACTGAGTTGTGTGTCTTAACTTAAAGTAGGTAATTGAGGTTGCTATTTAATTTTAGTAGTAACTTGCAATAGTTTTGAGGTATTGCCATGAGTAATGTCTAAACTTTTGGTGTCAAGAGCTTTAGCCTATTAGTGATAGATGTCGTATTTTGGGCAATCCGTGTTTATTTTCGAAAACCTACAAAATAGTTGAGAACTTTAGCTACTAAATGGATCACTAATCTTTGGAGGGATCGAATATTAGAGTACACTCACGTACCATGAGCCGAGGATGCGCAAGGATAACCAAATCCCCATACACTCCTCCTTGGGGTACTTGTCTCTTTGAGAACCTCCTAATTAGATTGAGAGTTACCAATAATAAGTGCATGAGTTCTTCGGACTAATGTGAGTATTCGAAAGTTGACACTTCCACCTATCCATATTTTTCTAGCCTCTTCGGTACCGTGCATTGCCCTTTCTCACCTCGAGAGTTGGCGCATACTTCGCCGGTGCATCCAAATCCTTGGCACGATACGCTCTGTCATCATAAGCCTCATTATATCCTTCCTCAAAACAGCCACCATACCTACCTATCAAGGCATTTCCATAGCCTTTCCGAGATACATTGCCATGCAACATCCATCTTCTCATGACTTGATCTTCATGTCATACATGCTTTTTGCTTGATCGTTGAGCCGCATGCTAGTTGGGCCTTGCCCTAATCATTGCTACATGACGCGCTAGTATCATTGCATATCCTGCTACACTGGCAGAGGCATACATTTGCATACATCATGATAGTTTCATTTTCTTTATGTTGAGTACTTTTGTAAAGTGTGAAAGATCTTCTATAGTTCTTGTAATACATAGAGTGTTGCCCCTAAAGTGAGGTAAAGATCCCAAAGAGGACATATCAAAAGATCCCAAAGAGGACAAAATCAAAAGATCCAAAAGAGGACAAATGAGAGATAAATAGAAAGAGCCATTGAGGCCACAAAAAAAAGAGAAAAAGAAATAAAAAGAGAGAAGGGGGCACACTACTATTTCTTTTGAGAGATCCACACTCGTACTCCATCTTATACCTTGTACTCCATAGAGATTATCATTCATGCATATAGCTATGTGGGGACCTTTACACTATAGAACTTGGCTTGTATATTCCAATGATGAGCCTCCTCAAAAGAGCTCTAGGTCTTCTTGAGCAAGCAAGTTGGATGCACCCCCACTAGTTCCATTGAGAGCTTACCTTAGCTCATATGTGCATCCGTTGCATGGCAATACATACTCCTCACATCATATCTATCATTTGGCTTTCTCTCGCCGATGATTTTCCACATTGATGTGAGCCTTTCACACCTTTTTTGTCGTCCCCCTCTATCATTTTTCTCTCTCTGCCATCCTAAGTGTCGACTTTCTTGCTTACGCTCATCCATTGCATGAGTGCTCAAAATATCGAAAGGGAGTGGATCATTTTGACTTGTACCTGGCTGACGGTCTGGGGATGAGTCAAGATAAGATTCCAAAGAAGACCAAGTGTGAAACTTTAGTAGATTAAGTTCTCAACAATACAAAAACTATGTTTTACTCTCTCATCTTTACCTAATAATAAAGAAAATTGGGTTTCAGCCCGTCCGTCACTAAAGTTACCCTCGAAGTTGTCATAAATTACCCACTATGCCACCTATAAATAAATGAAAGAAAACGATTCAGTTTTTTTTTTTAAATCGCCATGGTGTTTGGTTCTTATACGGCGTCACCCAAATATGAAACAACCAGCCAATAGCCCGAGTGGTCAAGGCTTTACTACTTCGCCCAGAAGACCTGGGATCGATCCCTCGCTATGACAGATTTTCCTTCTTTTTTCTCCGCAAGTGCTCCTCCTCCTCCCGCACGTATATGGGCCAGCGTGATTTCCCTTTTTTTGTGCCTTTTATTTTCTTATTTCTGTTTATGTTTATTATTTTCAAAAAAATTCAGGATTTCCAAAAAAATCAGAAAGTTGTGAGTTGAAGATTTATTTTAGAAATCATAAAATATTTTCGTGAATTCAAAAAATGGCTGGGTAATCATAAAATATTAAAGATTTTTAAAAACTGTTTACATATTATAAAAATTCATGATTTCAAAAAAAATGTTTTTTTAAAGTGATTGTGAATTCAAACTGAAATGTAAATAACAAACAAAATGAACCATCGCTTAGATAGAGCCCTTTTAAGGGATACGTAGAGGTTATTTTATGATTTTATTTAGTCCATCCGCATCGGTTAAAAATGGATTTTTGTGTTCTATGCAACGCTTGGCCCCAGAAAAATTGACACAATTTCCTATGGGTTAGTTTTTGTAAGCTATATGAAAATGACTAAATGTCTAATTTGCCTCTATACATAGCCATGTTTATTCTCGTACTATAGTTGTACTGGTCATGAAAACACAGTGATGCTAGATCAAGATGAGGCACATCATCAGTCTAGGTCACGTAGGATTCATCAATGGAGCTTGCTTAGCCAAAAAATATTTCATTGTGGCGCCTTACGAAATCAAGTCATGATAAGACCATCACATTTCCAGCTTTTGAAATGACTTCTTAAAGGTCCCTTATCTCATCGTGACATGATTTAGACATAGTTTATGAAATGATACGTATTTCAAAAGTCATTATCTCATCCTGACATAGTCTCATTGTTTTTCCCCGTTGCAACGCACGGGCATATTTGCTAGTATATCCTTATCCCCTTTCTTGCACGCAAACACCATTTGGAGACATTCAAGTCACCGACAGCGAGAGCTCTTGCACCTTTATGTTCTTATGTTACTTGTTACAATGCTAATATAGACTCTTGCTTGTTATGACTTGAATTGGATTACATGCCTTGATTACTTTACTTAAAAGTTCTCATATGGTTGATAGCATGTCACCACAGAAATTATGCTTGTTATCATTTACCTACTCGAGGACGAGCAGGAATTAAGCTTGGGGATGTTGATACGTCCAAAACGTATCTATAATTTCTGCTTGCTCCATGCCTCTTTTGTGTGATATTGCTATGATATTTATGCACTTCCATACACTTTTGATCATATTTGGACTAACCTATTAACTCAGTGCACCACAGTGCTAGTTCCTGTTTTCTGCTGTTTTTCTATTTCAGGTTTCCCCCATATTAAAAGTGCCCTAAAAATTCCGGGAAAAATACAGGAAAAATCAGCGTATCGGGAGCTTCAAGAAAAACCAAAGCAGGGCCAGAGGGGAGCCTGGGGTGGCCTAGGCGGCCACCCGGCGCGGCCCCACCCCTGGCCGCGCCAGGGGGGCGCCTGGGGCCCCACCTCCGCCTCTGGTGACCCCCTTTTGCATATATATTGCTCGCGTCTCGAAACCCTCGAGGACGGAACCCTTTTTCACGATCTCGTCTCTGTTCCGCCGCCGCCGCGCTTCCAAGATCGGGAGCACCAGGAGAACTCTTCCGGCACCCTGCCGGAGGGGAGAACCACTACCGAGAGCTTTTCCACCACCATGGACGCTTCCCGGATGAGTTGTGAGTAGTCCCCCTTGGACCATGGGTCCATGACCAGTAGCTATGTGATGTTCTCCTCCCCTCTTTGTTCTTCATGGATTAGACCTCGTGAGCCGCCCTACATGATCGAGGCACATATGTGATGGCATCTCGCCCCTCGTTGGTTACCCCAAGTGGAAGGTTTGAGATGCAGTGTAGCGGAAGTTTTCCCTTGGCAAAGATACCAAGGATCGATTTCCCTGAGACTCCCAGTTTCAACAAGAAGGTGTCAACTGCTAACGGCGCCAGATATTAGCAATCAACGTGCACCTGCACACAGTTACAAATAACTTTGCTCCCAACGAGTACAGAGAGGTTGTCAATCCCTCCGGCCTTGTCGTTTACAAAGGATCAAACGCAAGTGATAATAGTGATAGGTTTTGCTGCAAATAGTAAGTAAAAATGGAAAGTAAATAGCGGATGTGATCAATGATGGTAATATGGACTGGGGTCCCATGATGTTCACTAGTGATGTCTCTCTCCCAAAAGATGATAAAACAACTATGTTGGGTAAACGAATTACAGCTGGGCAATTGACAGGACCATGTGCGCAAACCAATGCTAACAACGTTGCAAGAAAGGTAGAGGTTCAAAGCATGGGCGGTACGCCAAGGCAAGTAGACCGAAATCCATCTGCATCTACTACTAATCATCCACCTTGAGATATCTATCCAGAACATCTCGCTGGTATTAAGTTGCGAGTCCCACCCATAGTGTAAACTCAAAGCAACAGACAACTGCATTAAAAGAACTTTGCGTAAAGTAAACAATCCTTGCACCCGCGGGCACAAGCACCGTTGTTTTCCCCCTTGTGGCAACAACACATCCCCTAGACTCATGTTTCTGTCACTCAAGCTAGTCATCGAGGGGCATGAACCCACAATCAAGCATAACGTTCCCTCTTGGAGTCACTACCTACTACTTGGCCAAAGCAATAAATAACAACGGAGAACATGCAAGAATTACTTACGAACATAAATATAAAAGAGGTGAATCAAATATATTACTCAAACACAATCTGAACATAATCTCACAATCCATCGGATCCCAGCAAACTCATCATAGCAACAGCGATAAGGATTACATATGTGCCTCGATCATGTAGGGCAGCTCACGAGGACTAATTAGTGAAGCACAAGAACGGGAGGAGAACATCACATAGCTACTGGTCATGGACCCATGGTCCAAGGGAGACTACTCACAACTCATCCGGGAGGCGTCCATGGTGGTGGAGAAGCTCCCGGTGGTGATCCTCCCCTCCGGCAGGGTGCCGGGAAGAGTTCTCCTGGTGCTCCTGATCTTGGAAGCGCGGCGGCGGCGGAACAAAGATGAGATCGCGAAAAAGGGTTCCCGTCTCGAGGGTTTAGGGACACGATATAAATATATGCCAAAGGGGGGCATCAGCGGAGGCCTGGGGGGCCCAGGCGCCCCCCGGCGCGGCCAGGAGGGGGGCCGCGCCACCAGGGCGCCTGGAGCCCTGGTGGCCCCCCTCCGGCTCTACTTCGGGTGCCGGGAAGCTTCTGGAACGCTGATTTTTTATATAATTTTTCCGGGATTTTTCTGGCAGTTCTCGTAATGGGAAAACCTGAAATACAAAAACAGCAGAAAACAGAAACTGGCACTGGGGTGCACTGAGTTAATAGGTTAGTCCAAATATGATCAAAAGTGTATGGAAGTGTATAAATAACATATCAATATCACCCAAAAGAGGCATGGAGCAAGCAGAAATTATAGATACGTTTTGGACGTATCAACATCCCCAAGCTTAATTCCTACTCGTCCTCGAGTAGGTAAATGATAACAAGAATAATTTCTGTGGTGACATGCTATTAACCATATAGGACTTTTTCATAGTCACATGACAAAAGCTTACTGAGACAATGAATCTGTAGTAATTAAGTTGCCTCATGAGAAAATCACAAAGAACTGAAAGTTTTACAATATGATACTGAAACATCAAATAGATTTGTAATGAGCATGGTGTGCAAATATGATAAAGTGATATCTTGCTTGCCCCCTTTAGTGAAGCAAAACATAAATGCAGGGGCACCTCCAAGGTTTAAGTGATGACTAGATACAATGATTTCAAAATAAACGATATCACAATCATGCAAAAGACAATGCTACTTTGGGACAATGCACATTACACTCAGAATGACAATCATGCTCTCAGTAGTTGGTGCTTTAAAAGAAGGTGGAGACTCTCGAACCGTGGCTTTTGTTGGCAAGGTTGAAAACCCGTAGTCGGAAACAAAGACAAAACATGTACCAGAGCTCTTGGTTTTAAAAACAGAGGTAATAATTATTTTTTTAGATTATGCATGTTTCGTCAACGAATGCTAGCAGACAACTCAATCACTTCTTGAGATGGACAAGTTTCGAGGAACGACTCCCGAATGAGGACGATCACATCCTCTTAATCTCCTTTGTTTATCACTGTCAAAGTTTTCTGATTTCTCATGAACAAAGTGTGAAGGAGGGTTTGTTTGTTATATTATTTTTGAGCCGGGCGCACTCAATGCCAGTTCCTTCTCGTATTATGGGTTTGCACATTACGCATGCAATCCCGGGGTGAAGCTTGTCCAACTTAGAAAGATCATGAATTAACTACCACTTCCTCATGAACTTAAAACAGAGGCACAAAATAGGAATGCCTTTTCTTTGAATAATTTCGAGATGGTACATGAAAGTGTCCGTTAGGAATGGCAGGTAAATACCATGTAGGAAGGTATGGTGGACTCATATGGCATAACTGGTTTAAAAGAATTTGGATGCACAAGCAGTCGGTCCGCTTAGTACAGGTGGAGGTTAGCAAAAGACTGGGAGCGACCAACTAAGAGAGCAATGACGGTCATAATCATGCAGAGCGACAAAGCAGCATTGAATCAGGCATGGAAGTTATATCGCTACTCAGAAACAAAAGATCATCAAGGCTTGACAGACTTTCTTTACTGTCTTAAATATGCGTGAGCATACACCAAGTCAATCAAAGTAAATTCTTGAAGGAAGATATTACTAAACAATACCACATCATAGGCAAACAAATCATGTTGGTATTCCAATAACACATAGGGAACCCCCCAGCTATTTGAGACTAACCATAAGAAAACATGAACTACTAAGCACCATTATGCACGTAGCATCTTTATCATAGACATATCAACCAATGCAACGGAAGCAAACTCTCTTAATAAGATAATCATGATAAATAAAGAGAGTTCAAGCAACCAACTAAACAAAAGCTCTTTTAAAAAGATAAGCATGAAAACTAAAAGCTAAGCATGATAGTAGCTATTGAAAGACAAAGAACACACACAGCAAAGATAGACATGAAAATTCTATGTTATGTTCTAGGTAGAAGTGGAGCGTGTTTCTCTCCCACATAAAGAAAGCTGAGTTCCGACTCGTTATGAAAAGCTAAAGAAAACTAAAAAGGAAACTAAAAGCAAGATGCTCCAAGCATAGCACATAACACATGAAGTGATAAAAATATAGTGGAACGAAAGACGAACTGATAATGTTGATGGAGAAGGGGATGCACGGGGGCATCCCCAAGCTTAGACGCTTGAGTCTCCTTGAATATTTCTTGGGGGTGCACGGGGGCATCCCCAAGCTTGAGCGTTTGACACTCCTGGATCTTTTTATCATCTTCCCTCGCACACTTGAAAACTCCCTTCATACATAACTCATCATAATCTGATTAGCGAGGTTAGTACCCTTAATAAAATAATTGTTCCTTGCTGGAAATAAAGATATTCTTGAAGGTCTACTGTTTCTCAAGATTGCCAAAAGGTTTTTGCAAAGAAAAAGCAAGCTCTAGGTTTGCAAAATGAAGGAAAGGCAAAACAGGACAGAATTTGTGAAAAACAGAACAGCAGGTAGTAAATGATTTTTTCGGGACACTTCTGCAACTCTAATCAAAAAACTCAGAACAGACGCACGAAAGATAATTATATCGAGCACGCTGTCAAAAAAATTCAGACCAACAAGATGATCTGGTGATTTTATACGATTTTTTCTATCCAAGGACAGAATCTGTTTCCTGGACAGCACGTCACAACTTTTGAACTTTCTTGCAATCAGAGGCTACACTTGGCACAAAGTTGAAAATCAAAGATACAATGATGATGCTACTGTAGTAACAACATCAAGACACAACAAAAGAAAAATAAAATTTATTCATGTGGGCTGCCTCCCAAAAGCGCTTTCTTTTATGCCTTTAAGCTAGGCATAATGCATAGAGATCAAGTCTTATCAAGAGTAAAAGAATAGCTAGCCCGTATAACAGACTCAAAAGGTAACTTAATCTTCTTTCGAGGGAAGTGTTCCATCCCTTTCTTGAGAGGAAACTGGAATTTTATATTCCCCTCTTTCATGTCAACGATAGCACCAACGGTGAGAAAAAAAGGACGTCCCAAAATAATTGGACAAGAAGGTTCACATTCAATGTCCATAATAGTAAAATCAACGGGAACATAATTGTCATTGACAATGATAAGAACATCGTCAATCCTCCCCAAAGGTTTCTTTATGGAAGAATCAACGAGATGAACACCAAAAGAACAAGAATCAAAAGGTTTCAGTTTAAGCATATCATATAGTCTTTTGGGCATAATGGAGGTACTAGCTACAATATCACATAAAGCATAGCAAGAGAAGTTGTTTATCTTAATTTTAATCATAGGATCCCATCCATCTTCTAGCTTTCTAGGTATGGAGGCTTCTACTCTAAGTTTCTCCTCCCTAGCTTTGATAAGAGCATTAGTGATATGCTCTGTGAAGGCAAGGTTAAGCGTGCTAGTGCGGGGATCTCTAGACATCTTGTGAAGGAAATCAATAACTTCGGTAAGAGTGCAATTATCAAAATCAAGGTCACTACTATCAAGTAAGGTGGTAGTGGTGTCCTTTAGGTTCACTTGTTTGGCAGTTTCTATAGTCATAGCATCACCATTAATAGGTCCAATGGGACCAGGAGTGCATTGGGTGCTAAGAGTTTGGATATCCTCAACAACTTGGATAGTAGCAACAGTGTGGTGGGTAGGAAGGCTCTTAATTCTATCTTCTTCCTCCCTTTCTCTAGCCCATCTCTCTTTAAGTTTAGCCATCATCCTAATATTTTCATTAATTTGCACTTGAATAGCATTCATAGGAGTGACCTTCCTCTCCTCAAGAGGAGAAGTTCTAATTTTAAGCAATTCTACTTCATTGGCTAAATTGTCTACCTTCGAAGAGAGATCACCTAGTTTGTTTAGTTTTTCTTCTACACTATTATTAAAAGCTTTTTGGGTAGTGATGAAATCTTTAAGCATAATCTCTAGTTCAGAAGTGGAGTTCTTGGTGCTAGGATAAGCATTGTTGTTCCCATAGGAATTAGAGGGGAACGGTCTAGGATTGCTACCAAAATTACTCCTATAAGCATTGTTATTAAAATTGTTTCTAGAGATAAAGTTCACATCTACTTGTTCTTGATCAATCAAAGAATTTAAAGGAACATCACGAGGATCAATAGAAGATTGCTTCGAAAGTAGAGACATGATCAAGTCAACTTTTTCATTTAGGGAGGAAATCTCCTCGACAGAGTTTACCTTCCTACCTGTTGGAGCGCGTTCGGTGTGCCATTGGGAATAGTTGGTCATCATCTCATCGAGAAGCTTCGTGGCAGCACCAAGTGTAGTTGACATAAAGGTTCCTCCCCGCGGCCGAATCTAACAAGTTCCGCGAGGTAAAGTTCAAGCCTGCGTAAAAAGTTTGGATAACCATCCAAGTAGTCAAACCATGAGTAGGGCAGTTCTTGATAAGAGATTTCATACGTTCCCAAGCTTGGGCAACGTGTTCATTATCCAATTGTTTAAAATTCATTATGTTACTTCTTAGTTGGATAATTTTAGCAGGTGGATAGTATTTTCCAATAAAAGCATCTTTGCACTTGTCCCATGAATCTATGGTATTTCTAGGCAAAGATGGAAACCAAATTTTAGCTCCTCCTCTCAAGAGAAAGGAAAAAGCTTAAGCTTAACAGTATTACCATCTATTTCTTGGTACTTTTGCATATCACAAAGTTCAACAAAATTGTTTAAGTGTAAAGCAGCATCATCTCCAGCACCGGAGAATTGATCTTTCATGACTAAGTTCAGTAAAGCAGGTTTAATTTCATACGAAGGTGCTGAAGTGGCAGGTGTAGTGATAGGTGTGCAGATAAAGTCATCGTTGTTGTGACTAGTGAAGTCACACAACTTGGTGTTCTCGGTGGAACCCATAGCAGCAAGCAAGCAAGATAACTATTTTTTTGTGATTTTTGATAAAAGATACTAAAGCAAAAAAACTGAAAGGTAAACTAACAAGACTAAAAAGCAAAGGTAAAAGATAGCGTGCAACTCCCCTATCCTGAAGAGTGGAGTCCCCGGCAACGGCGCCAGAAAACTTTGCTTGATGGCTTCTCGCCCCTCGTTGGTTACCCCAAGTGGAAGGTTTGAGATGCAGTGTAGCGGAAGTTTTCCCTTGGCAAAGATACCAAGGATCGATTTCCCTGAGACTCCCAGTTTCAACAAGAAGGTGTCAACTGCTAACGGCGCCAGATAATAGCAATCAACGTGGACCTGCACACAGATACAAATAACTTTGCTCCCAACGAGTACAGAGAGGTTGTCAATCCCTCCGGCCTTGTCGTTTACAAAGGATCAAACGCAAGTGATAATAGTGATAGGTTTTGCTGCAAATAGTAAGTAAAAATGGAAAGTAAATAGCGGATGTGATCAATGATGGTAATACGGACCGGGGTCCCATGATGTTCACTAGTGATGTCTCTCTCCCAAAAGACGATAAAACAGCTATGTGAGGTAAACGAATTACAGCTGGGCAATTGACAGGACCATGTGCGCAAACCAATGCTAACTACGTTGCAAGAAAGGTAGAGGTTCAAAGCATGGGCGGTACGCCAAGGCAAGTAGACCGAAATCCATCTGCATCTACTACTAATCATCCACCTTGAGATATCTATCCAGAACATCTCGCTGGTATTAAGTTGCGAGTCCCACCCATAGTGTAAACTCAAAGCAACAGACAACTGCATTAAAAGAACTTTGCGTAAAGTAAACAATCCTTGCACCCGCGGGCACAAGCACCGTTGTTTTCCCCCTTGTGGCAACATCACATCCCCTAGACTCATGTTTCTGTCACTAAAGCTAGTCATCAAGGGGCACGAACCCACAATCAAGCATAACGTTCCCTCTTTGAGTCACTACCTACTACTTGGCCAAAGCAATAAATAACAACAGAGAACATGCAAGAATTACTTACGAACATAAATATAAAAGAGGTGAATCAAATATATTACTCAAACACAATCTGAACATAATCTCACAATCCATCAGATCCGAGCAAACTCATCATGACAACAGCGATAAGGATTACATATGTGCCTCGATCATGTAGGGCAGCTCACGAGGACTAATTAGTGAAGCACAAGAACGGGAGGAGAACATCACATAGCTACTGGTCATGGACCCATGGACCAAGGGAGACTAGTCACAACTCATCCGGGAGGCGTCCATGGTGGTGGAGAAGCTCCCGGTGGTGATCCTCCCCTCCGGCAGGGTGCCGGGAAGAGTTCTCCTGGTGCTCCCGATCTTGGAAGCGCGGCGGCGGCGGAACAGAGATGAGATCGCGAAAAAGGGTTCCCATCTCGAGGGTTTTGGGACACGATATAAATATATGCCAAAGGAGGGCATCAGCGGAGGCCTGGGGGGCCCAGGCGCCCCCCGGCGCGGCCAGGAGGGGGGCCGCGCCACCAGGGCGCCTGGAGCCCTGGTGGCCCCCCTCCGGCTCTACTTCGGGTGCCGAGAAGCTTCTGGAACGCTGATTTTTTACATAATTTTTCCAGGATTTTTCTGGCAGTTCTCGTAATGGGAAAACCTGAAATACAAAAACAGCAAAAAACAGAAACTGGCACTGGGGTGCACTGAGTTAATAGGTTAGTCCAAATATGATCAAAAGTGTATGGAAGTGTATAAATAACATAGCAATATCACCCAAAAGAGGCATGGAGCAAGCAGAAATTATAGATACGTTTTGGACGTATCAATATGTAATCTTTATGCTGTTGCTCTGCTGAGTTTGCTGGGATCCGATGGATTATGAGATTATGTTCAGATTGTGTGTGAGTAATATATTTGATTCACCTCTTTTATATTTATGTTCCTAAGTAATTCTTGCATGTTCTCCGTTGCTGTTTATTGCTTTGGCCGAGTAGTAGGTAGTAACTCCAAGAGGGAACGTTATGCTTGATTGTGGGTTCATGCCCCTCGATGACTAGTTTGAGTGACAGAAACATGAGTCTAGGGGATGTGCTGTTGCCACAAGGGGGAAAACAACGGTGCTTGTACTTGCGGGTGCAAGGATTGTTTACTTTACGCAAAGTTCTTTTAATGCAATTGTCTGTTGCTTTGAGTTTACACTTTGGGTGGGACTCGCAACTTAATACCAGCGAGATGTTCTGGATAGATATCTCAAGGTGGATGATTAGTAGTAGATGCAGATGGATTTCGGTCTACTTGCCTTGGCGTACCGCCCATGCTTTTGAGCCTCTACCTTTCTTTACAGCATAGTTAGCATTTGTTTGCGCCCATAATCCTGTCAATTGCCCAGCTGTAATTTGTTTACCTCGCTTAGCTGTTTTATCGTCTTTTGGGAGAGAGACATCACTAGTGAACATCATGGGACCCCGGTCCATATTACCATCACTCATCACACCCGCTATTTACTTCCTGTTCTTATTTCCTAGTTGCAGTCATACCTATCACCATTACCTCTTGCGTTTGATCCTTTGTAAACAGCAAGGCCGGAGGGATTGACAACCTCTCTGTACTCGTTGGGAGCAAAGTTATTTGTATCTGTGTGCAGGTCCTGTAAACCGCTAAGTTGGCGCCGTTAGCGTTGACACCTACTTGTTGGCCCTCGGAGTCTCACGGGATTCGATCCTTGGTATCTTTGCCAAGGGAAACTTGCCGTTACGCTACATCTCAAACCTTCTACTTGGGGTAACCAACGAGGGGCGAGAAGCCATCATTGATAAACGTTCGGATTTTAAGCATGGCAATCCGAACATTTTTCATGGCAAATTTAGATTACGCGGTGGCGGCGGGGGCGTCTTTCGGTGGGAAGCGGCTCCTCTGTCGTGCTCTGTGTGTCGTCGGGCCACTGACCGATGGCGACGGTGGCGCCTTGCGCCGTTGTTGGCGTACTCCTGTACGTTGGCCTTGCTTCTAGGAAGGCCAAAATGTACTGGACTTCGGAGCGAGTCAACTGGCGGGAGGAGGCGACTGGCGTTGGTGCAAGGAAGTGGTCGATGGCGGCCATCCATGCCGCTGAGGGGGGTACTGGCACCTGCGCGGGGACATGCGCTGTCAACGGCGCGGCGAAGACATTCGTGTGCACGGGCACCGGCACGGGCGCGCACGTCAGTGCACGCGCAGGCGCATGCGCCGGTAGGTGCACGGGCACCGGCACGGGCGTGCGCGTCAGTGCACGCGCAGGCGCATGCGCCGACAGGTGCACGGGCGCGTGAAAGTCGGAGGGGACCTCGTGGAACCCCGTGGCATCAAGGTCGGCGACAATGTGCACCCCCCAGCCCATCATTACCATGGGGATGGGCGCTGGCGTGGCGACGGGAGCCGGAACGGGAGCGGGGACAAGCGCGACGTCTTCCCGCAAGGCCAGTTCAAGCTCGTCCCAAAGCGCCTTATGTTCTTGAGACTCCGGTTGGGTGTCTTCCTCAGGAAACTGGAAGACTAAGGGCAGACCATCGTGATGCGGCATGGCGTATGTTTAGGTCAGGCTGGTTGGAGGTAGACGACAGGAGAATCGGAGAGGAAGAGAAAAGATTGTAGCGATACTGGGTAGTGCGGAGTTGATTTTAAACTGCGGCGCCGGCGCCATTAATAGTGGGAGCAGTTGGGACGAAGGTGGGCGGCGGAGCCTGGTCAAAGGGCTTGCCTCCCGATGAGCCTGCACATCGGTCTGCTCACACGCCTCCCTGTCAGCCGGCGCAGCGGTCTGCTTGCACGCCTCCCGTCGACTCACACGCTTGCTCGGACGGCACCTGCCGATGAGAAGCGGGACTCGTGGCGGCACGTAAACGCCCACAGTTTCAATAGTGAAAGCGTTCGCCTTTAACGTGACAGGTCTTTGTTCCAAAATACCTTGGCTCTTCATTTGTGCAACTTGTCATAAGCAGCTTGTCTCAAATTGAAGGAAAAAATTACAAAGTAATATTTGTGCCATATCACGTGACCATTCTCAGTTTCAAGAATTTGTGGTCACTTTTGGATTTTCTAAAATTTAAGATCCAGGATTCGAAACAATATCATAACCTGCATCATGCAATAAATTTTCAAGCCATACATCTGTCCTGTTGTATTTCTTAAGAAAGGATTTGGTCAAACATTTTTCTTAGTTAGACTTCACACAAGTTATATATGCAGAGCAAAAGGATAATCCCTCCGTACCAGTGCCCTGATATATTAACTCAAGTACTAGGCACGAACAAACGGGCTCAATTCCGTGCTCATCCTGGTGTAGTAGTAGTACTAGGCAATGCAGTTGATGGGTGACCTTGGCGAGCGGCGACCGAGGGACTTAAACCATGCTCGGCACGGTAGGTAACCTTTTCTAGTTACTAAAGCATCCCTCCATTCTTCATCGGTAGTCATTATGCACCCTGGACATGAGGGGAATTTCCTAGGGCTATAATTTTGGCTGCCAGATATTTCGACTCGATACACGGAGGCTCGACTGGTTGGGGTTGCCTAATGTGCGTACCACGCACGCCACCAGAAGGACACGAGCCCAGTTTTTTTTTACTTTTTTAGGATCAACACGAGCCAAGGTCTGGCTGGTACGCCGTTGGGTCCTACCATTCGAGAATACGAAAGGAACCTTTTAAATTGCCAAACGAATCTATGTGTATTACAATGCCCATATTTTCCTTGCAAATACTAATCTCAATGTGGTAATTTATTTATGACGAGTTGTTGAATTAGAGTGAGTTTGTGATATAGTGATCTCAACGTGGATTTCAATTTCATGGTATCCCTGGTAATTTTTTCAATGCAAATTCAAATTTAAAAGATGAACAATATGGAGGTGAGAAAACTTTGTATGTATTAAGCATATGACCACACACACACAGAGACACCCACACACGAACACAACAACAATCCAATAAGTATAGTGCATCTATTTTTCCAAACCATGCATCTATGACACGAATTCAAAAACAGTCCTTCTTTTCCTAAATATTAGTCTTTTAGAGATTTCAACAAGCGACTACATATGGAGCAAAATGAGTGAATCTACACTCTAAAATATGTCTATATACATCCGTATGTGCCAGTCCACTTGAAATCTCTAAAAAGACTAATATTTAAGAACGAAGGGAGTAAAATGTAAGACATGCATGATCCTCAATTCAATATTTAAAACGAACATGAAACTGAAACATGAATATTGGGTCTAGTACTACAGTACATGCGAATGTTGTGTTTAATTAGGTGGAGCTATGATTGTCGGGGGTCACCCCCTCGACGTTAGATAAAATTGTGAAGCTTTGTTTAGGGTCGTTTAGATTATATTTGTCCCCACCCTCCCAACCACCGATTGGTTGTGCACCCCCACCCCTCCTCCCCGGGAGAATATCATGTGCCCACATACCTTAGATATGCCGATACGAGTTGCTTGGAGCTTGTAGATCTGAGATATAACAGCTCACATGATGTCTTAATATTTTTACAGGAAACCTTGATGAGTTTGAGAATTGCACACAATTTGTACAAAAACTACTCAGATGCCCTTGGATCCCATATCCAACGACCTCGAAGCTTGTATCACCATAGCATCTAAGATGAAGGAGGACATCATATTCTCCTGTATGTAAGAATATCATGTGCTACCACACCTTAGATGCTTTGGTGATACAAGCTCTTCGGAGCCGTTGGATTTGTGACCCAACACCTCCTCGGTGGTTCAAATGGTTTTTTGCAGAAAAGCCCCCAAAGAGTTCGGCCACTGCTTACAAGCACAAAGACTGCTACGATGCCATTGGATCTCAGATCAAACGACTGCGAAGCTCGTATCACCATAGCATCCAAGCTGCGAGAGCACCTTATGTTTTCTCGCACGGGAGAATATGAGGTGCTCCCGCACCGTAGATTCTATGGTGATACGAGTTCACGGAGATCTAACGGCCCATAGTAGGAGGTTTGAATGTGTTTGCAATATACGGCTGAGAGAGTTTGGGAATTGCGCAGAAAGTACAAGTTCTATGCATGTGCCATCTAATCACTTATCATACGACCTAGATGCTCATATCACTGTAGCGGGTAATTAAGCTATTGGGAGCACCTAATATGAGCAACGGGCAACCGTTGGATCCAAGATGCAGTGGCACACACGAGGCCTGAATGTTTTATTTGCAAAAAAAACTTTGGAGAGTTTGGAAATTGTGCATAATTACAAAGACTACTCCCAAGCCATTGGATCTCACTTCCAATGGTGTAAAAACTCGTATCACCATAGCATCTAAGCTGCGGGGTGGATGTGATATTCTATGTTGCTGTCATTTTTGTTTGTAAACTTGCAAAATACGTGTAACTTGTGCCATTACTTGTCTAACCGCACAAAGTGTTTGTTTAAAAAAAACCATCCTACGCTAAAATATCGGAACAACACACGGGGGTCCCACTTGTCATTAATCAAATTTGGACCTAAAACTAACAAATATGAAAGACGAGATTCGAACTGGCAACATGGACTACAAAGCGTAAGTCGATAGCCCGAAACAACAACGGTTGTTGGCTTTGTCCCATAACTTGATTTTATACTGTATTACGTTGAGTAGAGTAGAGGGAGTGCCTCGTCAACACGTGCATGACCGTTGACTCACTTACTGGTGGGTCCTAGGTCTGCGATCTCTCTCTTCTCTCCATCGTCTAATCTTTGCAGGGGAACACACGAAGAGCGGCGCTAGCTTGCCGTGGTGCTATTACAACTAAAAAAAGCTTGGAAAATAGAAGAATCGCCTAGAAGAAGAGACGTTGTGGCTGGTCGAGACGGAGCTAACCACACCTATCCTCCGTGCCATGTTAGCATGATGCAGCTGTGTGGCTAGTGGGGTGTTTTCGACCGACTGGCTGGGTCGTGAGGTCGAACCATAGGTACTACGTCTGATACAGTAAATTTTTACACGCACATTTTTCCTCCGTGCCGAGACATGGCACACTCTACCGCGCGGTTTCGGGGTCCTCCCGGGTGGTGCACGCATATATTCTTCCTGACATGGGACGCCCTACTGCGTGTTTTCGCCGAAGCAAGTAAATGAGTCGTCAAATCACGAAAGACCACTTTTTCCGTCGAGTACATCAGTGAAGCATTGTGGCTAGCAAGTTGGGCTAGTTCGACCGATTAGCTAGGCCGCCGCCACATTTGTTTTTTCACCCCTTTTTTTTATCTATACTTGCCGGCAGGTAAATTTAAATATCCACCGCGGCGTTGCTCTGGTGTTTGAGTGCGGCATGATTTTTAATTTTTTGATTGACGGGAGCAGGCGCGACAAGATTTTTAATTTTTTGATTGACGGGAACAGGCGCGGCTGCAATTAGTCACGATGACTCCGCCTGTAAAACCCACTGCTCCCTGATGTGAGAAGTCGTCGACTGGTGTTTTACCATGGTGAAAACTAAAAGATTCCCCGCTCCTCGGCTGGCTCCCTCCGCCTTCCAATAGATTGCATTGCCTTTTAGCCGGTTCGCCCCCTGCATCGCCAACGTCCCGCGCCTCGAGATGTAGAGGGACTTCGGTGGTGTTCAGGCGCCCTCTGCATGGGCATGTCTATGTCTCGACGCAACATGGCCGTTGGATCAAACTCAGACGATGCAGATCAGTCACTGTAGCACAAAGCATGTGGGTGTATTTGGTTGCATTCTCATCTCAATATACTCCTCTATCTAGGTGTGTAAGTCACCTTACGAAAACCAAATAATCCCAAAACACTTAGGCACGGTACATTAACTCCCTCCCCGTTTCTTGTTTTGTGACATATTGGAGACGTGGCCCGTGCATGCTTTCAATGACTTGAGACTAATAAGGATGACATGCAGTGGTTAGTTCATTGCATGCAATGCTATTAATTAGCAAAAAGACATTAAGTTTTCTCGTTTTCCTCTCCGCCTTGGTCGCAGTGCACAACATAAGATGACTTACACACCTAGACAAAGGGAGTAGTTGTTTCCTCTTCGTGTATTTGTGTTAACCTACTAGTGTGGACTCATGCACCCTTCACGCCCTCTGCCAAACACCCATAAGTGGGTTGAGAAGGGAACTTTTGCTCCCATCCCGTGCACCCTTCATACACCCTGCCTAACACTATTCGTGCTTCATATGGTTCATGTTTTGTGGAGTACTGTAGCACCGTACTCTCTATGTGTTGTAGACCTAGTTCTGTTAACATTGATCTCACCGTTCATTCTCGACCGGACAGTTGAGAAAGAGGTACTATGACTACATTACTGTTCATATGCGCACAACATCATTTGTTGTTGTCATATCTTACTACACTAGCAACAAGATTATGTAGTACTGACGTATGAACCACTGCACATGCCTAGTAGTAGGAGCACTGTGTATGTTCAAGTGGCCACCGTGTTTCGCACTCCTTCGTCGTAAGAGTGGATACGTTTGCTGTAATCATTTTTCTTCTTCAGAAAAATAGTGGGCATGCTCTACTGTGCGGATCCTCCTCCAGCCATGCACTAAATTACTCACTTTTTTTGACGTGTGGGACAACCAACATCGGGGTGCACCCGCCATGCACTAAATTACTCCATAGTAGAGTGACGGTAGACTACCCCGATCAAAGCGCCGCAGTAATGCCCAATGAGCCGTCAAATCACGAAACCACCGCCTTTCCAGCAGTAAGTTGGACGGACGAAGCAACCATCATTTCACTCTTCTCTCTCAGCTTCCTCTCTACCCAACTCGCTTCTCCCTCATCTTGTTCCTCATTTCTTCAAGAAAACCCCGACCTGCTTCTACCATTGTTCTTCTCTCCCAAAGAAGGAAAGGTGAGCACATCAATGGTGTTGATTCTGGCCAAGGCCCGGTCTTGCAACCCCGAGACTGATCCTATAACTCCCTCTCTTCTCTTCTATTGGGTTTGTGATTATGGTTTCTTTTCTTTTATTTCTATTTGACAGTTTCTTGATGGACGCTGGAGCACCGGCCAAAGTGATGTCTATGGCTCTGGCCAAAACCGTCGAGGCTCATGGTACGAGAAGCGCAAGCACCCCGCCGAGACTACCGCAGACAAGCTCAAAGCCATCGCCATGTCCAAGCCCCCCTCTCCGGGATCCCTCATTAAGCAAGTCCAGGTAATATTTCTTCTTGACGATCTTTTTCTCGATCTTGATCGTGTTTTTTCATCTAACACGCAATACTAGTACTAGTAGTACAACTTTCTGGGTGATCTTGCATGTGATTTTTGTGTGCCAAATGACGGTTCTAAATTCCTCTTTTGACCAAAACATGCGAGAGGTTGACACTGATTTCTTATAGATTACTTTCAACTACTCCCTCTGTCCCAAATTTCTTGTCTTAGATTTGTCTAGATACGGATGTATCTAATACTAAAATGTGACTTGATACATCCATATCTAGACAAATCTAAGACAAGAATTTTGGGACGGAGGGAGTACTTTATGAACATCAATGCTACTGTACCTTTGAAGACGGTATATTTGCCTCAGTAACTTGTGTTATGGATATTGCAAGTAATCCCTCTGCTCTCATGCCTTTGAAGACATGTTCTAGTCTCTTTGTTCACTCATTTCTGTGCGTATATGTAGTCATATATGGAGCATAATATCAAAAATCATCTTATATTTCTGAATGGAGGTAGTAATAAAATATGGTTTCGGTTTGAATTGGAACCATCTCCGCGGTGGAGATGAAGTTCTCAAAGTCATGCCGTGTGAACTGGAAGACCTGAGGATGAGATCTACTGCTAAACTATCCAGCTGCTGTGTTCTTGTCGCCACGTGTCCTGAACTAGTGTTTTCTTGTAGCATTGTTCTTAGGCGAGTTCTCGAGGCTGTACTTGACCACAGCAATTTCCTGGCTGTGCCTTCGATTACGAAGGGTGTGGTTCTTGTAAAGCTTCCCAACAAATCTGATGCGGCCTGTCTTCATCATCATGTTTATGAGTGGAAAGACCACTCTGTTGGGTTCTCCAAGGTTGTCGAGATGGTGATGGTGCATGTAGACATCTCTCACGAAGTCCATGGCATAGTCAGTTATGCGGGGTTCATCCCATAGGTCGGTGGCAAGAAATAGTCTGCAGAGTTTAATTAGTGCAACTTTGCTTGTCTGTAGTAAGTACTACTGTTCAGTACTTGATTTGTGTTTGTGAACCCTGTATTGTTTATTAGTACTGCCGCTTTTGGTGTGTGGTCAGCCCTGAGAATGGTCTATGTTAATATCTGTCCACTCAATTCAGTCTGTATATTTTGAAGTATCCAGATCATCTTTTTTGTGAGGACGGTTTATCAATTATGGTTACACTCCAATATCTGTATGCATTGCAGGGTTTATCGCACCCACCAGGATTTCCAATCCCATGGATGTTCGGTCCATACGATTTGTCACGACCTTTGGATTGTCCTGCTTGTGGGAGTAGGCGGGGCCCCTGCATGCCACCCGTAGTTGGACGATCAATCTTCTGTTATTACTTCAACATAGTGATTTCCTGGTAAGGATTCACTCGTGTCACATCAAGTAAATCTTATTGATTTACTGTCTAAATCTTATTGATTTAATGTCATGTTTTCTTTCTTTTCCTGTAATTTTACGATGCAGGTTTTGCCATGTGACATTCATTACATAATAAACCGTTTGGTTTGCTCTACGATGGCTATTTTTGCAGGTTTCACTTCTTATGTCGTGTCAGTAACGAAGGCACTATCCATCACTTATAGTACTGGAAAAAATTCGACCAGTCTGTTGTCTAAGTACAAGCTGAATCCCTGTGATGAACTGCAGTTTGGTTTAACAAAAACACCACAATTAGTCCTTCTCGCATTTAAAAGAAATGAAGAGAAAAACTGGATCACGATCGTGAAGCCTAGTCAAGTTAGAAAGCTGATCATAGCAGACCAAACACGGTCGCCGCTGTCTCGCACATCGGTACCACCTTCAGCAACAGATCGGGCACCGACAGTTGCTCTAGCACTGACAGCGGCAACAGCTCAGTCTGATCCAGCTGAGGATTGGGCACCGACCGCGTCAGCGGATCAGGCTGATCTACCGGAGGATCGGGCATCGACACCGGCACCTACTCAGACACCGGCACCAACTCTACAAGGAGCACCATCTCCGGCAGCAACAACGGCTTCGGCACCTGCACCAACACTTGCACTTGCATCTGCTCCAGCCCGTGCAGCGGCAACATACTGGGCTGCAATTCGCACTTCATATACCAAAGTCCTTACAAAAACCGACATGTCCACCTTCTTGGTAAGCGTTGGCTTCCCAAGTGTTTCGTTCTTTTTTCTTTCCATGTTGTTTTGCATGATTCACTGTGTTGATCTAACTGTTTGGGTATGTCTTCTTGTTTGCAAACAGAGAATTCCTAGAGCAACGAGGGAGTCGTTCAACAATCCGGGCTACAACGGCCAAGTTTCTCTTACCATGCGCATCCTTGGTGTGAATGAACCTGCTCAATATATCGTAAGTACAAAGGATGGTCGCATGATGATTGATGCTAAATGATGGTCAAGGTTCAAATCTAAATCATATCTTGCGGCAGGGGATGATCTCAAAATCAAACTTTCTCGGCAAGGAGAGCTGGTCCAAATCAACTTTGAAATTCTTCAGTAGCAGCACGCAACTGCCGAACTGATCTATCCTACGAGAGATTTTGATGTAATAATCTGGCATGGTGAAACAAGTGTCCTGTGTGTATAATTAATACGACAATATTATTTACCACATGGTATATCAGTGATAGATTTACAACTCTCATTGCTGGTTAGGGACTGTCGTTCAATTTCATTCCAATAGCTGTCGTGCTTTATTCAATTTTGTGTATTCACCTAGCGACAACATCTAAAACCAGCGATGTACCGATCGCTTGCAATATGAAAAGCGATGAGGTAGAACACATGGGCCTCCAAACATGCAGGGTGGGCCTGCGGCCCAAGTCCAGAACTGTGAGCCTGTCTGAGTATTATATTCTCAGCTGAACCCCCATAATGCCTGTGCGTTGCACGTAACATGAAGATGCATTTGTATGAGTATTTTATCTTGTGAGAGAAAAGGATGAACGAGGGAAGGCCTTATTTGCAAATGTGGAAAGGTGTGTGGGTACTTTTTTGCAAAGTTGCCATAGTTTCCTTCCTATCCGTCATATATAATTTTGTATGTATAAAGTTGTGATATAAAATATTTGTATATTTCTTTACAGAGGGAGTATCTCTCTGTCAAAAATATATTTTTGTGTAACTAGTTACTCCTATCTTTCAAGTTCCTTTCGCTGATATGTGGGGCATCCGGCAACGGGGTCCACATGCCATATGCACAAATTAGAGTGCACAACTGCACGGTAGACACACCCCGGTCGTAGCGCCGCAGTAATGCCCAATGAGCCATCAAATCACAAATCCCCCCTTTCCAGCTTTAGCAGTAAGCTGGACGGACGAAGCGGCAATATTTCATTGGGCCCGAATCCCCTTCTCCCTCGTCTGCTTGTTCAGAGAAACCCCCCCTCTCGACGATTGCATAGGGTTTTCTCATGGAGAACTAGGTATGAATTCTTCATCCATCCCTGATAAATCCAAGTCCCTTGGTCGTGGGTAATCCTAGGATGGCAGGCACCGCTGTTGAATGAATCTAGTGTGTTTCATTTGCAGTGCCCAAAGTGCGAGGACCCTATAGGTTTCTGCGCCCTCGGCGAGATGCCACACTTGTTCCTTCTCATCCTAACACAGGATTTTAAACGTGCATAGTATGTTCCTAGAATCCTCTTTTCTATCCTGGAGGGTGGTTTTTTTGAACATGTTGTTGACTAATTTGGAAATTTGGATTGCTATATTTGGAAAAAAGGTACTACCAGTAAGATAGTCAACACTGACGTGAAGGAGGACGTTATTTCTAGATTTGGATAGGGAATACATTGTGTTCTCATATTATTTTTCCTGCAATGCATTATTTGCTCTGCCAGAACACATGTACTCAAGATGCTCGGCCTTGCCATAACTGAATACACCAGTTTAATGGTCACAGTGAAGACAAGCCATGGATATAAGTTCCGAGTTCGGTTCATGAACCAAGAAAATCGCTGCTTTTTTATGGCTGAACATGGATAAACTTTCTCAAGTGTTACGGACTAAAAGTTGGCGCACGAATGTTGATGGAAATAGCAGAACCTGGTCTCATTTTCACTGCGATCTTCCACCCCGACGTTGTTCCAATTGTTCATCCATGTTAGTTTTGTATCTGGTTCTTGCTTGTTGACTCGATTACTTCTTAATCCACCTATTCTGTCTAACTAATCACAATTTAACTTTAGAAGTAGGAAAGAATCTCTCACGAAGATGCTACTTCTAAATAATATTTTCTTATAATTGGTGGCACGTGTAGGTTTTTTCAGAGTTAAGCAGGCTACTCGTTTGTTATTCTGTAACAACTCGGCTGTTACTGATGGCAGTGAAGTTGACTGGGACGACATCCACAAGTTCCTACACTTTATTGATCATCTTGAGGTCCTTGTGGGGCGTTTCAATGGTGGATGGCCACATGGGATATGTGTGCCACTGCTGCACTCGTTGAACAGGTCCAACTGTGTCGAGAAACTTATGGTATGAGCTGTTTTCTGTTATATATGTTGTTCATAAACTATTGCTTATACACAGTTTTATAGCTGTGATCTTCTTGAAACAGAAACTGCCCAATTCTATTGTTCCTATACAGATGTCTGACCATGGTCGGGTCAGACTTGCGCTTGGTCACAACATGATGTTTATGTCGACCTACTCCATTCCCATTGGATGTGAAAAGATACTTATTCATGGGTGGTCTCAAATAATGAAGGCCCGTCCATCTTGGAGAATAGGACAGAAGATTATGTTCCTGCTTTTCCATGGCTCTGAAGCGAATATCCTGTTTATTGACCACATTGCGCGGGGTGGTGCCTGGACCTTGTCTAGGGGCTTGGCGGCCTCACCCTTGGTTAACTGTAGGAAAAGTAGCACTGTTCGAGGCGTGCTTTGTACGGTTGAACCTATATAAGTACTTATACTGCTTTCAGCTATGGTTGTTAAGTGCCCCTGCTGATTTCAGTTAAGGTTGTTAAGTACTCCTTCTGCTTTTACAGTCTGTCGTGGTTCTTCAGTCCTGTCTTCCTCCAGCCGCCAAAACCAAACCAGTGCCGGCGGGGCCGCAAGCTTCCGCCTCCCACGACTCGCTGCGCCTGAGCGCACACATCACCGCCCCATCATCTCCTAAACCGTTAACGCCGATGTTCGAGGCCTCGCTGTCGTCCTCCGCGCGCTTTGGTGCGCTCGCCGCGGTGCCGCCCTCTCGAGCTGTCAACATGGTCAACAAGCAATAGGAATATGCAGAAGTACGTGGAAAGGATGATAGTATGGGTCCACTATGTGAGCGTATGGAAAAATAAAATGCTTCCTCCTAGTGTTTTCCTAACATCTGGGACCCACGACATTGTGAGCGTATATAGTCAATAGACAAGAGAACAACACTAGATCGGCTGACACCTGGGACGGAGCTGCTCGAGCAGTATTTTTTTTGTTATTGTTGAGACGAAGGAGGGTTTGAACTAGGATGTGGCCCATCTAGCCCAGGCTTATATTTTATGTTCACCATGTGACCAGCCCAGCTATTTTTTCTTTGTGAAAATGAGCCGAGTTTATTTTTTCTGAAGAATACCCAATCCAGGCCTATTTATTTTTCTACGCCCTGATGAGCTGCAACTCTTTAAAGACGCCTGCAAATCTTGAAAGTAATATGAAATTGGCTATAAATACCCACACCCCCTGTTATTCTGCGGCGACGGCAGCCTCACACAACAGCCGAACCAATGAACCCTCGTACTCCTCTCCGCGTGGGCATCCACTGCCGCGTCTTCCCCGGCTCTGCGTCGTCCCCTTCCTAGGCCTCGCCATCGTCCACCGCCCTGGTGCTCTCGGCGCGGCGTGGTCAATGTGGTCAAGGAACGGCTTCCATCTGAAGAGTACTGTCGTGGAGAGGCTGACAACTGGGTCCACGGCAGCCGCAAGGAAGTGCCTCCTTATTACGCGGAAAATAATTATTCCTCCACCTGATAGCAGGGACCCACCGGATGGGCCACCGTATTTGGCGAAAAAATGTTTCCCCCTGACTGCTGGGACCCACTGGACGGGCCACCGTATTTTGCGAAAAAACGTTCCCCCCGCTGTCAGCTCGGACCCACCGGAAGTGCCTCCTTATTATGCACAAAAAAATGAATACCCCCTGCTAGCTGGGACCCAGTATAGTGGGAGGGTGACTTGTGGGCCTACTAAGTTGATGGGGACGGAGGGCTTTGTCAACTTAGTCAATATGCACGATTCTAGCTCCATTAACCGTACGATGTCCATCCAACGGCCGTACTGCTTCTTCAACCTTTGGTATTCTTGCTCTAGCCACCCAAACCAGCGCCAGTCGTGCCTCATGCTCCTGCCTCCTGTGGCCTGCTGCGATGCCGCGGAGGCCTCACCGCCCCCTACTACTCCCACCGCTGGCCAGGCCATCCCTCTACTCACCCACACCCCCTGTTATTCTGCGGCGACGACAACCTCACACCGCAGCGAACCAATGAACCCTCATACTCTTCTACGCATGGGCATCCACTGCCGCGTCTTCCTCGGCTCCACGTCGTTCCCTTCCTAGGCCTCGCCGTCATCCCCCGCCCTGGTGCTCTCGGCGTGGCGTGGTCAACATGGTCAATGAACGGCTTCGATCGGACGTGCACTGTACATGGAGAGGCTAACAGCTGGGTCCACGGCCGCAGCAAGGAAGTGCCTCCTTATTACACGCAAAATAATTATTCCTCAACCTGACAGCGGAGACCCACCGGACAGGCCACCGTATTTGGCGAAAAAAACATTCCCCCCTGACTACTGGGACCCACCGGATGGGTCACCGTATTTCGCGAAAAAACG
>LR738715.1:687372972-687397198 GCA_902687465.1 Secale cereale | reverse complement strand
CCCCCCCCCCCAGCAACGATCACTGTTCATGCAGAGGCAGCATCGATCAGCTTCAGTTAGCAGCAGTAGCGAAGGAATCGCTCGATCGGGTTCAGTTAACAGCCATCGATCGATCGCTCGGGTTCAGTAACGCGTAGCCTGCAGTGCCATCGCTCGGGTTTAGTTAGAGCCCAACGCCTCGCACCCACGTGCGTGCGTGTACGATAGAAACACGCATCGCTTGGCCCCGACCACCCACCATAACCGAGAACACCCTGGTATTTTCCTCGCCCTCACTTCTACCACGGTTTTTTCATCATGGATGGCCCAAAAAATGTCATGCAGCTGCGTCTCCGGTCCGCCCAGGACGAAAAGCCCATTTTCTATCATGATTTTTTGTCATAGAAGTAGGACCCCACCACATCTATGATGATACCGTGTTTTGTCACAATTATTGTCATAGAAGTGTCATAAGTATGACAGAAAAAAGTTTCGTTCGTCCCAAAATGTCACAGATGTGTCTTTTTTTGTAGCGATTGGACTAAGGGCCCAAGTAGGATTCCTCCTACTTGGGCGCGCCCTAGGCTGCCTCCCTCCCTCTCCCTCCTTTATATATATGGGGAGGGTACCCCTATAAGACACATCAATTGTTCTCTTAGCCGTGTGCAGTGCCCTTCTCCACAGTTTGCTCCTCTAATCATAGCGTTGTAGCGCTTAGGCAAAGCCCTGCGCATACCATATCACCAACACCGTCGCCACGCCGTCGTACTAATGGAACTCTCCCTAGACCCTCTACTGGATCAAGGGCTCGAGGGATGTCATCGAGCTGAACATGTGCTGAACACGGAGGTGCGTACGTTCGGTACTTGGATCGGTTGGATCGTGAAGACGTTCGACTACATCAACCACGTTAACATAACGCTTCCGCTTTCGGTCTACGAGGGTACGTAGACATGCTCTTCCCGTCTCGTTGCTATGTATCTCCTAGATAGATATTGTGTGAGCGTAGGAAAATTTTGAAATTGCATGCTACATTCCCCAACACTTGTGGCCCCCTCGGTGACCCCTAACCTCCTACCCTGGCCTATAAATTCAGTAATATTCCCAAAACCCTAAAAGCGTCTATGATAGTACTTTTCCACGGCCGCAGGTCCCTGACCTCATTAGATCCCATCTAGAGGCCTTTTCCGGTACTCTGCCGAAGGGGGATTCGATTGAAGAGGGCTTCTACATCAACCTTGGTGCCCTTCCGATGATGCATGAGTAGTTTACCATAGACCTATGGGTCCAAAGCTATTAGCCAGATGGCTTCTTCTCCCTCTTTAATCTTGAATAGAATGTTCTCCTCGATGTTCTTGGAGATCTATTCGATGTAATCTTCTTTTCTAGTGTGTTTGTTGAGATCCAATGAATTGTGGATTTATGATCAGTTTATCTATGAATATTATTTAATTCTTCTATGAATTCTTATATGCATGATTTGATAGCTTTGTATTTCTCTTCGATCTATCGATTTGGTTTGGCCAACTAGATTGGTTTATCTTGCAATGGGAGAGGTGCTTTGTGATGGGTTCTATCTTGTAGTGTCCTCATCAAGTGAAAGAAAGGGTAGCGAGGCACATTTTGTATTGTTGCCATTAAGGGTAACAAGGTGGGGGTTATATCATATTGCTTGAGTTTATCCCTCTTACATCATGTCATCTTGCTTAAGGCGTTACTCCGTTTTTAACTTAATACTCTAGATACATGATGGATAGCGGTCGATGGGTGGAGTAATAGTAGTAGATGCAGGCAGGAGTCGGTCTACTTGTCATAGATGTGATGCATATGTTCATGATCATTGCCTTAGATATCGTCATAACTTTGCGCTTTTCTATCAATTGCTCGACAATAATTTGTTTACCCACCGTATGCTTTATTCAAGAAAGAAGCCTCTAGTGAACCCGATGGCCCCTGGGTCTATTTTCCATATTGTTTATTCAGATCTACAAAATCAAAAACACAAAAATACCTCACTGAGTTTTATTTACTTTATTTTATTTATCATGTCTCTATCATATCTCACTCTTGTTCGTGACGTTGAAGGGATTTACAACCCCTTTTCACATTGTGTGCAAGTGTTTGTTAGTTTGTGCAGGTGCATATATTCGAGACTTGCTTGTACATCCTACTGGATTGATACCTTGCTTCTCAACCGAGGGAAATACTTATGTCTACTTTGCTGCATCATCGTTTCCTCTTCTAGGAAAAAATCAACGCAAGCTCAAGAAGTAGCAATGCAGCCCAGCCAGGCGTCGTAGCCCTCATTAGTGGGACGGTAATGAAGTAGCTCGGGTGCCAGGAGCAGCGTAGCTTGCACGTTTGCCGGCCCGTGACGAGCGTGAGAGGATGAAGGCCTGGCCGAAGTGAGGGAAGGCGTGGCGGTGCGGCCGTCTCGCTGCACGGAAGTTGGAAGGGAAGAGTCTTGCTGCTCATGGGTAGCGGGGTCGGCGGAGGCGTTGGCAGCGCCGAAAGCAGAGTGGTGATGACCCACAAGTGTAGGGGATCTATCGTAGTCCTTTCGATATGTAAGAGTGTCGAACCCAATGAGGAGCAGAAGGAAATGATAGGCAGTTTTCAGTAAGGTGTTTTCTGCAAGCACTGAAATTATAGGTAACATATAGTTTTGTGATAAGATAATTGGTAGCAAGTGACAAACGGTAAAAGCAAATAAGGTGCAGCAAGGTGGCCAATCCTTTTTGTAGCAAAGGACAAGCCTAGACAAACTCTTATATAAAGGAAAGCGCTCCCGAGGACACATGGGAATTATCGTCAAGCTAGTTTTCATCACGATCATCTGATTCGCGTTCGGTTCTTTGATAATTTGGTATGTGGGTGGACCGGTGCTTGGGTGCTGTCCTTACTTGGACAAGCCTCCCACTTATGATTAACCTCTAATGCAAGCATTCGCAACTACAAAAGAAGTATTAAGGTAAACCTAACCATAGCCTGAAACATATGGATCCAAATCAGCCCCTTACGAAGCAACGCATAAACTAGGGTTTAAGCTTCTGTTACTCTAGCAACCCATCATCTACTTATTACTTCCCAATGCCTTCCTCTAGGCCCAAATAATGGTGAAGTTTCATGTAGTCGACGTTCACATGACACCACTGGAGGAGAGACAACATACATCTCATCAAAATATCGAACAAAGACTAAATTCACATGACTACTAATAGCAAGACTTCTCACATATCCTCAGGAACAAAAGTAACTACTCACAAGACATAATATTGTTCATGATCAGAGGGGTATTAATATGCATAATGGATCTGAACATATGATCTTTCACCAAATTAACCAACTAGCATCAACTACAAGGAGTAATCAACACTACTAGCAACCCCCGGGGTAACACCCCATATGTGATACTTTCCTATAATGGCAATAAAGCAATTCTCATTTTGATCCTTGTCCTTATCCTTGGGGGTTCTTGTCATTTGAGCTCCTTTTATTTTTTTTGCATTGCCATGTCTTTTATTTTTATTTTGCATCCATGCATTGCTTTCATCATCATGGCATCTAGTTTACTTCCTTGTTATGATGTGTATGTGTGAGGCCTTGTGTGTGTGTGTGAGTGTGGTTCTAGCCATGGCTTGATAAACCCTAGGCCCCCTCCTTTGTTTTCCCTCTTCTTCTTCTTCCTTTTTTTTCTTTCCTTTCTTTACTCCATTGTGCAAGTCACCCAGCCAAGTTCATTAATGTCCTTTCTATCCCCAAAAACCTTGCACCATGTCTACACCCCCTCTGCCAAATATCACCCTATTTGGAATTGATTTGGTTGGGTTTTAAAATGACAAGAGTTTGAACCATATTCAAACTCATTTTATTTTTCTGCCTCTAAAAATGTCCAAGTCAATTTTATTAAATAGGGCATAAATCAAGGAGCATGGGGATATTTTCTTTTCCCCCTAACTCTTTTCCTTTAAGCATGTGCTTTCCTTTTTCTTTTCTGTGTGAAGAAAAAAGAAAAGGAAAAAGAAGCAGAGAGTAGCAGTGGCCTGGGCCTCCTCCCCCCAGGCCCAGTCTTTCCCCTTGCACTGCGCGGCCCATCTCTTCCCCGCAGGCCCACCGAGCGCTCGCAGTCGCGTCGTGCCTTTTTCCCCTGGCCCCACATGTCTGCCTCACACCCCCGAGTCGTCGTCTACCTCCGTCAAGCGCTGCAGAGCCAGAGCGTGCGCCCGCCGTCGTGCCGTGATCACGGACGTCGAGGTCTCATGATCTGAGCCCTCCATTTAAGCCCGCAGCGTGTCCTCCCTTTTCCCCTAGGGTTCCTCTTCCTCCTCTCGCCGCCTGGAGAGCCCAGCTCCACCAGATCCGCCGCTCCAGTGAATACCCACACGCATCTGAGAGCGCCAGGTCATCGCGGGCGTGTCTCCCGTCGACCTCAGCCTCGCCAAATGTGTCCAGCAGCTTCCCCGACGTCGACTACGTCGATTACTTCCTCTACGCGGAGCCGATCGCCTCACAGCCGACGTCTTCTTCCTCTTCTTCTTCTCCGGCGCTCGTAGCTGTTCGAGCCTTGCCGCCGGCGACTTCGACCACCTCCGAGCCAGCCGAACACACCTCCGTGTTCGTGGTGAGCGCCTCCACCTCCTCGTGCTCTTTTCCCCCTCTTTAGCGCCCTCTAGCTCCGACTTCGTCGAGCACCCGAGCTCGTCACCGTCGAGCCTCGTCTCCGGTGAGTGCCCCGACCACCGTAGCATGTCTAGTGCTGCCTGTCTGCATCAGCTCGTCGCGTAGATGCCGCCTGAGTAGTCGCTGCTCCGCCTAGGCCGCTGCATCGCCTCGTCATCGCCCGCCGCTGCCGTTCTGTCATATGCTCGCCGCCGGTGCTGTAGTGCTCGTTAGGTGCTGCAAGTGCGTCGTATGGATGCGGAACTCCTCCAGGAGCACTCCGCACACTAACGCCGTCTCTTTTGGTCGCCGGAGTAGCTCCAACGAGCACCCTGTTTTTCTCCTGCTCTGCTTCTTTAGTTTAGTCTTCAGATATCGCACATGTTCTCTGTCAAGTTCCGTTGGCTAACGCAGTGGCTGTGTCTCCGTCAGTTAAGCCATAGGTCATGGGTTCCAATCTGTGCGGGGTAGTGGTTTCACCCCCTTTTTATTTTTCCTGAGAGGCTGACAGGCAGGCCTCACCTGCCAGCCTCACTGTGCATCTCCAGCCCCCGCGCGCACCCGCTGGCGCCAGCTAAGCGTAGCCGGGCCCCCTCGTCAGTGGCTTGGGCTAGCGTAGGCCTGGGTCACTCTGACCCCCGCGCCTATTTTTTTCTTTTTCTGTTTTCTTTTTCTTTTCTTTTTGGTTCCTTTTTCTTGTTTATTTAATATCTGTTGATATTTTCATCTGATGCAAACAAGTAATATATGAAAAGTTCTTAGAATTTCATGTAGATTATGAATATGTTGTTTTTTTGCCATGTTTTAAAACTTTTAAAATGTTGTTTGAATTTATTCTTGTTTTAAAAATGCCTAAACTTGCAAAATTCATAACTAAATATCTACAACTCCAAATTTAACAAACTTTATATGCATTTGGGGTGGAAAAATGTGTAGAATATTTTGGTGCTGTTGTTTAGCATGTTTGACAACTTTATAACAGAAGTTTTTTGGATCTGTCCCAAATGCAATTAATTAATATTGGGAGTTTCTGGAAAATTTTGTTGGTTATTTCCAGCCCATTTAACTGCGCTAGCATGTTGCTGTAATATTAGTTGCACCCTTGCCATGTTAACCAACTCCTTTAAAACTTGTTGGATGTTGTTTGAATAATCTACATAAACTTGGTAGTTGTTCTTTAGTTGTTTTCTTTCATGTGGGTGATCTTGTTGCTTTGATGATGTTGCTCTCTTGTGACCCTAGGCCATGCATCATATCTACTCTTGTCCTTTTTCATCATGTTCATGCATCATGTGGTTGAGCATTGCATGTTGATTGATTTTGTTCCGGTGTTTCTTGTTGTGTTGGTTAGAGCCCGGTGACGATACGGAGTACGAGGTTCCTACCGAGGTTGAGTTTGAGGAGCAAGGTTACGATCCCTCCGTGGAATCAACAAGCAAGATGACCTTACCCAGATATCAGCACTATCTTTGCCTATGCTAGATGTCTTGCTCTTTAGATATTGCCTCGATGCCTATGTCTGTTTGTCAGCCTCCTATTGTTGCCATGAAACCCTCTAACCACCCACCTAGCAAACCGTTGTTTGGCTACGTAAGCATCGCTCAGCCCCTCTTATAGCATTGTTAGTTGCACGTGAAGATTTGAATATTCTTGCTTCATGTTGAAATTTTTGTTGGGATATCACAATATATAAACTGTTAAACTAAATCATTTATATATTGGTAATGGGTGGAAGGCTAAGCCTCTTGCTTGGTGTTTTGTTCCACTCATGCCACCCTAGGAACCGTTAAACCGGTGTTATGTTCCTTGATTTTTGCGTCCCTAACACGGTTGGGGTTTATGGGCCCCCCTTGATACCCCGCTTAGCGCTAAAGCTTTTCCAGCAAGGCCCAACATTGGTTTTACTTTTGCCTAATAACTAAAACTTGTAGGGCGTTGCAAACCCGAGTTCTTAATTAGCAACCCTGGGCCAGTGCTCCACATGAGTGTGGGTCCAAACTGGGCAGCATGCGGGGCCACCTCGAGGAAACTCAAGGGCTGGTATACACCTGTAGGATGTCCCATCCGGTCGTGGCCTGAGACGAGATACGCATGGCTACTATCAGGGTGTCGGCACGCCGGGAGGTCTTGTTGGATTAGTTTTACCTATGTCGGAATATCTTGAGCACGGGATTCCGAGAATACTCGGGTCTTCCCACCTTGGAGTTGCGACTCCGTAGATTGTGAGCTTGTGATGGGCTAAGTTGGGACACCCCTGCAGGGTTTGATCTTTCGAAAGTCGTGCCCGCGGTTATGAGGCGGATGGGAATTTGTTAATATCCGGTTGTAGATAACTTGACACCATGTTCATAATACACTACCAGCGTGAGTAACCGTGATGGTCTCTTTCAGAAGGGGTTCGGGAAGTGAACACGGTGTGGTTATGTTTGACGTGATTAGTTAGGATCACTTCGTGATCACTTTGACGATCGTTGGCACTTATTCTCTTCTCGCTCTAAACTCGTAAGCTAGTGCTAGTGCTGCTGCAACCTTGTTTTAAGCCTTTTCCACACCTAAGGCTTTGATAGTATTGCTACCCGGAACGGGATTGCTGAGTCCTCCGTGGCTCACAGATTCTACACAACACCAGATGCAGGTACCGTTGAGAACTACACGGGTGGTGGTTCAGAGTTGTATTGGGAGTTCGATGAAGAGCGTGGACGATACTACGTGTCATATCCCGAGGATCAGTAGGGCTCTTACTAGGATGATCGGGACCTTGTGTTGCTTTATGTATGGTATCTTTCATTTGGATCTTCGTCCGTAGTCGGACTCTGATGTTATTTGGATGATGTATGTTTATGTATTACATTGTGTGATGTGGCGAGTGTAAGCCAACTACTCTTTTACATTTTCATCCCCTCTTTTACATGAGTTGTGCAAAGATACGATACTTGAGATCATTCTAGTATGTGATTATGCCTTTAAGTCGTGCCTCGACACGTGGGAGGCATAGTCACATACTGGGCATTACACCCGGGTACCAATCTGAGGTTTGGGTACAAATATTGGATACAAGAGATGAACTAGGGTTTGAGAGGATATGGTGCTGGTGAAGATGTTGATGAAGATAGCCCTCCCCAAGATGGGAGGGTTGTTGGTGATGATGGCGGTGACTATTTCCCCCTCCCGGAGGGAAGTATCCCCGACAGAACAGCTCTGTCGGAGCCCTAGATTGGTTTCTGCCTCGAGACGGCGGCGTCTAGTCCTGAAAGCCTCCTTATGATTTTTTCCAGGTCAAAACACCGCATATAGGAGAAGATGGGCATTGGGGGCCTTCCAGCTGGCCCACGAGGCAAGGGGCGCGCCCAGGGAAGGGGGGCGCGCCCCCCACCCTCGTGGACAGCCGGTGGCCCCCCTCGTGGACTTCTTTTGCCAGATATTTTTTATATTTTCTGAAATGAAGTTATGTTGAGTTTCGGGCCTTTTGGAGTTGTGCAGAATAGATTTCCAGAGTTTGCTCCATTTTCAGCCCAGAATTCTAGCTGTCGACATTCTCCCTCTTCATGTAAACCTTGTAAAATAAGAGAGAAAAGGCATAAGTATTGTGACAAAACATATAATAACAGCCCAAAATGCAATAAATATCAACATATAAGCATGATGCAAAATGGACTTATCAACTCCCCCAAGCTTAGACCTCGCTTGTCCTCAAGCGAAAGCCGATATCGAAAAATATGTCCACATGTTTAGAGATAGAGGTGTCGATAAAAACAAAATACGGACATGAGGGCATCATGATCATTATCATAACAACTTATATAAATATAGTCATATGATTCTTATACTAAAGTAACAATTCATCCACAATATCAAGTATGAATCATAGACTTCATTGGAAACTAACAAACTTTGATCTCGGTCATTGAAGCAATTGCAATTTATCGTAACATCGGAAAGAGTCAATATAAGAGCTTTTCAGCAAGCCTACATACTCAACTATCATATAGTCTTTCACAATTGCTCACACTCACGTAATACTTATGTTCATGGAGTTTTAATCGGACACAGAGAAAGATAGGGGCTTATGGTGTTGCCTCCCAACCTTTTACCTCAAGGGTAATGTCAACAGTAATAGATCATGAAAACTTACATCCAGGTGGGTATATATGTCAGGATCTTTCCAACACAATGTGCTTGCCAAAGGATAAAATGTAAAAAGGAAAGGTGAATTTCACCTTGACACTTATAAGACGGGAATAATAGATAGGCCCTTCGCAGAGAGAAGCAGAGGTTGTCATGTGTTTTTATGGTTGGATGCACAAAGTCTTAGCATAGAAGAACTTCACTTTATATTGCCACTTGTGTTAAGGACCTTTATTATGCAGTCAGTCGCTTTTATTACTTCCGTATCACAAGATCGTATAAAGCTAATTTCTCCCACACTAATAAATCATACATATTTTAGCGAGTTTGCAACATGACAACTTACTTGGAATGATATTTCTCAATCCATAGGTAGGTATGGTGGACTCTCTGGCAAAACTGGGTTTAAGGATATATGGAAGCACAAGTAGTATCTCTACTTGGTGCGAGGAGTTTTGGCTAGCATGAGGGGGAAAGGAAAGCTCAACATGTTGGATGATCCATGACAATATACTTTATTTCGGATATTATAATACATAACCCATTATGTCGTCTTCCTTTTGCAACATCAACTCTTTAGCATGTCATACTTTAATGAGTGCTCACAATCATAAAAGATGTCCAAGATAGTATATTTGTATGTGAAGCCTCTCTTCTTTTATTACTTCCTATTAATTGCAACGATGACCAAAACTATGTTTGTCAACTCCCAACAACTTTTATTTATCATACTTTTGTATGTGAAGTCATTACATACAAAGGTAAACAATCACGCGCCCTCAACCTTCACGCAAAGGTAAACAATCAAGACACAAGCGCTTCAATTCGGTTACACTGTTAGGAGACCATACATGCATGCTACGGGAATCATGAACCTTAACACAATTATTTCCTCAATCCCCCAATTTACTACTAGTATGATTCTAATATTACCATCCTCATATCTCGAAACAATCACATGGAATCAATACTTCCCATACTATTAAATGCTCTATAAATGAATGTTTTTATTATATCTCCCTTAGATGCTTATCATATTAGGACTAAATTCAAAATCCAAGCAAATTACCATGTTGTTTAGAGACTCTCAAGATAATATAAGTTAAGCAAGAGAGTTCAACAATTTCTTCAATATAAAACCACCTCCATGCTCTAAAAAGATATAAGTGAAGCACTAGAGCAACCGACAAACTACTCCAAAAAGATATAAGTGAAGATCAATGAGTAGTCAAATAATTAGCTAGCTATGAGAAGAACCTATCTTATTTAAGAATTTCAGATCTTAAGTACTTTATTCAAATAGCAATCAAAACAAAATAAAATGACATTGAAAGGATAGCACATATCATGTGAAGAAGCAAAAACTTAGGTTCAACCGATACTAACCGATAGTTGTTGATGAAAAAAGGTGGGATGCCAACCGGGGATCCCAAAGCTTTGATGCTTGATACTTCTTGAAATATTATCATGGGATGCCTTGGAATCCCCAAGCTTGAGATCTCGTGTCTCCTTAATTCCTCTTATGTCATGGTTTCCCTAAATCTCAAAAACTTCATCCACACAAAACTCAACCAGAATTCGTGAGATAAGTTAGTATAAATTAACTCAAAATATTATTATTCTATACTGTAACAAATCACTAAAATTATAATTTGACATTGGATACTAAATGCCTCTGGATATTTAATACTTCTATCCTCAAATAGAATCATTAAACATGCAAACATATGCAAACAATGCAAATATAACAGCAATCTGTCTAAACATGACAGTCTATAAAGAGTGGAATTGTTCTAATACTTCCCTAACTCAAAAAATTCTAAAAAATTACCTGTTATAGAGAACTTATTCATTCTAACTTTGTAAAATTTCAATATTTTATCACGTTCAGACTTTCCAGAAGAATTCAGACAATGATAGAAAACTTTTTGTTTTCAAACAGCAACATATATACTTGCAAAATAAGCATGGTAAAGGCTATACTTGACACTTTTAGTGAAATAAAAGATGCAAAACACTATTATAAATAACATAAAGCAAATAAAAACAAAGATAAATGATGCTCCAAGCAAAACTCATATCATGTGATGAATAAAAATATAGCTCCAAGTGAGGTTACAATAACGTTGAAGATGAAAGAGGGGATGCCTTCCTGGGCATCCCCAAGCTTAGTTGCTTGGATATTCCGTGAATATTACCTTGGGGTGACTTGGGTATCCCCAAGCTTAGGGTCTTGGCACTCTTATTCTCCTCATATCGATGCCTCACCCAAAACTTGAAAACTTCAATCACGCAAAACTTAACAGAACTTTGTGAGATGGGTTAGTATGATAAAGATCAAATCATTCACTTGGGTATTGTCAAAGACAAGATTCATGATTGTTCTCACACAATGCCTACTGTACCTTATCATTTACACAATTTATAACACTTAATATAAGCTATGGAAACATTAAAACAAGCAAACTATGCATTGAAAAACGGAATATGTCAAAAACAGAACAGTCTGTCATGATCTGGAGAACCACCATACTTCTGTAACTCTTAAAATTCTGAAAAATTAGGACAACATAGGCAATTTGTATATCAATCATGTGTAATGTTTTTAGCTAATTATCATGTTCCAGTGATTTATTCAATTTTCTGCACTAGACGCAAAACTTTGTGTTTTTCCACATAATCAAGTCAACTATGAACCACACTGTCCCAAAGGCTTTACTTGGCACTTTATTGAAACAAAAGCTATAAAACATAATTACTACAGTAGCTTAATCATGTGAACACACAAAAATAATAGGTAAAAGTATTGGGTTGTCTCCCAACAAGCGCTTTTCATTAATGCCTTTTTAGCTAGGCATGAAGATTCCAATGATGCTCACGTAGAAGTAAAGAATTGAAACGCAAAAAGAGCATCATGAATCATATGACAAGAACATTTAAGTCTAACCCACTTCCTATGCCTAGTGATTTTGTGAGCAAACAGTTTATGAGAACAAGAATCAACTAGCATAGGAAAGCAAAACAAGCACAACTTCAAAACTTTCAACACATAGAGAGGAAACTTTATATTATTGATGTACTTAAAAGCATATGTTCCTCTCTCATAATAATTTATTCAGTAGCATCATGAATGAATTCAACAATATATCTATCACATAAAGTACTCTTTTCATGATCCATAAGCATAGAAATTATATTACTCTTCACATAAGCAAATTTATTCTCATGAATAGTAGTGGGAGCAAACTCAACAAAATAACTATCATGTGACACTTGATTGGCATAATCAATTTGAGCATTAAAATCATGATGAAAACTTTCATGGTTATCATTATTCTTTATAGCATACATGTCATCACAATAATCATCATAAGTAGGAAGCATTCTTTCATCATAATAAATTTTCTCATGAAAACTTGGGGGACTAAAAGTATCATCTTCATCAAACATAGCATCCCCAAGCTTGTGGCTTTGCATATCATTACCATCATGGATATTCAAAGAATTCATACTAAAAACATTGCAACCATGATCATCATTCAAATATTTTATGCCAAATATTTTATTAACTTCTTCTTCTAACACTTTGGCACAATTTTCCTTTGCATCATTCTGACGAAAGACATTAAAAAGATGAAGCATATGAAGCAACCTCAATTCCATTTTTTGTCCTTTTCTTTTCATAAAACAAACTAGTGATAAAACAAGAAACTAAAAGATTCAATTTCAAGTTCCAAAGATATACCTTCAAGTACACACCTACCCTGTAACGGCGCCCGAAAAGAGCTTCGTTGACAGGATGTGAGTGTCGCTTACCTAGCCTCCCCGACAACGGCGCCAGAAAAGAGCTTGATGTCTACTACACAACCTTTTTGTAGACTCGTGTTGGGCCTCCAAACGTAGAGTTTTGTAGGACAGTAGCAATTTTGCCTCAAGAGGATGACCTAAGGCTTATCAATCCGTGGGAGGCGTAGGATGAAGATGGTCTCTCTCAAACAACCCTGCAACCAAATAACAAAGAGTATCTTTTGTCCCCAACACACCCAATATAATGGTAAATTGTATAGGTGCACTAGTTCGGCGAAGAGATGGTGATACAAGTGTAATATGGATGGTAGATATAGGTTTTCGTAATCTGAAAATATAAAAACAGCAAGGTAACTAATGATAAAAGTGAGCACAAACGGTATTGCAATGCTTAGAAACAAGGCCTAGGGTTCATACTTTCACTAGTGCAAGTTCTCTCAACAATGATAACATAATTGGATCATATAACAACCCCTCAACATGCAACAAAGAGTCGCTCCAAAGTCACTAATAGCGGAGAACAAACGAAGAGATTATTGTAGGGTACGAAACCACCTCAAAGTTAGTCTTTCTGATCAATCTATTGGGCTATTCCTATAAGTGTCACAAACTGCCCTAGAGTTCGTACTAAAATGATATCTTAAGACACACATCAACCAAAATCCTAATGTCACCTAGATACTCCAATGTCACCACAAGTGTCCACGGGTTTGATTATACGATATGCATCACACAATATCAGATTCATCTATTCAAACCAACACAAAGAACTTCAAAGAGTGCCCCAAAGTTTGTACCAAAGAGTCAAGACGAAAATGTGTGCCAACCCCTATGCATAAGTTCACAAGGTCACTGAACCCGCAAGTTTATCACCAAAACACACATCAAGTGGATCGTGTGAATATCCCATTGTCACCACAGATAGGCACATGCAAGACATACATCAAGTGTGCTCAAATCCTTAAAGACTCAATCCGATAAGATAACTTCAAAGGGAAAACTCAATCCATTAGAAGAAGGTAGAGGGGGTGAAACATTATAAGATCCAACTATAATAGCAAATCTTGTGGTACATCAAGATCGTGCCAAATCAAGAACACGAGAGAGAGAGTGAGATCAAACACATAGATACTGGTACATACCCTCAGCCCCGAGGGTGAACTACTCCCTCCTCATCATGGAGACCGTCGGGATGATGAAGATAGCCACCGGTGATGGTTTCCCCTCAGGCAGGGTGTCGGAACAGGCTCCCGATTGGTTTTTCATGGCTACAAAGGCTTGCGGCAGTGGAAATCCCGATCTCGGTTTATTTTCAGGGTTTTCCCTATTTATAAGATTTTTTGTCGCCGGGGACAAGTTAAGGGGACCCACGAGGCACCGACAAGGATGGGGGGCGCGCCCTAGGGGGGCGCCCTCCACCCTTGTGGTGGCCTCGTGGCTCTTCTGGTCCATCTCCGGCACTCTGTGGGCTTCTTTTGGTCCATAAAAAATCACCGTAAATTTTCAGGTCAATTCGACTACGTTTGATATTCCTTTTCTATGAAACTGAAAAAACAACGAAAAAATTTAGAAACTGACACCGGGCTCTATGTTAATAGGTTAGTCCGAAAAATCATATAAAATAGCATATACATGCATATTGAACATCCAAGAAAGATAATATAATAGCATGGAACAATAAAAAATTATAGATACGTTGGAGACGTATTAGTGAACCCCCTGGTGTCCGCATCTGAATGTTGGCACGATCGAAGGACCTACCTATGATGGTGATGGGCCCTATGTGGGCCCCAAATGATGGGTCCTTGACCCTACGTGTAATAGGTGAACACATCATTAGCCCCCGAATCGGTTGGGATTTCATAGGACAAACAAACCGACCCTTCGGTTGAGTCCGAGTGCTGTAGGGGCAATCGTAATATGTTTTCGAACCATGATTTGTTGTTCCTTGGACAAAAACACAATGGATTCTGAACATTACGTTTACCCAGATGACCAGGTATTGTTGATCGTCGAGAAAAAACCGACGGTATTTGTTTTGTCTCTCGGAGGAGATAGACTAGGGGGACGAGTGAGAGAATGCCATTACAACTCGAGTGGCGACGCCGACACGTGGTCTGACTCTTCGGAGAGACACCACTCCTTAGGGAACGCCAGTGCAGGCCTTCTACGAGTCCAGGTTTACGAGGCATACGCCTTGGAGCCTACAAAGAGGGACAAGTGTGTTGGGGAACATAGTATTTCAAAATTATCCTACGATCACGCAAGACCTATATACTAGATACATAGCAAGGAGAGGGGAGAGTGTGTCTACGTACCCTCGTAGACCGAAAGCGGAAGCGTCTAGTGACGCGGTTGATGTAGTCGAACGTCTTCACGATCCAACCGATCCAAGCACCGAACGTACGGCACCTCCGCGTTCAGCACACGTTCAGCTCGATGACATCCCACGAGCTCTTGATCCAGTTGAGCTTCACGGGAGAGTTTCGTCAGCACGATGGCGTGGTGACAGAGATAATGAAGTTACCGATTCAGGGCTTCACCTAAGCACTGCAACGATATGACCGAGGTGTGTTTCTGTGGAGGGGGACACTGCACACGGCTAAAACAATGCTGCTTGTTTGATCTAGGGTGCCCCCTTGCCCCTGTATATAAAGGAGCAAGTGGGAGGGTCGGCCAGCCCTAGGGGCGCGCCAAGGAGGGAGATTTCCTACTCCTAGTAGGAGTAGGAATCCCCCTTTCCTATTCCTACTAGGAGTAGGAAAGGAAGAAGAAGGGGAGAAGGAAGGAGAGGGGCGCCCCCCCACTCCTAGTCCAACTAGGATTCCCTTGGGGGGGCGTGGCCAGCCCTAGTGGGCTATCTCTCTCTTTCCCTCAAGACCCACTAGGGCCCAGTACTCCCCCGGGGGGTTCCGGTAACCCCTCCGACGCTCCGGTTTTCTCCGAAATCACCCGGAACACTTTTGGTATCCGAATATAGCCGTCCAATGTATTAATCTTTATGTCTCGGGCATTCCGAGACTCCTGGTCATGTCCGTGATCACATCTGGGACTCCAAACTACCTTTGGTACATCAAAACTCATAAACTCATAATACCGATCGTCATCGAACGTTAAGCGTGCGGACCCTACGGGTTCGAGAACTATGTAGACATGACCGAGACTCATCTCTGGTCAATAACCAACAGTGGAACCTGGATGCTCATATTGGTTCCTACATGTCCTACAAAGATCTTTATCGGTCAAACCGCATAACAACATACATTGTTCCCTTTGTCATTGGTATGTTACTTGCCCGAGATTCGATCGTCGGTATCATCATACCTAGTTCAATCTCATTTACCGGCAAGTCTCTTTACTCGTTTCGTAATACATCATCTTGTGACTAACTCATTAGTCGTTTGCTTGCAAGGCTTATTATGATGTGTATTACCGAGAGAGCCCAGAGATACCTCTCCGACACTCGGTGTGACAAATCGTATTCTCGATCTATGCCAACACCACAAACACCTTCGGAGACACCTGTAGAGCATCTTTATAATCACCCAGTTACGTTGTGACGTTTGATAGCACACAAGGTGTTCCTCCGGTATTCGGGAGTTGCATAATCTCATAGTCATAGGAACATGTATAAGTCATGAAGAAAGCAATACAGTAAAACTAAACGACCAAGTTGCTAAGCTAACGGATGGGTCTTGTCCATCACATCATTCCCCTAATGATGTGATCCCATTGATCAAATGACAACTCATGTCTATGGCTAGGAAACATAAGCATCTTTGATCAATGAGCTAGTCTAGTAGAGGCATACTAGGGACACTCTGTTTTGTCTATGTATTCACACATGTACTATGTTTCCGATTAATACAATTTTAGCATGAATAATAAACATTTATCATGATATAAGGAAATACAAATAACCACTTTATTATTGCCTCTAGGGCATATTTCGTTTAGTCTCCCACTTGAACTAGAGTCAATAATATAGATTACATAGTAATGATTCTAACACCCATGGAGTCTTGGTGCTGATCATGTTTTGCTCGTGGAAGAGGCTTAGTCAATGGGTCTGTGACATTCAAATCTGTATGAATCTTGCAAATTTCTATGTCTCCCTCCTTGACTTGATCGCGGATGGAATTGAAGCGTCTCTTGATGTGATTTGTTCTCTTGTGAAACCTGGATTCCTTCGCCAAGGCTATTGCTCCAGTGTTGTTACAAAAGATTTTCATTGGACCCGATGCACTAGGTATAACACCTAGATCGGATATGAACTCCTTCATCCAGACTCCTTCATTTGCTGCTTCTGAAGCAGCTATGTACTCCGCTTCACACGTAGATCGCGCCACGACGCTCTGCTTGGAACTGCACCAACTGACGGCTCCAAAGTTCAATAAAAATACATATCCGGTTTGTGACTTAGAGTCATCCGGATCAGTATCAAAACTTAAATCGACGTAACCGTTTACAACGAGCTCTTTGTCACCTCCATAAACGAGAAATATATCATTTGTCCTTTTCAGGTACTTCAGGATGTTCTTGACCGCTGTCCAGTGAACCACTCCTGGATTACTTTGGTACCTCCCTGCCAAACTTATAGCAAGGCACACATCTGGTATGGTACACAACATTCCATACATGATAGATCCTATGGCTGAGGCATAGGGAATGACTTACATTTTCTCTCTATCTTCTGCAGTGGTCGAGCATTGAGTCTTACTCAACTTCACACCTTGTAACACAGGCAAGAACCCTTTCTTCGACTGATCCATTTTGAACTTCTTCAAAACTTTATCAAGGTATGTGCTTTGTGAAAGTCCAATTTAGCGTCTTGATCTATCTCTATAGATCTTGATGCCTAATATATAAGCAGCTTCACCAAGGTCTTTCATTGGAAAATTCTAATTCAAGTATCCTTTTATGCCATCCAGAAATTCTATATAATTTCCAATCAACAATATGTCATCTACATATAATATAAGAAATTCTATAGAGCTCCCACTCACTTTCTTGTAAATACATGCTTCTCCAAAAGTCTGTATAAAACCATATGCTTTGATCACCTCATCAAAGCGTATATTCCAACTCCGAGATGCTTGCACCAGTCCATAGATGGATCGCTAGAGCTTGCACACTTTGTTAGCACCATTAGGATCGACAAAACCTTCTGGTTGCATCATATACAACTCCTCTTTGAGGTATCAATTTAGGAATGCAGTTTTGACATCCATTTGCCATATTTCATAACCATAAAATGTGGCAATTGCTAACATGATTCGGACAGGCTTAAGCATCGCTACGGGTGAGATAGTCTCATTGTAGTCAACTCCTTGAACTTGTCGAAAACCTTTCGCAACGAGTCGAGCTTTGTAGACAGTGACATTATTGTCTGCGTCAGTATTCCCCTTAAAGATCCATTTCTTTTCAATGGCCTGCCGATCATCGGGCAAGTCAACCAAAGTCCATACTTTGTTCTCATACATGGATCCCATCTCAGATTTCATGGCCTCAACCTATTTTGTAGAATTTGGGCTCATCATCGCTTCCTCATAGTTCATAGGTTCATCATGGTCTAGTGACATAACTTCCAGAACTGGGTTGCCGTACCACTCTAGTGCGGAACGTACTCTGGTTCACCTACGAGGTTCAGTAGTAACTTGATCGGAAGTTTCAAGATCATCATCATTAGCTTCCTCGCTAATTGGTGTAGGAATCACTGGAACTAGTTTCTGTGATGTACTACTTTCCAATTCGGGAGAAGGTATGATTACCTCATCAAGTTCTACTTTCCTCCCACTCACTTCTTTCGAGAGAAACTCCTTCTCTAGAAAGGATCCATTCTTAGCAACGAATATCTTGCCTTCGGATATGTTATAGAAGGTGTACCCAATAGTCTCCTTTGGGTATCCTATGAAGACACATTTCTCCAACTTGGGTTCGAGCTTATCAGGTTGAAGATTTTTCACATAAGCATCGCAACCCCAAACTTTAAGAAATGATAACTTTGGTTTCTTGCCAAACCACAGTTCATAAGGCGTCGTCTAAACGGATTTAGATGGTGCCCTATTTAATGTGAATGCAGCTGTCTCTAAAGCATAACCACAAAATGATAGTTGTAAATCGGTAAGAGACATCATAGATCGCACCATATCTAATAAAGTACGGTTACGACGTTCGGACACACCATTACGCTGTGGTGCTCCGGGTAGCGTGAGCTGTGAAAGTATTCCACATTGTTTTAAATGAAGACCAAACTCATAACTCAAATATTCGCCTCCGCGATCAGATCATAGAAACTTAATTTTCTTGTTGCAATGATTCTATACTTCACTCTAAAATTCTTTGAACTTTTCAAATGATTCAGACTAGTGCTTCATCAAGTAGATATAGCCATATCTGCTCAAATCATCAGTGAAGGTCAGAAAATAATGATACCCGCAGCGAGCCTCAACACTCATCGGTCCACATACATCAGTATGTATGATTTCCAACAAATCAGTTGCTCGCTCCATTATTTCGGAGAACGAAGTTTTAGTCATCTTGCCCATGAGGCATGGTTCGCAAGCACCAAGTGATTCATAATCAAGTGATTCCAAAAGACCATCAGCTTGGAGTTTCTTCATGCGCTTTACACCAATATGACCTAAACGGCAGTGCCACAAATAAGTTGCACTATCATTATCAACTTTGCATCTTTTGGCTTCAATATTATGAATATGTGTATTACTACAATCGAGATCCAACAAACTATTTTCATTGGGTGTACGACCATCGAAGGTTTTATTCATGTAAACAGAATAACAATTATTCTATAACTTTAAATGAATAACCGTATTGCAACCATGATCAAATCATATTCATGCTCAACGCAAATGCCAAATAACATTTATTTAGGTTCTACACTAATCCCGAAAGTAGAGGGAGTGTGCGATGATGATCATATCAATCTTGGAATCACTTCCAACACACATCGTCACTTCACCTTTAACTAGTCTCTGTTCATTCTGCAACTCGCGTTTCAAGTTACTAATTTTAGCAACTGAACCGGTATCAAATACCTAGGGGTTGCTATGAACACTAGTAAAGTACACATCAATAATATGTATATCAAATATACCTTTGTTCACATTGCCATCCTTCTTATCCACCAAGTATCTAGGGCAGTTCCACTTCCAGTGACCATTTCCTTTGCAGTAGAAGCACTTAGTTTCAGGCTTGAGTTTAGGTTTGGGTTTCTTCACGGGAGTGACAACTTGCTTGTCATTCTTCTTGAAGTTTCCCTTCTATCCCTTTGCCCTTTACTTGAAACAAGTGGTCTTGTTAACCATCAACACTTGATGCTCTTTCTTGATTTCTACCTTCGTCGATTTCAGCATCGTGAAGAGCTCGGGAATTACTTTCGTCATCCCTTGCATATTATAGTTCATCACGAAGTTCTACTAACTTGGTGATAGTGACTAGAGAACTTTGTCAATTACTATCTTATCCGGAAGATTAAGTCACACTTGATTCAAGAAATTGTAGTACCCAGACAATTTGAGCACATGCTCACTGGTTGAGCTATTCTCCTCCATCTTGTAGGCAAAGTACTATCAGAGGTCTCATACCTCTCGACATGGGCATGAGTATGAAATACTAATTTCAACTCTTGGAACATCTTATATGCTCCGTGGAGTTCAAAACGTTTTTGAAGTCCTGGTTCTAAGCCGTAAAGCATGGTGCACTAAACTATTAAGTAGACATCATATTGAGCTTTGCCAAACGTTCATAACGTTTGCATCTGCTCCTGCAATAAATCTGTCACCTAGCGGTGCATCAAGGACATAATACTTCTGTGCAGCAATGAGGATAATCCTCAAGTTACGGACCCAGTCCGTGTAGTTGCTACCATCATCTTTCAACTTAGCTTTCTCTAGGAACGCATTAAAATTCAAGGGAACGGTAGCACTGGCCATTGATCTACAACAACATAGATATGCAAAAACTATCAGGACAAAGTTCATGATAAATTAAAGTTCAATTAACCATATTACTAAAGAACTCCCACTTAGATAGACATCCCTCTAGTCATCTAAATGATCACGTGATCCAAATCAACTAAACCATGTCCGATCATCACGTGAGATGGAGTAGTTTTCAATGGTGAACATCTTATGTTGATCATATCTACTATATGATTCACGCTCGACCTTTCGGTCTTCGGTGTTCCAAGTCCATGTCTGTACGTGCTAGGCTCGTCAAGTTTAACCCGAGTATTCTGCATGTGCAAAACTGTCTTACACCCGTTGTATTTGATTGTATAGCTTATCACACCCGATCATCACGTTGTTTCTCGGCACGACAAACTTTCGCAACGGTGCATACTCAGGGAGAACACTTGTACCTTGAAATTTTGCAAGGGATCATCTTATAATGCTACCGCTGTACTAAGAAAAATAAGAAGCATAATAAGATAAACATCACATGCAATCAAAATGTGTGACATGATATGGCCATCATCATATTGTGCTTTTGATCTCCATCTCCAAAGCATCGTCACGATCTCCATCGTCACCGGCTGGACACCATGATCTTCATTGTAGCGTTGTGGTCGTCTCGCCAACTATTGCTACTACTACTATCGCTAACTCATAGCGATAAATGAAGCAATTACATGGCCTTCACAATTCATACAATAAAGATACAACCATAAGGTTCCTGCCGGTTGCCGATAACTTTACAAAACATGATCATCTCATACAATAACGTATAACTCATCATGTCTTGACCATATCACATCACAACATGCCCTGCAAAAACAAGTTAGACGTACTCTACTTTGTTGTTGCAAGATTTTACGTGGTTGCTACGGGCTTTAGCAAGAACCATTCTTACCTACGCATACAAAAGCCAAAACGATTTTTCGTCAAGTATGTGTTGTTTTAACTTTCACAAGGACCGGGCGTAGTCTCACTCGATTCAAGTAAAGTGAGAGAGACAGACACACGCCAGATTCCTTTAAGCAACGAGTGCTTGTAACGGTGAAACCAGTCTCGCATAAACGTACGCGTAATGTCGGTCCGAGCCGCTTCATCTCACAATACCGCCGAATCAAAGTATGACATGCTGGTAAGCAGTATGACTATTATCGCCCACAACTCATTGTGTTCTACTCGTGCATATCATCTACGCATAGATCTGGCTCTGATGCCACTGTTGGGGAATGTAGTATTTCAAAATTTTCCTATGATCACACAAGATCTATCTACTATATGCATAGCAACGAGAGGGGAGTGTGTCTACGTACCCTCGTAGACCGAAAGCGGAAGCGTCTAGTGACGCGGTTGATGTAGTCGAACGTCTTCGCGATCCAACCGATCTAAGCACCCAACGTACGGCACCTCCACGTTCAGCACACGCTTAGCTCAATGACGTCCCACGAGCTCTTGATCTAGTTGAGCTTCACGGGAGAGTTTTGTCAGCACGATGGCGTGGTGACGGAGATGATGAAGTTACCGACGAAGGTCTTCGCCTAAGCACTGCAAGGATATGATCGAGGTGTGTTTCTATGGAGGAGGGCACCGCACATGGCTAAAACAATGTTGCTTGTTTGTTCTAGGCTGCCCCCTTGCCCCTGTATATAAAGGAGCAAGGTGGAGGGCCGGCCGGCCCTAGGGGAGCGCCAAGGAGGGAGCTTTCTTACTCCTAGTAGGAGTAGGAATCCCCCTTTCCTATTCCTACTAGGAGTAGGAAAGGAAGGAGAGGGGCACCCCCCAATCCTAGTCCAACTAGGATTCCCTTGGGGGGGCGCAGCCAGCCCTAGTGGGCTGCCTCTCTCTTTCCCTCATGGCCCACTATGGCCCAATACTCCCCCGGGGGGTTCCGGTAACCCCTCCACACTCCAGTTTTCTCTGAAATCACCCGGAACACTTCCGGTGTCCAAATATAGCCATCAAATATATTAATCTTTATGTATCGGACATTCCGAGACTCCTCGTCATGTCTGTGATCACATCCGGGACTCCAAACTACCTTCGGTACATCAAAACTCATAAACTCATAATACCGATCGTCATCGAACGTTAAGCGGGCGAACCCTACGGGTTCGAGAACTATGTAGACATGACCGAGACTCATCTCTGGTCAATAACCAACAGCGAAACCTGGATGCTCATATTGGTTCCTACATATTCTACAAAGACCTTTATCGGTCAAACCACATAACAACATATGTTGTTCCCTTTGTCATCGTATGTTACTTGCCCGAGATTCGATCGTCGGTATCATCATACCTAGTTCAATCTTGTTACCGACAAGTCTCTTTACTCATCTGTAATACATCATCCTGTGACTAACTCATTAGTCATTTGCTTGCAAGGCTTGTTATGATGTGTATTATCGAGAGGGCCCAGAGATACCTCTCCGACACTTGGAGTGACAAATCCTATTCATGATCTATGCCAACACCACAGACTCCTTCCGAGACACCTGTAGAGCATCTTTATAATCACCCAGTTACGTTGTGACATTTGATAGCACACAAGGTGTTCCTCCGGTATTCGGGAGTTGCATAATCTCATAGTCATAGGAACATGTATAAGTCATGAAGAAAGCAATAGCAGTAAAACTAAACGATCAAGTTTCTAAGCTAACGGATGGGTCTTGTCCATCACATCATTCTCCTAATGATGTGAACCCATTGATCAAATGACAACTCATGTCTATGGCTAGGAAACATAAGCATCTTTGATCAATGAGCTAGTCTAGTAGAGGCATACTAGGGACACTCTGTTTTGCCTATGTATTCACACATGTACTAAGTTTTTGGTTAATACAATTCTAGCATGAATAATAAACATTTATCATGATGTAAGGAAATAAAAATAACAACTTTATTATTGCCTCTAGGGCATATTTCCTTCAAAGTGAACCCATAGGGGGGCGTCAAGATCGTCACATGACGATACCGAAGAAGACTTCAGTCAGGTGTTTAACGTGGCTGTTTGCACGGGTCCCTGCGGAGGAATCAGTGGCAATCGTACTGACATGCGTCCTTTAGGAAAGGAATCACTGGCAATCAATCATATTGATTCGCCCCAAAATATCGGGAATTGAATTTGTGTGTTTGCGCACTGAAGTGGTAACGTCGTGCGTTAGCGGGAAAGTGGGGGGCCTCGATCCTCGATTTGCATGCATGATCCCCGCCACATGTTGCGCCTATCCTGTGCAAAGCCTTGCCGCGCGGCTTCTCGAGCTTGCGTTATATTCCCTCGAAGAGGAAAGGGTGATGCAGCACAGTAGCGTAAGTTTTTTCCCTCAGTTTTTGAGAACCAAGGTATCAATCCAGTAGGAGACCACTGATACGTCCAAAACGTATCTATAATTTCTGCTTGCTGATACGTCCAAAACGTATCTATAATTTATGCTTGCTCCATGCCACTTTTGGGTGATATTGCTATGATATTCATACACTTCCATACACTTTTGATCATATTTGGACTAACTTACTAATCCAGTGCACCCCAGTGCCAGTTTCTGTTTTCGGCTGTTTTTGTATTTCAGGTTTTCACATTTCGAGAACTGCCCAGAAAAATCCAGAAAAATTATATAAAAAATCAGCGATCCGGAAACAACACTGCGTCCGAAGGGCAGCCTGGGGGGGCACAGGGGCTCCAGG
>LR738715.1:687263673-687372914 GCA_902687465.1 Secale cereale | reverse complement strand
CGCGCCGGGGGGGCGCCTGGCCCCCCCGAAGCCCGTCCGGTGCCCCCCTTTGGCATATATTTAGAGGGACCTCCGAAACCCTCAGAACAGGAACTCTTATCGCGATCCCATCTCTGTTCCGCCGCCGCCGCCGCTTCCAAGATCGGGAGCACCAGGAGAACTCTTCCCGGCACCCTGCCGGAGGGGAGGATCACCACCGGGAGCTTCTCCACCACCATGGACGCCTCCCGGATGACTCGTGCGTAGTCTCCCTTGGACCATGAGTCCATGACCAGTAGCTATGTGATGTTCTCCTCCCGTTCTTGTGCTTCACTAATTAGTCCTCGTGAGCTGCCCTACATGATCGAGGCACCTATGTAATCCTTATGATGTTGCTATGTTGAGTTTGCTGGGATCCGATGGATTATGAGATTATGTTCAGATTGATCTTGAGTAATATATTTGATTCACCTCTTTTATATTTTAGTTCATAAGTAATTCTTGCATGTTCTCCGTTGTTACTTATTGCTTTGGCCGAGTAGTAGGTAGTGACTCCAAGAGGGAACGTTATGCTTGATTGTGGGTTCATGCCCCTCGATGACTAGCTTGAGTGACAGAAACATGAGTCTAGGGGATGTGCTGTTGCCACAAGGGGGAAAACAACGGTGCTTGTGCCCGCGGGTGCAAGGATTGTTTACTTTACGCAAAGTTCTTTTAATGCAGTTGTCTGTTGCATTGAGTTTACACTATGGGTGGGACTCGCAACTTAATACCAGCGAGATGTTCTGGATAGATATCTCAAGGTGGATGATTAGTAGTAGATATTGATGGATTTCGGTCTACTTACTTTGGCATACCGCCCATGCTTTGAACCTCAACCTTTCTTGCAATGTAGTCAGCATTGGTTTGCGTTCGTGGTCCTGTCAATTGCCCAGCTGTAATTTGTTTACCTCACATAGTTGTTTTATCGTCGTTTGGGAGAGAGACATCACTAGTGAACATCATGAGACTCCGGTCCATATTATCATCATTGATCACATCCACTATTTACTTTTCGCTATTTACTTACTATTGCAAAAACTATCTATCACTACTATCATTGCTTTTAACCCTTTGTGAACTACAAGGCCGGAGAGATTGACAACCTCTCTGTACTCGTTGGGAGCAAAGTTATTTGTATATGTGTGCAGGTCCACGTTGGTTGCTACTAATCTGGCGCCGTAGCAATTGACACCTACTTGTTGAACCTAGGAGTCTCTGGGGAATCGATCCTTGGCATCTTTGCTAGGGGAAAACACTTCTACTTACTGCATCTTACACCTTCCACTTGGTGTAACCATGATATCGCTATGATATTCATACACTTCCATACACTTTTGATCATATTTGGACTAACTTACTAATCCAGTGCACCCCAGTGTCAGTTTCTGTTTTCGGCTGTTTTTGTATTTCAGGTTTTCACGTTTCGAGAACTGCCCAGAAAAATCCAGAAAAATTATATAAAAAATCAGCGTTCCGGAAACAACACTGCGTCCGAAGGGCAGCCTGGGGGGGCACCAGGGCTCCAGGCGCCCTGGCGGCGCGCCCCCCCCTGGGCCGCGCCGGGGGGGCGCCTGGGCCCCCCGAGACTCCCCCGGTGCCCTACTTTGGCATATATTTAAAGGACCCTCCGAAACCCTCAGAACAGGAACTCTTTTCGCGATCCCATCTCTGTTCCGCCGCCGCCGCCGCTTCCAAGATCGGGAGCACCAGGAGAACTCTTCCCGGCACCCTGCCGGAGGGGAGGATCACCACCGGGAGCTTCTCCACCACCATGGACGCCTCCCGGATGACTCGTGAGTAGTCTCCCTTGGACCATGAGTCCATGACCAGTAGCTATGTGATGTTCTCCTCCCGTTCTTGTGCTTCACTAATTAGTCCTCGTGAGCTGCCCTACATGATCGAGGCACCTATGTAATCCTTATGCTGTTGCTATGTTGAGTTTGCTGGGATCCGATGGATTATGAGATTATGTTCAGATTGATCTTGAGTAATATATTTGATTCACCTCTTTTATATTTTAGTTCATAAGTAATTCTTGCATGTTCTCCGTTGTTATTTATTGCTTTGGCCGAGTAGTAGGTAGTGACTCCAAGAGGGAACGTTATGCTCGATTGTGGGTTCATGCCCCTCGATGACTAGCTTGAGTGACAGAAACATGAGTCTAGGGGATGTGATGTTGCCACAAGGGGGAAAACAACGGTGCTTGTGCCCGCGGGTGCAAGGATTGTTTACTTTACGCAAAGTTCTTTTAATGCAGTTGTCTGTTGCATTGAGTTTACACTATGGGTGGGACTCGCAACTTAATACCAGCGAGATGTTCTGGATAGATATCTCAAGGTGGATGATTAGTAGTAGATATTGATGGATTTCGGTCTACTTACTTTGGCGTACCGCCCATGCTTTGAACCTCAACCTTTCTTGCAATGTAGTCAGCATTTGTTTGCGTTGGTGGTCCTGTCAATTGCCCAGCTGTAATTTGTTTACCTCACATAGCTGTTTTATCGTCTTTTGGGAGAGAGACATCACTAGTGAACATCATGAGACTCCGGTCCATATTACCATCATTGATCACATCTACTATTTACTTTCCGTTATTATTTACTATTGCAAAACACTATTTATCACTACTATCATTGCTTTTAATCCTTTGTGAACCACAAGGCCGGAGGGATTGACAACCTCTCTGTACTCGTTGGGAGCAAAGTTATTTGTATCTGTGTGCAGGTCCACGTTGATTGCTACTAATCTGGCGCCGTAGCAATTGACACCTAATTGTTGAACCTAGGAGTCTCTCGGGATTCGATCCTTGGCATCTTTGCTAAGGGAAAACACTTCTACTTACTGCATCTTACACCTTCCACTTGGGGTAACCAACGAGGGGTTTGAGGCCCATCAAGGAGTATTTTCTGGCGCCGTTGCCGGGGACTCCACTCTTCAGGATAGGGGAGTTGCACGCTATCTTTTACCTTTGCTTTTAGTCTTGTTAGTTTACCTTTCAGTTTTCTCTATGTCTTTTCACCAGTTATGCTTATGGACAACCCTGTTATTGGATCGTTGCTTGTGGGAAGACGCCCCACACCTGTGGTGGTTGATCCTCCCCCTACTGAAATTGTGCCCTATAAAATACCAGTTGGTATTATCGATTATGTTTTGGCTAATCGTTATGCAGGAGACAGACATCCCGGTGAACACTTGCTATATCTGTCACAACTATGTTCATTATTTAAGCTTGCAGGTGTATCAAGGGAGTTTGTCATGAGGAAATTGTTCGTCGTATCACTTATAGATAAAGCTTCAGATTGGTATAAGCTTCTCGATAACTCACACTTGCTTGATTGGCAAGAGCTTATGTCTCTCTTTTATACTAAGTTTTATCCTCTTCATGATGCTTATGTGGAGAGTAAGAGTACCTTTTTGCATGTGGATCATGGTAACAATGCTTTATGTGATGCTTATATTGTTGAGTTTATTCATGATCCCACTGAAAATTATTATGAGAAGGGAACATCTTATAGATATTTCAATAATATCAAGTTCCCTCTCTTTATGTTGAAGGTTTTGAAGCTACATTTGTTTTGTCTTCCTATGCTTATTGCTTTGTGCTTCAATGAATTATTCTATTGCAATATTCCTATGCATAGGAAGCATGTTAGGCTTAAATGTGTTTGGTATTTGCTTCTTGATGCTCTCTTTTGTTCTTCAACTCTTATTCCTACGAGAGCATCATTAAAGTCTTATGCCTAGCTTAAAGGCATAAAAGAAAGCGCTTTTGGGAGGCAGCCCACATGAATAAATTTTTATTTTGCTTTTGTTGTGTCATGATGTTGTTTACTACAGTAGCATCATCATTGTACATTTGCCTTTCATATTTGTGCCAAGTATAGCCTCTGATTGCTAGAAAGTTCAAAAGTTGTGAGGTGCTGTCCAGGAAACAGATTATGTCCTTGGATAGAAAAATTCGTATAAAATCACCAGATCATCTTTTTGGTCTGAATTTCTTCAAAAGCGTTCTCTATATAATTTTCTTTCGTGCGTCTGTTCTGAGTTTTTTTATTTGATTTGCAGAAGTATCCCGAACAGATCAATTACTACCTGCTGTTCTGTTTTTCACAGATTTTGTCCTGTTTTGCCTTTCCCTCACTTTGCAAATCAAGAACTTGCTTTTTCTTTGCAAAAACCTTTTGGCAATCTTGAGAAACAGTATAACTTCAAGAATATCCTTATTTCCAGCAAGGTATAATTATTTTATTAAGGGTACTAACCTCGCTAATCAGATTATGATGAGTTATGTATGAAGGGAGTTTTCAAGTGTGCGAGGGAAGATGATAAAAAGATTCAGGAGTGTCAAGCGCTCAAGCTTGGGGATGCCCCCGTGCACCCCCAAGAAATATTAAAGGAGACTCAAGCGTCTAAGCTTGGGGATGCCCCCGTGCATCCCCTTCTCCATCAACATTATCAGTTCGTCTTTCGTTTCGCTATATTTTTATCACTTCATGTGTTATGTGCTATCCTTGGAGCGTCTCGCTTTTAGTTTTCTTTTTAGTTTTTCATAACGAGTCGGAACTCAGCATTCCTTTATGTGGGAGAGAAACACGCTCCACTTCTACCTAGAACATAACATAGAATTTTCATGTCTATCTATGCTGTGTGTGTTCTTTGTCTTTTAATAGCTACTACCATGCTCTGCTCTTAGTATTCATGCTTATCTTTTCAAAGAGCTTTTGTTTAGTTGGTTGCTTGAACTCTCTTTAATTACCATGCTCACCTTATTAAGAGAGTTTGCTTCTGTTGCATTGGTTAATGTGTCTATGATAAAGATGCTACTTGCATGATGGTGCTTAGTAGTTCAGGTTTTCTTATGGTTAATCTCAAATAGCTCGGGGGTTCCCAATGTGTTATTGGAGTACCAACTTGATTTGTTTGCCTATGATATGGTATGGTTTAGTAATATCTTCCTTCGAGAATTTATCTAGATTGACTTGGCGTATGCTCACGCATATTTAAGACTGTAAAGAAAGTATGTCAAGCCTTGATGATCTTTTATTTCTAAGTAGCGATATAACTTCCATGCCTGATTCAATATTGCTTTGTCGCTCTGCATGATTATGACCGTCATTGCTCTCTTAGTTGGTCGCTCCCAGTCTTTTGCTAACCTCCACCTGTACTAAGCAAACTAACCATGCAATATATAGCTCATGGGAAAGTAGCCTAAAAACTATTGTGGTAAAGAATATGTTGCTTATGTATCTTATTTCTTATAAGTTGCTTGCTGAGCGGTAACCATGTTTCTGGGGACGCCATCAACTATCACACTTTTGTTGAATAGCATGTGAGTTGCTATGCATGTTTGTCTTGTCTGAAGTAAGGGTGATTTACCGTGGGTTGAATGACTATGCATATTGTTAGAGAAGAACATTGGGCCACCAACCAAAGCCATGCATCATGGTGGAAGTTTTAGCTTGGACCTTAATCCTCAATCTCTCATGAGAATATGCTTATGCATTAAAGAGGAGTCCATCATCTATTTTCTATGTTGTCCCGGTATGGATGTCCTCAAGTTGAGATCTATCAAAAACGAGAAATCAAATGTGATTTATCTCCTTGGACCTTTGTACAGGTGGCATAGAGGTACCCCTTTGTGACACTTGGTTAAAACATATGTAATGCAATGATAACCCATGGAGATCTGAGCTAATTAGGACAAGGTGCGAGCACTATTGGTATTCGATGCATGAGGCTTGCAACTTATAGGATGTTTTATGCATGACACATATGAAGTACTACTACCGTTGACACAATTGCTTCCATGTTTTCAAAATAAAAAGCTCTAGCACTTAACCTTTCTTTTACTTTTGAAGCACCAACTACTGAGAGCATGATTGTCATTCTGAGTGTAATGTGCATTGTCCCAAAGTAGCATTGTCTTTTGCATAATTGTGATATCGTTTATTCTGAAATAATTGTATCTAGTCATCACTTAAACCTTGAAGGTGCCCCTGCATTTATGTTTTGCATCACTAAAGGGGGCAAGCTAGATATCACTGTATCATATTTGCACATCATGTTCATTGCAAATCTTTTTGATGTTTCAGTTTCATATTGTAAAACTTTCAGTCATTTGTGATTTTCTCTTGAGGCAACTTAATTACTTTAGAACCATTGTCTCAGTAAGCTTTTGTCATATGACTATGAAAAAGTCCTATATGGTTAATAGCATGTCACCACAGAAATTATTCTTGTTATCATTAACCTACTCGAGGACGAGCAGGAATTAAGCTTGGGGATGTTGATACGTCCAAAACGTATCTATAATTTCTGCTTGCTCCATGCCACTTTTGGGTGATATTGCTATAATATTCATACACTTCCATACACTTTTGATCATATTTGGACTAACTTACTAATCCAGTGCACCCCAGTGCCAGTTTCTGTTTTCGGATGTTTTTGTATTTCAGGTTTTCACGTTTCGAGAACTGCCCAGAAAAATCCAGAAAAATTATATAAAAAATCAGCGTTCCGGAAACAACACTGCGTCCGAAGGGCAGCCTGGGGGGGGCCACCAGGGCTCCAGGCGCCCTAGCGGCGCCCCCCTTGGGCCGCGTCGGGGGGGCGCCTGGGCCCCCCGAGACTCCCCCGGTGCCCTACTTTGGCATATATTTAAAGGACCCTCCGAAACCCTCAGAACAGGAACTCTTTTCGCGATCCCATCTCTGTTCCACCGCCGCCACCGCTTCCAAGATCGGGAGCACCAGGAGAACTCTTCCCGGCACCCTGCCGGAGGGGAGGATCACCACCGGGAGCTTCTCCACCACCATGGACGCCTCCCGGATGACTCGTGAGTATTCTCCCTTGGACCATGAGTCCATGACCAGTAGCTATGTGATGTTCTCCTCCCGTTCTTGTGCTTCACTAATTAGTCCTCGTGAGCTGCCCTACATGATCGAGGCACCTATGTAATCCTTATGCTGTTGCTATGTTGAGTTTGCTGGGATCCGATGGATTATGAGATTATGTTCAGATTGATCTTGAGTAATATATTTGATTCACCTCTTTTATATTTTAGTTCATAAGTAATTCTTGCATGTTCTCCGTTGTTATTTATTGCTTTGGCCGAGTAGTAGGTAGTGACTCCAAGAGGGAACGTTATGCTCGATTGTGGGTTCATGCCCCTCGATGACTAGCTTGAGTGAAAGAAACATGAGTCTAGGGGATGTGTTGTTGCCACAAGGGGGAAAACAACGGTGCTTGTGCAAGGATTGTTTACTTTACGCAAAGTTCTTTTAATGTAGTTGTCTGTTGCATTGAGTTTACACTATGGGTGTGACTCGCTACTTAATACCAGCGAGATGTTCTGGATAGATATCTCAAGGTGGATGATTAGTAGTAGATATTGATGGATTTCGGTCTACTTACTTTGGCGTACCGCCCATGCTTTGAACCTCAACCTTTCTTGCAATGTAGTCAGCATTGGTTTGCGTTCGTGGTCCTGTCAATTGCCCAGCTGTAATTTGTTTACGTGACATAGCTGTTTTATCGTCTTTTGGGAGAGAGACATCACTAGTGAACATCATGAGACTCCGGTCCATATTACCATCATTGATCACATCCACTATTTACTTTCCGTTATTATTTACTATTGCAAAACACTATCTATCACTACTATCATTGCTTTTAATCCTTTGTGAACCATAAGGCCGGAGGGATTGACAACCTCTCTGTACTCGTTGGGAGCAAAGTTATTTGTATCTGTGTGCAGGTCCACGTTGATTGCTACTAATCTGGCTCCGTAGCAATTGACACCTACTTGTTGAACCTAGGAGTCTCTGGGGATTCGATCCTTGGCATCTTTGCTAAGGGAAAACACTTCTACTTACTGCATCTTACACCTTCCACTTGGGGTAACCAACGAGGGATTCGAGGCCCATCAACCACGCGCGAGTCCCTCGCACCTGCACCAACAAATAAGAACTTTGCAGCCAACGCGATAAGGGGTTGTCAATCCCTTTACGGTCACTAACGAAAGTGAGATCTGATAGATAGAATAGTATGATATTTTTGGTATTTTGGGTATAAGAATAGAAAGTAAATAAAGCAAATAAGCAATGGCATAAAAAATTAAACTAAAGTAATATGATAAAGACAGACCCGGGGGCCATAGGTTTCACTAGTGTCTTCTCTCATGATAGCAGAATTCTACGGTGGGTGAATAAATTACTGTCGAGCAATTGATAGAAAGCGCATAGTTATGAGAATATCTAGGCATGATCATTACATATAGGCATCATGTCTGTGACAAGTAGACCAAAACGATTCTGCATCTACTACTATTACTCCACACATCGACCGCTATCCAGCATGCATCTAGAGTATTAAGTTCATAAGAACAGAGTAATGCTTTAAGCAAGATGACATGATGTAGAGGGATAAACTCAAGCAATATGATATAAACACCATCTTTTTATCCTCGATGGCAACAATACAATACATGCCTTGCTGCCCCTGCTGTCACTGGGAAAGGACACCGCAAGATTGAACCCAAAGCCAAGCACTTCTCCCATTGCAAAAACTATAGATCTAGTAGGCCAAACCAAACCAATAATTCGAAGAGACTTGCAAGGATATTATAATCATACATAAAAGATTTCAGAAAAGAATCAAATATTGTTCAAAGATAATCTTGATCATAAACCCACAAATGATCGGATCTCGACAAACACACCGCAAAAAGATTACATCGAATAGATCTCCTCGAAGATCGAGGAGAACTTTGTATTGAGATCAAAAAAGAGAGAAGAAGCCATCTAGCTAATAACTATGGACCCGAAGGTCTGTGGTAAACTACTCACAACTCATTGGTGAGGCTATGGTGTTATGTAGAAGCACTCCGTGGTAGATCCCCCCTCCGGCGGATCTCCGGAATAGGCCCCAAGATGGGATCTCACGGGAATAGAAGGTTGTGGCGGTGGAATTAGAGTTTCCTCTGTTGCCTCGATGTTTCAGGGTACATGGATATATATAGGAGGAAGGAGGGCATCGGGGGAGCCAGAGGTGGCCCACGAGGGTGGGGGGCGTGCCCAAGGGGAGGGGGCCTGCCCTGGACCCTCGTGGCCACCTCCTTCGTTCCCTCGCGTGTACTCCAAGTCTTCTGGGCAGATGCGGTTCCAAAAATCACTGTCCCAAAGGTTTCATTCCGTTTGGACTCCATTTGATATTCCTTTTCTATGGAACTCTGAAATAGGAAAAACAGCAATTTGCACTAGGCCTTGGGTTAGTAGGTTAGTCCCAAAAATAATATAAAAGTGTATAATAAAGGCCATTAAACATCCAAAACAGAATATATAATAGCATGGCGTAATAAAAAATTATAGATACGTTGGAGATGTATCAAGCATCCCCAAGCTTAATTCCTGCTCGTCCTCGAGTAGGTAAATGATAAAAACAGAATTTTTGATGTGGAATGCTAACTAACATAATCATGAATGTAATTCTCTTTGTTGTGGCATGAATGTTCATATCCAAAAGATTCAAGATAAAAGTTCATATTGACATAAGAATAGTAATACTTCAAGCATACTAACAAAGCAATCATTTCTTCTCAAAATAACATGGCCAAAAAAAGTTCAACCCTACAAAATCATATAGTTAGGCTATGCTCCATCTTGTCACACAAAATACTCCAATCATGCACAACCCCGATTTCAGCCAAGCACTTGTTTCATACTTCAATTTTTTCAAACTCTTTCAACTTTCACGCAATACATGAGCGTGAGCCATGGACATAGCACTATGTGGAATAGAGTGGTGTTGTGGAGAAGACAAAAATGAGGAAGATGGTCTCACATCAACTAGGCGTATCAATGGGATATCGAGATGCCCATCAATAGATATCAATGTGAGTGAGTAGGAATTGCCATGCAACAGATGCACTAGAGCTATAAATGTATGAAAGCTCAACAAAAGAAACTAAGTGGGTGTGCATCCAACTTGCTTGCTCACGAAGACCTAGGGCATTTGAGGAAGCCCATCGTTGGAATATACAAGCCAAGTTCTATAATGAAAATTCCCACTAGTATATGAAAGTGAATAAACAAGAGACTCTCTATCATGAAGATCATGGTGCTACTTTGAAGCACAAGCGTGGAAAAGGATAGTAGCATTGTCCCTTTTCTTTTCTTTTTTATTCTCTTTTTATTTTTTTGGGCCTTTCTTTTTTTTCTTAGGCCTTCCTTCTTTTCTTTTTCTTTGGGACAATGCTCTAATAATGATGATCATCACACTTATATTGATTTACAACTCGATATTACAACTCGATACTAGAACAAAGTATGACTCTATATGAATGCCTCCGGCGGTGTACCGGGATGTGCAATGAATCAAGAGTGACATGTATGAAAAATTATGCATGGTGGCCTAGCCACAAATACGATGGCAACTACATGATCATGCATGGCAATATGACAATATGAACTGTGTCATAGCAAGCGGTACGGTGGAAAGTTGTATGGCAATATATCTCGGAATGGCTATGGAAATGCCATGATAGGTAGGTATGGTGGCTGTTTTGATGAAGGTATATGGTGGGTGTATGGTACCGGCAAAAGTTGCGCGGTACAAGAGAGGCTAGCAATGGTGGAAGAGTGAGAGTGCGTATAATCCATGGACGCAACATTAGCCATAAAGAACTCACATACTTATTGCAAAAATCTACAAGTCATCAAAACAAAGTACTACACGCATGTTCCTAGGGGGGAGGTTGGTAGGAGTTAACCATCACGCGGCCCCGACCTCCACACAAAGGATGACACTCAATGAAATACCTCATGTTTCAATTTTGTCACACAACGGTTACCATACGTGCATGCTACGGGGCTTGCAAACCTTAACACAAGTATTTCTCAAATTCACAACTACTCTACTAGCATGACTCTAATATCACCATACTCACATTTGAAAACAATCATCAAGTATCAAACTTCTCTTAGTATTCAATGCACTTTATATGAAAGTTTTTACTATACCCATCATAGATGCCTATCATATTAGGACTAGTTTCGTAACCAAAGCACATTACCATGCTGTTCCAAAATACTCTCAAATAGATATAGGTGAAGCATGAGCGATCAACAATTGCTACAAAATAAAACCACCACCGTGCTCTAAAAGATATAAGTGAAGCACTAGAGCAAAACAATCTAGCTCAAAAGATATAAGTGAAGCACATAGAGTATTCTAATAAATTCTAAATCATATTTATCTCTCTCAAAAGGTGTGTCCAGAAAGGATGATTGTGGCAAACTAAAAAGCAAATACTTAAATCATACATGACGCTCCAAGCAAAACACATATCATGTGGTGAATAAAAATATAGCCTCAAGTATAGTTACCGATAGATGAAGACGAAAGAGGAGATGCCTTCCCGGGGCATCCCCGAGCTTAGGCTTTTGGTTGTCCTTGAATTTTACCTTGGGGTTCCTTGGGCATCCCCAAGCTTAGGCACTTTCCACTCTTTGTTCCATAGTCCATCAAAGCCATACTCAAAACTTGAAAACTTGACAACACAAAACTTAGCCAAAAATCTCGTGAGCTCCGTTAGTATAAGAAAACAAACCACCACTCAAAGGTATTGTAATGAACTCATTCTTTGTTTATATTGGTGTTAAACCTACTGTATTCCAACTTCTCTATGATTCATACTTCCCAATACTACACATAGATTCATCAAAATAAGCAAACAACACACGAAAAACAGAATCTGTCAAAAACAGAACAGTCTGTAGTAATCTGTAACTTTCGAATACTTCTGTAACTCCAAAAAAATAGAAATAATTTGGTACACATGATGAATTTATCTATTAATCATCTGCAAAAAGAATAAACTAAATAGCACTCTCTAGTAAAATATTGTAGCTAATCTCGTGAGCGCTAAAGTTTCTATTTTTTATAGCATGGTCATATAAACTTCACACAAGTCTTCCCAAAGGTTCTACTTGGCACAAACACTAATTAAAACACAAAACCACATCTAAACAGAAGCTAGATGCAATATTTATTCCTAAACAGAAGCAAAAAAATAAAAAAAATTGGGTTGCCTCCCAACAAGCGCTATCGTTTAACGCCCCTGGCTAGGCACGATACAAGAATAGATCTAGGTATTGCCATCTTTGGAAGGCAATCCATAAGTGGCTCTCATAGTAGATTCATAAGGTAATTTGATTTTATTTCTAGGAAAGTATTCCATGCCTTTCCTTAATGGAAATTGGAATCTGATTTTTCATTCTTCATATCAATAATTGCACCAATCGTTCCAAGGAAAGGTCTACCAAGAATAATAAGACATGAAGGATTGCAATCTATATCAAGCACGATAAAATATACGGGCACATAATTCCTATTGGCAACAATAAGAACATCATTAATCCTTCCCATAGGTTTCTTAATGGTAGAATCCGCAAGATGCAAATTTAAAGAACAATCATCAAGCTCATGGAAACCTAACAAATCACACAAAGTTTTTGGGATTGTAGAAACACTTGCACCCAAACCACACAAAGCAATGCATTCATGATCTTTAATTTTAATTTTAATAGTAGGTTCCCACTCAACATAAAGCTTTCTAGGGATAGAAACTTCTAATTCAAGTTTTTCTTCATAAGATTGCATCAAAGCATCAACTATGTGTTTGGTAAAAGCCTTATTTTGACTATAAGCATGCGGAGAATTTAGTACGGATTGCAAAAAGGAAATATAATCTATTAAAGAGGAATTATCATAATTGAATCCCTTGAAATCCAAAATAGTGGGTTCATCACCATGCAAAGTTTTAATCTCTTCAATCCCACTTTTAACAAATTTATCATCAAGATCTAAAAACTTTGAATCATTGGGACGCCTTTTAACTAAAGTAGATTCATCTCCAGTCCCATGTTTATCAAGATTCATACTAGAAAACAAGGATCTAATAGGAGACACATCAATAACTTTTAGATCTTCATCTTTATGTTCATGATAACTAAAAGAACATGCCTTAATAAACAATCTTTTTTAGCACGCATCCTAGCGGTTCTTTCTTTGCACTCATCTGTGGAAATTCTCATGGCTTTGAGAGACTCATTGATATCATGCTTAGGTGGAATAGATATAATTTTCAAAGAATCAACATCAAGAGTAATTATATCCATGTTTCTAGCCAACTCATCAATCTTAAGCAATTTTTCTTCAAGTAAAGCATTGAAATTCTTTTGTCAATTCATAAACTCCTTCACATTTGTTTCAAATTCAGAGGGCATCTTACCAAAATTTCCGTAAGAGTTATTGTAGGAATTACCATAATTGTTAGAGGAATTACTAGGAAAAGGCCTAGGATTAAAGTTTCCTCTATAAGCATTGTTACCAAAATTATTCCTACCAACAAAATTCACATCCAAAGATTCATTGTTATTTTCAATCAACGTGGATAAAGGCATATCATTAGGATCAGAAGAAGCACTCTTAGTAGCAAATTATTTCATAAGTTCATCCATATTCCCACTCAAAACACTAATCTCTTCAATAGCAAGCACCCTTTTACTAGTAGATCTTTCGGTGTGCCATTGAGAATAATTAACCATAATATTATCTAGGAGTTTGGTAGCTTCTCCTAAGATAGTTTCCATGAAAGTGCCCCCCGCGGCCGAATCTAAAAGATTTCTAGAAGCAAAATTCAAGCCAGCATAAAAGTATTGTATAATCATCCATAAGTTCAAACCATGTGTATGGCAATTACGTATCATTAATTGCATTCTCTCCCAAGCTTGTGCAACATGCTCATGATCTAGTTGATTAAAATTCATAATATCATTTCTAAGAGAGATAATCTTAGCGGGAGAAAAAATACTTAGAGATAAAAGCATCTTTGCACTTATTCCATGAATCAATACTGTTTCTAGGCAAAGAGGAAAACCAAGTTTTAGCACGATCTCTTAGTGAAAACGGGAATAGCTTCAATTTAACAATATCATTATCTATATCCCTCTTCTTTTGCATATCACACAAATCAACAAAGTTGTTTAGATGGGTAGCGGCATCTTCACTAGGAAGGCCGGAAAATTGATCTTTCATGACAAGATTCAACAGAGCAGTATTGATCTCACAAGATTCAGCATCGGTAATAGGAGCAATAGGCGTGCTAATAAAATCATTATTGTTGGTATTGGAAAAGTCACACAATTTGGTATTGTTCTGAGCCATAGTGAGAAGCAAACAATCCAACACAGAAGCAAACAAGAGGCAAGCGAACGGTAACACACAGAAAAAGAAGGGCGAATAAAACGGCAAGGGTGAAGTGGGGGAGAGGAAAACGAGAGGCAAATAATGTAATGCGAAGGATAAGGGTTTGTGATAGGTACTTGGTATACGACTTTTGCGTAAGCCTCCCCGGCAATGGTGCCAGAAATTCTTCTTGCTACTTCTCGAGCTTGCGTTGTATTCCCTCGAAGAGGAAAGGGTGATGCAGCACAGTAGCGTAAGTATTTTCCCTCAATTTTTGAGAACCAAGGTATCAATCTAGTAGGAGTCCCTCACGCCTGCACAAACAAATAAGAACTTCGCATCCAACGTGATAAGGGGTTGTCAATCCCTTTACAGTCACTTACGAAAGTGAGATCTGATAGATAGGATAGTATGGTATTTTTGGTATTTTGGGTATAAAAATAAAAAGTAAATAAAGCAAATAAGCAACGGCAGCAGAAATTGAAGTAAAGTAATATGATAAAGATAAACCCGGGGGCCATAGGTTTCATTAGTGGCTTCTCTCATGATAGCAGAATTCTACGGTAGGTGAACAAATTACTGTCGAGCAATTGATAAAAAAGTGCATAGTTACGAGAATATCTAGGCAGGATCATTATATGTAGGCATCACGTCCGTGACAAGTAGACCGAAACGATTCTCCATCTACTACTATTACTCCACACATCGACCGCTATCCAGCATGCATCTAGAGTATTAAGTTCATAAGAACAGAGTAATGCTTTAAGCAAGATGACATGATGTAGAGGGATAAACTCAAGCAATATGATATAAACCCCATCTTTTTATCCTCGATGGAAACAATACAATACGTGCCTTGTTGCCCCTACTATCAATGGGAAAGGACACCGCAAGATTGAACCCGAAGCCAAGCACTTCTCCATTGCAAGAACTATAGATCTAGTAGGCCAAACCAAACCAATAATTCGAAGAGACTTGCAAGGATATTATAATCATACATAAAAGATTTCAGAAAAGAATCAAATATTGTTCAAAGATAATCTTGATCATAAACCCACAATTCATCGGATCTCAAACAACACACCGCAAAAAGATTACATCGAATAGATCTCCTCGAAGATCGAGGAGAACTTTGTATTGAGATCCAAAAAGAGAGAAGAAGCCATCTAGCTAATAACTATGGACCCGAAGGTCTATGGTAAACTACTCACAACTCATTGGTGAGGCTGTGGTGTTGATGTAGAAGCACTCCGTGGTAGATCCCCCCTCCGGCGGAGCTCCAGAACAGGCCCCAAGATGGGATCTCACAGGAACAGAAGGTTGCGGTGGTGGAATTAGGGTTTTCTCTGTTGCCTCTATGTTTTTAGGGTACATGGATATATATAGGAGGAAGGAGGGCATCGGGGAAGCCAGAGGGGGCCCACGAGGGTGGGGGCGCGCCCAGGGGGAGGGCGCGCGCCCTGGACCCCCGTGGCCACCTCCTTTGTTCCCTCGCGTGTACTCCAAGTCTTCTAGGTAGATACGATTCCAAAAATCACTCTCCCAATGGTTTCATTCCAGTTGGACTCCGTTTGATATTCCTTTTCTGCGAAACTCTGAAATAGGCAAAAAACAGCAATTTGCACTGGGCCTTGGGTTAGTACGTTAGTCCCAAAAAATAATATAGAAGTGTATAATAAAGCCCATTAAACAGCCAAAACAGAATATATAATAGCATGGAACAATAAAAAATTACAGATACGTTGGAGACGTATCAGGCCGTCGATCCTGGGATTCGCGGTGGGAGATTTGGACGAGGATTTTGTCTGGAGATATAAAGGATTTGGGGGCAGAGGTTCGGGCCTCAGACCCCCTTTCTCTCATCCCGACTCCTCTGCTCCCTTCTTCCTCTCGAGTGTGCATCGATGTGAGGGATTCCATGGCTATGGCGGAGAAGGCGCAGAAGGCAGGCAAGGCCACTTCTTCGGCTCTGGTGCGGCGGCCGGCGGTGTGGCGGGAGATTGGATCCCTTCGTGCGTCACCGGTCGACGGCTGGAGGAGTTGGCGGAAGAGGGGATGATTCCGCACGAAGGATGGCCTCGCCCAGGCGCGAGGGAGGTCGAGCCGGCGCCTCAAGAGGACGATCACGTCATGCTCGTCACCCACGTCGAGCGGAGCTTCTCGATGCTGCCCTATCCCTTTTTTCGAGCGTTCCTTGACTACTTTGGTGCTCAACTCCACCACCTTTCCCCCAATGTTGTCATTTACCTCTCGGCCTTCATATCTCTGCGAGAACTTCTTGGCCTGTCACCCGAACCGGGGTCTCTTCAAATACATTTTCACGTGTCGGTCGATGACCGTGAAGAAGGATTCGCTGACTGGTTGGAAGACAAACGTTGCCCAGCTATGCGGGGGCTTGGGCATCCAGGTTCGCGAGGGGAGATCGTTCCCGAAGATGAGTTTTCTTGACTCCATAAAGGGGTGGCAGGGGATCTGGTTCTACTGCAGGGACGTCCCCAACGCCAACAATTACTCGGTCCTCCCATCATGTTCGTTCGAGCGAGTTCGAGCCCCGGTGACCCTTACTGTGACGAAGGAGGTGAAGGTGGGTGTCGACATCTTGTCTAGATCGTTGATTGGAGTTGTGAATTCTGGGGTGAACGGCATGGATTTGTTGCGGACCTTCCTTACTCAGCGCATCCAACCGCTTCAAGCTAGGGCCCACCCCATGTGGTTGTATGAGGGGCTCGGAAAGTCCACCCGAGTGCATCCTGAGGATCTTAGTGAGAAGGAGGTAGGGGCCAAGATCAAGGCCGTCACCTGTGCTCGGGGCAACCCTCTGGGGGCTCGATTGGTTCTAGCCTTTCACAAGGACCTGCTGCCCATTAAGGTAATTGCTTGTAGTTCGGTCGACTTGATCATATGTTGCCTTTTGAATATATGATCTTCATGCTATTATGCATTCGCTTCCGAGGATTTCCAGAACTTGATTTCCAACATCCTAGTGGTGGACCGGTTGCCCGAAGACGTGACGAGTGACACCGAACAATAGAAGTTGGAGGAATCCGCCGACGATGAGAGTGACGATGACGACGACGATGACGATGATGACGAGAGCTCAGAGGATAGGGAGGAGGCGGAGTCTTCTCTGTCTTATGAGGCTCCCAAGGAACCCCGCTCCAAGGCGCTGCACGATCCAAAGGGCAATGCATGAGAGACCGAGCAGCCGACTGCCTCAGGTCGAATGACTAGGAGCTCCAAGCGCGCTGGCGCCAAAGCTGAGATCTCGCCAAAGAAGCAGCCCAAACTGCCTAAGCAGATCTCCTCTAAGCCTCGGAAGGCTGGAGTGCCACGGATCAAGGTAACAGTGTGTGTGTCCTCGAAGTGAGTGCTCTTGTCGATTTCTTGCTTGTTTTGCGCTGATTTGTTTTTGACCGAGGGTTCTCTTACCTCCGCAATAACGGCACCCTCGACGACTTCAGTAGACACGCACACCCGCAAGCCAGGCCCGAATGAGGCTGATGCGGTGGACGCTGCCACTTCCAAAGGTACATTATGCCGATTGATTCGGATGGTCATGCCTTCTCCGACAGAATTCTAAATATCTCCTTGGTTCATAAATTTTTGGAGCTCCACCTGAGGTCATCCAGCTGGATGATGATGAGAGGGCCGACCCACACAATCCAGATGCCATCAGAGAGGGGGAACCGAGTGCCAACACGCCCATGCCAGATGCCTACCCTCACCGAGTGGCCCACACCTCTCCATCGGAGGTTGCTGCAAAGACTGTGAGTGATGCGGGGCTAACCCGATTCTAGGCCGATCTTTCATGATTGGAGATAAATACCACGATGAACAGGAAGAACACGAGGGGAAACGCGAGTGAAACAAGAGGAAAACACTCAAATCAACATAATTATGTCACACATATGCTAGATCTGGGAACAAAAAGAGTGATACACGATCCACGAGGGACGATACAAGGTAACGAGTTCATTTTCAAGAGGAGGTCTTGAGAGGGGTCTTCTCCGTGAGGAGGCCTTGAATCTGCTTGGGGGATCTTATCCGTAGAGGTCGCGGTCTCTCGAATGAGAAGAACCAAGAGGATGAGCAAAGCTCTATCTCACAAATGAGCTAAACATGTGCTAAGCATAGAAAGTGTAGGTAGATTAGTATGTATAGGCTAAGGGGGGTGAAGTGGTACATGGGCCTCGGCCCAACGTCATGCACGCAAGCAAGGGTCCGGATGATCAGAAAGTTGGCCCAGATGATCCGGCCGTCAGGGACTCGGATGATCTGGACGTTCTTCCGGATCGTCCGGACGGGTGGCGGCTGGCGACAGGGGCCCGGATGTCCGGGGGTTTGTCCGGACGTCCAGCTTGGTCCGGATGATCCGGGGCATTTCCCTGGTGGTCCGGCTTGGCGATGAAGCTTCGGGTGTCGTGGTGCGCATTAGCCAGATCGTTCAGACTGGGGTCCGGATCATCTGGGCTCTGTCCAGATCGTCCGGCCAGTCTGGGACTTGGCCTTTTTCTCCTTTGTCTTCGCGCTCATCTTCCTTCTTCGATTCTTCTTGCTCCTTAGCTTCTCCATGGTCGTCCTCGATGTACTTGAGTATGCATAGAGTTTCCGATGAGGGTAGTAACCATGTCTCATGTGAATCGAGAGGGAGTTGTGAGAGGAGTGAAGTCACTCCAGCTTCGAGAGCTCTTGCATGAGCACGTGTCATGTGTCCACTTGGCACTTGGTGAGATGATGATAGGTCCATGGGGATGACCTTGCGATGATCCGCATCATCTCCCTCCCTTGGGAAAGATCCGGCCTCGAATCGAAATCTTCATCACCATGGAAAGGAGAGAGATCTTTGACGTTGAATATATCACTCACATTCTACTTGTCGCATGGGATGTCGATCTTGCATGCATTGTTGTTGTAGCATGCAAGCACCTTGAAGGGTCCGTCGGCTCGAGGGCGTAACTTGGACTTCCGCTCGTTGGGGAAGCGTTCCTTGCGAAGATGTAGCCACACAAGATCTCCAATGTCAAATATCATGGGTTGCTTGTTGACGTTGATGTTGGACGCGAGTCGTTGAACTTGATGCTTGATGATGTGCCTTGTATCTTCGTGCATCTTCTTGATATAGCTTGCTCGGGCACTTGCGTCCATGTTTGATCGCTCTTGTAGAGGTAGAGGAAGAATGTCCAATGGGGAAAACGGGTTGAAGCCGTAGACGATCTCAAAGGGGACTTGCCGGTTGTTGAGTGTCTTGTGCGGTTGTAGGCGTACTCGGCGATGGGCAAGCATTGCTCCCATTCCATGAGGTTCTTCTTGATCAACACATGAAGAAGCATCGATAGCGTTCGGTTCATCACCTCCGTTTGGCCGTGGGTTTGTGGGTGGTATGCTGAAGAAAAGAGTAGCTTCATTCCGAGCTTGCGCAAAGCGTCTTCCAAAAGTAGCTAAGAAACTTGACGCCCCTGTCCATGACGATCGTCTTGGGTACTCCATGTAGCCTCAAGATTTCCTTACAAAAGAGATTTGCAACATGTGAAGCATCGTCTATCTTGTTGCATGGAATGAAATGAGCCATCTTTGAAAATCGATTGATAACCCACAAGTATAGGGGATCACAATAGTTTTCGAGGGTGAAGTATTCAACCCAAATTTATTGATTCGACACAAGGGGAGCCAAAGAATATTCTCAAGTATTAGCAGCGGAGTTGTCAATTCAACCACACCTAGAAAACTTAATATCTGCAGCAAAATATTTAGTAGCAAAGTAGTATGGAAGTAACAGTAACAGTGGCAAAAGTAACAGTAGCAATTTTGTAGTGATGGTGGCAGTAGCAGTAACGAAAGTAACGAAGCAAAGATCAATATGGAATGAACTCGTAGGCAATGGACCGGCAATGATAGGTGTCAGATAATATTCATCATGTAGCAGTTATAACCTAGGGTGACACAGAACTAGCTCCAATTCATCAATGTAATGTAGGCTTGTATTCCGAATATAGTCATATGTGCTTATGGAAAAGAACTTGCATGACATCTTTTCTCCTACCCTCCCGTGGCAGCGGGGTCCTAATGGAAACTAAGGGATATTAAGGCCTCCTTTTAATAGAGTACCAGACCAAAGCATTAGCACTTAGTGAATACATGAACTCCTCAAACTATGGTCATCACCGGGAAGTGCCCCGGTTATTGTCACTCCGAGTATGCCGGATCATAACACATAGTAGGTGACTATTGACTTACAAGATAGGATCAAGAACAGAAATATATTCATGAATTCACAATAGGTTCAGATGTGAAATCAAGGCACTCGGGCCCTAGTGACAAGCATTAAGCATATCAAAGTCATAGCAACATCAATCTCAGAACATAGTGGATACTAGGGATCAAACACTAACAAAACTAACTCGATTACATGATAAATCTCATCCAACCCATCATCATCCAGCAAGCCTACGATGGAATTACTCACGCACTGCGGTGAGCGTCATGCAATTGGTGATGGAGGATGGTTGGTGATGACGACGGTGATCATCTCCACTCTCCGGAGCCCTGAACGGACTCCAGATCAGGTCTCCCGATGAAGAACATGAGGTGGTGGCGGCTCCGTATCGTTAAACGTGTTGGGATCTTCTCTCTGATTTTATTCTCCCTGAAAGAGATTATATGGAATTGGAGTAGAGGTCGGTGGAGCTCCAGGGGGCCCACAAGGTAGGGGGCGCGCCCTAGGGGGGGCACCCTTGTGGCCAGGGTGTAGGCCCCCTCCAGTGATTCTTTCTGTCAATATTTTTTCTATATTATGAAAATATTCTCCGTGAAGTTTCAGGTCATTTTGAGAACTTTATTTCTGCACAAAAATAATACCAAGGCAATTCTGCTAAAAACAGTGTCAGCCCGAGTTAATTTCATTCAAATCATGCAAATTGGAGTCCAAAACAAGGGCAAAAGAGTTTGGAAACGTATATATGATGGAGACATATCAACTCCCCCAAGCTTAACACATTGCTTGTCCTCAAGAAATTCAGTTGATAAACTGAAAGTGACAAAGAAAAACTTTTACAAACTCTGTTTGATCTTGTTGTTGTAAATACGTAAAGCCAGCATTCAAGTTTTCAACAAAGATTATGAACTAACCACATTAACAATAACATTTAGGTCTCATGTTTACTCATATCAATGGCATAATTAACTAGTGAGCAATAATAATAAATCTCGGATGACAACACTTTTTCAAAACAATCATGATATAATATGACAAAATGGTATCTCGCTAGCCCTTTGTGAGACCGCAAAACATAAATGCAGAGCACCTAAGAAGATCAAGGACTGACTAGACATTGTAATTCATGGTTAAAGAGATCCAGTCACACTCATACTCAATATCAAATAATAATAAAGCATATAAATGACAAAGGTGCTCTCCAACTGGTGCTTTTTATAAGAGGATGATGACTCAACAATAAAAGTAAATAGATAGGCCCATCGCAGAGGGAAGCAGGGATTTGCAGAGGTGCCAAAGCTCAAATTTTTGAATTAGAGATGAATATAATTTTGAGTCATATGCTTTCTTTGTCAACGCCACGACCAAGAGTTCTCTATATCTTCCATGCTACATACATTATAGGCGGTTCCCTAACAGAATGGTAAAGTTTTACCCCCCCCCCCTCCCCTCCACCATCAAACACACTCCACGGCTTATCTGAAACAACAGGTACTGTACAAACTGAGGGAGTCCTGTATTCAGGGGTCCTCAGGCATCTGGGTCATTGAAGCTGGGCCGTATTGGTAGGCCACACAAAGAAGAAGCAGAAGACCCTCCCCCATGTTCGGTCAGGACTCCTATGTACGTAGAAAGGCAAGTGTAGAGTCCGGATGTATCAATTACTTCCTCCCCAAATCTCCCTTGTAACCCTAGGTCCCCAATGGCGTGTATATAAGCCGGGGGGTTTAGTCTGTAGAGGGGATCATCATCATCACAATATCCTCATAGGTTAGACTTTAGGGTTTAGCCATTACGATCTCGAGGTAGATCAACTCTTGTACTCATATTCATCCATATTAATATAGCAGGAAGTAGGGTTTTACCTCGATCGAGAAGGCCTGAACCTGGGTAAACATCGTGTCCTCAGCTTCATGTTACCATCAATCCTCTAAATGCACAGCTTGGGCCCCCCGACCTGAGATCTGCCGGTTTTGACACTGACAATGGTGCTTTCATTGAGAGCTCCGCTGTGCTCTCGCGATGAGCGATCGATGGCTCGTCTCATAATCAACGACAGGATCACCCTCGGAAACAACTTGTCTATCGGCCAGGTTCTCCAGCTCGACGGGTTCTCTGTATGCGCTCGCATGGCCTCTGGGCCGGCCGCACTCCCTGCGGCCATCGAGCACCACCTTTATGTTGATTCTGGCCACTCCGAGGACGCGAACTCGGCAGAACTCTCGCCCTTAAACGAGCTACTGGATCGCATCGCCGCCCTGGGGCTTTCATCGCCAGGAGATCAGATCAGATCTAAATCTGGCCACGATGAGATCGATCCTTTCCCGATCACTCACCTAGTAGCATCAGTTGAGTATAAAGCCAAAGAGACCCCCCCCCCTCTCTTGAGACGAAGACCGACATAGTTTGGATCTCCGAACCCATTGAGCCAAATACGACCCATTCGGGAGGCACCTTATGCTTTGTGAGCTCTGGGATTAGCGCCGGGCCCAGGGAACGATTAGACTGTGTCAAGCCCGGATCATCAACATCGGGGATTGTCAAAACTCTGAATACCAATTTGGGTCGGGATTCAAAATTAGCAACACCCACCCACCCTGGGAAAAACTCTCCAAGTAAACCCGGACTCACAGACATAAATGATCTCGCAAACATACAGTAGCAGCCCGAGGAAACGGTCAACCACTTCTGGGCCAGATTCCTACTTGTTAAAAACAAGATCAGGGACTGATGCGACGACAAAGCGGTCTCCCTATTTTACCGCAACTGCAGGGATGAGGGCATCTCGAACACCCACAACCGACGTCATGTTCTGAGTTTCACAGACCTATCGCAGTTAGTACGGAAGTACTGCGCAATGGAGAACACTTGGAAATCCCAAAATACACCTCTTGAACAGTCCATATACAGACAGTACACTACCAAGGCTAAACGGACATACCCTAGTAGGTCATCCAATAACATGCCTATTGGCAAGAAAAACAAACCTTTTTTAAGGCACAGGTCCGTACTGGACGAACTACTCGATACACCTTGCCAAATACACGCAACCTCGGACAATGTCCCAAATCATTGCCTTAGAGCATGTTGGGTACTCCGACAGGTAGCAAAGAGCGGTACGACAATTCTTGCCCCGCACCGCATCAAGGGAGAAGGACATCGATGTCTTCACTGTCTTCAAGACGTTCTCCTCAAATAACCGCCGCAAGAGAGTGAATTGCGAACTTGCTGAGGTTTACCAAACTAGCTCTGCAAGCCCATGGAGCGACACGACAATAAGTTTTTCTACCGAAGACGCACCTCGAGTCCGGCCGATCCGAGCTTCAGCAGTTGTTGTACTAGATCCAATAGTGGACGGCTTCCGCCTCACTAAAGTACTTATGGGCGGAGGAAGCGGACTAAACCTCATATTTGACGAAACGCTTGCAAAAATGTAGGTCGAGAAATCCCGCATTGAGCACACCAACACAACCTTTAGAGGAATTATACCAAGTTGCGAAGCCCGGTGTTCGGGAAGCATTAAGGTCGATGTAGTATTTGGCACACCCGATAACTACATATCAGAGGAACTACTCTTCCACGCTGTTCCCTTTCATAGCGGATACCATGCCCTTCTAGGACGGGACGCTTTCTCACGCTTTCAAGCTATACCCCATTACGGGTACATGAAGCTTAAAATGCCAGGGCCCAATGGAGTGATCACATTAACAAGTGATCTGGATAGAGCACTCCGCGCCGAAAACAAGACGGCATCCTTAGCCTTAGAGGCATTATCCGAAGCCCTCACGACCGAAGAATTAACCACCCTACGATCAAAGGTGGATAAGGACGATGTAATCCTCGCCAAAAGATCGAAGTCTACCTCCTTCAAGCCAACCGATGAAATCATCAAATTCCAAGTGCACCCAACGGACCCTAACAAGACAGCATCCATCGGGGCACAGCTGGATCCGGCGGTGGACAGTGCGTTACACGCCTTCCTTCGGGAAAATTGGGATATATTCGCCTGGAACCCTTCAGATATGTCGGGAATCCCACGCAGGCTAGCCGAACACAGCCACAATATTATCAAAGGGTTCAAACCGGTCAAGTAGTCACTGCGACGGTTTTCTGAACCCAAAAGACAAGCAATGGGAGAAGAGCTAGCCAAGCTATTAGAAACCGATTCATCAGAGAAATTAAACACCCGGATTGGCTAGCCCACCTAGTCATGGTACCAAAGAAGGATAAATCCAGGTGCCTCTGCGTCGACTTCATAGACCTGAATAAGGCATGTCCAAAGGATCCCTTTCCTTTGCCCCGCATTGATCAAATTATCGATGCAACGGCCGGACATGACTTGTTATGCTTCCTTGATGCTTATTCCGGATACCATCAGATAAAGATGAAGGAATCCGATCAGCCGCAACGACATTTATTACCCCGTACGACCCTTTTTGTTTGAACACTATGCCCTTTGGACTTAAAAACGTTGGCGCCACATATCAATGCATGATTCAAACATGCCTAGAGAAACAAATTGGCAAAACAGTGGAGGCATATGTTGACGACGTAGTCGTAAAGACCAAACATGTCGAGACTTTGGTGGAATATATCCGCCTTATGTTTGCCAACCGTCGAGAATATGACATAAGGCTCTATCCAGAAAAATGTGTTTTCGGCATTCCAGCCGGAAAGCTATTAGGGTTCATCGTATCCCATAGAGGAATCGAAGCTAACCCAGCCAAAATCCGCGCCTTGTCAGAGCTCGAAATACCAACTGATCTCAAGCAAGTGCAAAAAACTAGCAGGCTGTGTAGCGGCCTTAAGCCGCTTCATCTTCAGATTAGGAGAAAAAGCATTGCCACTTTACAGATTGCTACGACGCACTGACAATTTTGAAAGGACGAATGAGGTCACAGCTGGATTGGAAGAAATAAAATCTCTACTAGAGAGCAACCCAATCCTAGCCACCCCTAGTGTTGGCAAACCCATGCTGCTGTATATATCAGCCACTCACCAGGTAGTGAGTGTCGTGCTCGTTGTCGAACGAGCCGAAGAGAGACATAAATTCCCTGTTCAAAAACCCGTATACTATGTATCCGAGCTTCTAACACCGTGCAAATCACGGTACCCCCACTATCAGAAAATTGCCTATGCGGTCTTCATGTCATCTCGGAAACTCTGACACTACATCCAAGAGTGTTCGATCACAGCGGCATCCGAGGTACCACTCAACGATATTATCAACAATAAAGACGCCATGGGACGCATAGCCAAATGGGACATTGAGCTCCTACCGTTCGAAATCCTATAAATCATGCCAGACTATTAAATCCCAGGTGTTGGCCGATTTTGTCGCAGAATGGACGGAAGCCGAACTCCCTAAAGAGTACGTCTCATATTCTCACTGGACAATGTACTTCGATGGTTCCAAAATGCTAGCCGGATTGGGGGCCGGCGTAATATTGATATCTCCAATTGGGGATAAAGTCCGGTACGTCCTACAAATTATGTACACAGACTCGAACAATGCGGCCGAGTATGAGGCCTTATTACATGGTCTCCGCCTAGCTGTATCCATGGGCATACAATGCCTCGAGGTACGCGGAGACACAAACCTCGCTATCTCCCAAATTAATGGAGATTTTGATGTGAAGGATTCCAAAATGGCAGCTTGGCGCAATGCCATATTAAAAATGTCGGCTTGATTTGAGGGGTTGGAATTCCATCACGTAGCCCGGGATAATAACTAGGCCGTTGACGTACTCGCTCGCATGGGAGCTAAACATGACCCCATCCCACCTAACACATATGTGGAAAGGCTATTTAAGCCATCAGTAACATGGCAGGACGCGAGCAGCGATACAAATTCGGATCCAAACACACCCCCGGCCAAACTCAATCAAGATGTCATCGGAGACACAAACATGGAGATAACACCCATGGCTCACGAAATCATGGCTGTCATAGCCCCCCGGACAGAGCCCTTCCTTGCTTACCTTAAAAGGCAGGAACTCCCCGGTAACCAAAATGAGGCCCGCCGCATAGTCCGGCGTTCTAAAGCCTACAAAGTTCATGAAGGTGAACTATATAAGAAAAGCACAACTAGTATTCTACAACGATGCATCTCCGAAGAGGAGGGAAGGCAAATTCTCACTGAAAAACATGCTGGAATGGGCGGCCACCATGCCGCGGCACGGGCGCTCATAGGCAAAGCTTTTCGTGCTGGCTTTTACTGGCCAACTGCCCGAGCAGATGCCCAAACCTTAGTCCAACACTGCGTTGGCTGCCAGCTCTTTGCAAATCAATGTCACATGCCTCCCACTGCTCTGACAACAATCCCCATTACTTGGCCTTTTGCGGTCTGGGGGCTTGATATGGTCGGACCTCTTAAAGGGGTAAGCCATAAAAAGAAATACTTACTGGTGATGGTAGATAAATTCACTAAATGGATTGAAGCCAAACCAGTAAAAACAGCTGAGGTAGGGCCTGTGATAGATTTTATATCCGACGTAGTACACCGTTATGGTGTCCCACACAGTATTATCATAGATAACGGCTCCAACTTCACAGCTGACGAGGTAAAAAATTAGTGCGCAAACTTAGGTATTAAACTCGACTACGCTTCTGTATACCATCCTCAAACAAACGGTCAAGTCGAAAGAGCCAATGGTCTGATAATGAGCTGCATTAAACCCCGACTAGTGCGCTCCCTACGGGAGTATGATAAACACTGGGTCGAAGTGTCAGGCCCAAGATGTGATTCTATCCCGATCACGTGACACACTCGTGATTGGGGCACAACCGCATTTCGGGCGCTTAGCAAGATGGATATCATTACATCGTACCATTACATACATACATGGGGGATACAACAATTCATACAAGTCACATGAATACAACATCATCAATACAAGACATCCGACTACGAATGCAAACATGAAAAGCACAACGACATCCATCTGCTATCCCAGGCTGCCGACCCGATACCTAACCCAAGACTTACGAAGAAGAAGAAGAAGAAAGAACTCCAACACAAAGGACATCGCTCTTGCGTCAAGTCATCGGAAACCTGCACCTGCAACTGTTGTTATAGTATCTGTGAGCCACGAGGAATCAGCAATCCCATAACCATGGGTATCAAGACTAGCAAAGCTTAAATGGGTAGGAAGAGGTAAAGTGGTGAGGTTGCAGCGGCGGCTAAGTAAAATATGGTGGCTAACTTACGAGTACAAAAATAAGATGAGCATCTATGCAAACAGTCGCAAACTAGTAATGATCGCTGAAGACCCTGAACTACCAACGAGTCAAACATAACCCCATCGTGTTCTCTTCTCAAATTGAAAAGAGACGGTCACGGTTACTCATGCGGTTCGTGTGTTTTATTTCGGATCCTCTATCAAGTTTTCTACAATCGGACATTAACAAATTCCAATCTGCCACATAACCGCGCGCATGGCTTTTGAAAGATCATAACCATGCAGGAGTGTCCCAACTTAGCCCATCACAAGCTCTCACGATGAGCAGATATAATAATAATATTGCCCCTTATCTTAGGGAAGGCTCGATCAGACTCGGAATTCTCGGTGCACAAGACATTTCGACAATGGTAAAACAAGTCCAGATGGACCTCCCGGCGTTCCGACACCCTGATAGTATCCGCGCGTATATCGTCTCAGGCCACGACTGGATGCGCGATTTTACGGGAGCCAGATACCTCGAGTTTCCCCGTGGCGGCCCCGCAGAACCCCCGTTTGTAACCAACACCATCAGCACTGGCCCCCCTGTATGTAGAAGAATCCTGGGGTAGCGCTAACTCCCTATGCAATTAATTAATTAAGTTTTTATTATGTTGCAAAATAAAACCAATGTTGGGCCTTGTTGGAGGAGTTTTATTCAAAGACGAACTATCAAGGGGTCCCCATAGACCCAACCGCGTTAGGAACGCAAAATAATGGAACATAACGCCAGATTATCGGCTCCTAAGGTGGCATGAGTGGAACAAAACACCGAGCAAAAGGCCAAGCCTTCCACCCATTGCCAAGTATATAGGTGTGTTAATATAATAATAGATATTGTGATATGCCAACAACAAGTTCCAACATGGAGCAATCTTCATCTTCTCCAGCAACTAACAATGCTATAAGAGGGGCTGAGCGGGCGGGTAACATAGCCAAACAACGGTTTGCTGGGAAGGTGCCAAAGGTTAGAGGTTTCATGGCAACAAGGAGAGGATGACAATAGATGATGGGTAGCGCGACATATAACGATAGCATCAAGACAACTAGCATGGCAATGATAGTAAAGGTATCCAAGGGAATGGTCATCTTGCCTGAGATCCAGCAAGGAAGAAGTACGAGTCCATGAAGTAGACAAAGAAGAATCCACGAAGATGAACCAAGTGTAGACGAATGAATCCCCACGAACGTAACGGAATATGAACTAGCGAGAAGAAGCACACAACATGGTAAACACACCACTCAAGAACATGACTAGATGCTCAACCAAGTGTGATGCAAGACAAGTCTACATGATGCAATTCATGGCAAGGGATGAAGCACACAAGAACAACATAACCAAACAAGGTTAAATGAGGCCAGAAACAACATATAACAATTTCGCTAAGTCCTCGTATGCACATTTCTAAATTGTTCCAGATCTGAGAAAACATTAAGTTAAAGTTGTTAAACAGCAAGTTAACATGCACCATGATGATCTACTCGAAATTCTAGTGAAGGTACATATAAAGTTTATTTAATTCGGGGCTACGGGCTAGAAGATATGAACAAAACAAATCAAGCATGTCAACGGTGCAAGATGCACCAAAACATCAAGCAAACACCCTCCAAACAGATTTACAACAAGATATTATGCATCTATACACAAAAACACACCAGTTTCATATAGAGCACGCTCAAAATGGAGCAACGGATCAACACATACACACGAAACAAGATATAACAACAAGCTGTCCAAAAACAGCAACATAGCAACTTTGGAGCAAGGTATATATATGCTACAGCACCCAGACATGATAACAAGAGGCATGGATGTGAAATAAACATGATACTTAACAAGCATGAACTCTGAGCACACCCAAAAACTTTTTGGAACACAATTAAACAAGAATGGCAACATTCAATACGTTTACAAATTTCTCAGACTTAGCCAAAATCTGGGAAGGCAAAAACATCATCACGATGCTCCCTTCGGAGGCACAAAACAACAAGCATATCAACTCTACTAAGTATATAAGGATCATGGACATGTAATAGACATAGCATAGATCAAACAACTCCATTGGAACAACTCCATAGGAGGCATGGATCAATAACAATAAGCTTCACCAAATTGATCATGCTGATAATAGTTTGACAGGTACATTTATAGCAACTTGAGAGCAAGAAATAAATAAGCTATAGCAGGCTATATATGTAAACAAGGGCATGGATGGATAGAGCCTAACATGGACAACAAGGCATGATCATTGGCCAACCCAAAACATGCAAGGATTTGAGTGGGGCATCAAGCAAACATGGCATCAGGTTAACAGTTACAGACTTAGCAGTTTTCAGCAAGTCTCAGGAAACAACAACAGCGAGTAGGCTACTTTACAAGCTTGTTGCAAACACCTCAAGGCATATCATGAAAAGTGGATTGCACCACAGCAAAGATGGCATCATTTTGCTTCTAAAATATATTGACATGTGGCATAAAAGACAAACACACTAATAGCTATGAACAAGACAAAACAACATCTTATAACAAGTTTCAGCACTTAACGGCCACATGCACTTATGCAACAGATATTAGCATGGCAATATGGCACCTACCATGAATGCTACAGCAACCATCATGTAGAGAACTTCACAATGAACATTTTGACATATCATACACTCCATTTGGACCAACATGCACAAAGTTATCACATCACAAACATGCTAACATAACAACAGTTTTCAGCAGTTTTAAACATATAGCACTCTTGCAACGATGATTAGAGCATCAAGATGAACTCAAACAAGCATGCCACAGTACAACAATATGAAGAGCATATCACAACGAAAATTTGGACATATTATATGCTCCAATCGGACCATCATGCAAAAAGTTACAAGCCTCACAAGATGCACACATAATGATGCAAAATAGGGACTTGGCAGTTTTTTTGACTTAGGAAAACAAAAATAACGAGCGCGAAACTACTAAAGTGTGCTCGGGCGGGAAATAGGTGCTGGGCGGTCACCTAGCAGGCCGAGGCCCAGCTCGGTGGTGAAGGGCGGTTGGGCTTGGGGAGGTGGGCCGGCCTGCAGGCCCACGCGAGGAGGAGGCAGGCAGACGTGGGGATGCTCGTCCTCGACCACCTGGTCGAGGCAGCGGCTGACGGCGGCGAGCATGGACGCGGCCCCGACGAGCGAGGGCGGGGAGGGGCAGATCCGTCGGGGACGAGGGCCAGGGCCCGACGCAGGTTGCCGCCGGGGTCGCCAGTCGCCGGATCTAGGTGGCGCCGGCCCAGATCGGGGCGGAGGAGGGTGGAGCTGCGGGTGACTCCGGCGGGGCGTGCTCCGGCGAGGCTGCCGGAGAGGCCGTCAAGGTGGTTGGGCGACGCGGAGGCGCTGACCGGCGGCGGTGACGCGGCCGAGGGCGGCGACTGGCGGCGGGGACGAGGGGCGCGCGGGGCGACGCGGAAGCCACGCGACGGAGGCTGCTGTCTCGCGCGGGCCCGCAGCGGGCCTGGCGGGCCGCGGCGGCGCGGCGCGGTGGGGAGAGGCGCGGGGCCAGGTGGCGGCGCGGGGTTGGAGGAGAGCGGCGGTGGGGTGACGTGGCTGCTCACGATTGGTCGGGGTGATGTGGCCGGCGGACATGTCCGACGCGGGACGGATGCGTCCGGCGGCGTGAGGAAGAGGGAGGCTAGGGTTCATCCGCGAAAAAAAATGGAGGGGGGACCTATTTATAGGTAGAGGGAGCTTGGATTGTCCAAATGAGGTGTGGTTTTCGGCCACGCGATCACGATCCAACGACCGAGAGCATGGAGGTGGTTGGGATGGGCTAGCGGACTGTTGGAGAGGGTGTTGGGCCAAAAGAGAAGGGGCTTCGGCGGTTAACACGGTTAACCGTTGGGCTATCAAACGAACTCCGAACACGGCGAAACTTGAAAGGCGGTCTACCTATGCTATAATAAGACCACACGCCAAGTTTCGACCCATTCCGAGAACATTTTCCGTCCACTTATAAAATAAATATCCGGAGGTGCCGCGGGCGCGTGCGAGTGTGTCTGGGCTCAGAAAGGTCAACGCAGAGGACGAGGGGACTCGACGGGATGCAAGTTTTGAAAACATGTTGATGCAACACACATGATGACAAGGCAAGGATGCAACACGCAAGCAGATGGCATGGCAACGACGATGAATAACTGGCTGACACCTGGCACATCGGTCTCGGGGTGTCACAACACTCCCCTACTAACAAGAGATCTCGTCCCGAGATCTTAGGAACGAGACGGAAGGAAAAAGGAAGAACAAAGTTCTTCTCAAACAAAAGAGTGAAGCCAAAGAACCTTGAGTGAAGCCAAAGAACCTTGAGAGGTTGAACAATTTGAAAGAAAGGATACAACGGAGATGAACGAAGTTGCGAAGACTTCGTTAGACAAGAGGAACACGGAATCGTCGAGAACCAAAAGGTTGAAGGATATGAAACAAGATTTGAAGGAACAAGAATGACTTGGAAACCACTCCGGTTAATAAGAGATAGATAGGAATTCGGACGAAGGAATTTAGGCAGCACTCCGGTTGAAAATGGAAGGAATAGGACACCGATTGAAGATGAATTGAAAGAAGAATAACTTGAGAGATGGAATAATATTTGACGAGAGGAACAACACAATGCCTCCAGAAAGAATTGAAAAAATGGAATGAAAAGAACGGATAAGAGAACAACAAGTTCTACCACGAATGAATTTGAGAGAGGATCTTCAAGAGAAAGGCTTGAATGGAGTTGTTGAGAAAATCAAAAACAAAAGAATAAGCTTGGTCTGGACTTATGGACATCATCCCAAAACTTGAGGTGAAATATGCCACAACGAAAAGATTGAATAGCTGAGGATGAAGAATTGCAAAACTCCACTTCAATATATTATGGAGGATAAATTGCATCTCGAGGGCAAGAATAAGAATGCTTTAGCTGGTCCACAAGAATTATGATGAACATTTGAAGAATGAATTAACTCATGATGAACCACCATGAAGAACTCCGGTAACAAAAGGATGATGATGATGGATGAAGAGAATAAGATTAAAGCCTTGCGATGATTTAGAAAGAGCTTCCGACGAGATAATCGAGAAAATTTGAACTCCGGAAAAGAAAAGATTTAAGCACTTGGAAGTAGAATTTATTCATCCAGAATAAACTCCGAAGGAAGGGATTAATCAACTTGAAGAAAAGAATAAGAATTATGTTATGCTTCTCCTTCATCAATTAAATTGATGAGAAATAATGGATTTGCATATCACTTATTCACGTTGAAAAGGGTTAAAGAGAGATATATCGGGAACTTGCAAAAATCTTCATGAAACAACGGTAGGATTGGAATAAAAATGAATGGATTGATATGATAACACCGGAAAAGAACTCTTGAGCGAACCACCGTAAGAATTGAAAAAGAGTGAAGAAAAGAACAAACCAGCGGGAAGAATTAAAATCAAATGATGAAAGAGAACAATACCACCGTAAAGAATTGAAATTGAGTGAATACGATGAATCGCCGGGAGAATAAAGCACTTGAGGAAATTTGAATGACGAGAACGAAGAGATTGTGAACTGAATAAAGAATACTTGAACGAAGCACCGGATGAATGTGAGACGAACGAAGAGGCATCAATGAAGAATATTTGAAGGACGAAGTTGAAAACTGAGAACGAATAAATCTTCTGAAATGATGAACTTCGGAGGAACACAATGAAAAGAATTCATGAAATACTCCGGATGGGTAAGGAAACGAATTTATGACAAATAGGATAATTCAAGAGGATAACATGCAGCTAGAATCACGAATCTTCGAGAGGACGGACAAGATTTGGAGGAAAACTCTTCTTTGTCTCCAGATGACGATGAGGAACACAACACAAATTATTGAGATACTCCGGAAGAATTAAAAGAGTCAGGTATGATCCTGGGAATAAACCTGTGGATTATGAGCCCACCGAAGAGAAACACCGTTGGAAAGGATTGAAAAGGAGATGGTGCACCAGAACGATTGAAAGACTTGAATGAGGTGACAACCTCTAATAAATTGGAATACAGACAAATTTCCTGAGATTTCTTCAGAACTCCGGAACAATTAAATGGCGAGAGGCGAACGAGCAAAAGGAAACAATTGAGTCAAGGAAAGAATAAGAACAACACCGAGAGCAAATTGAATTGGAACCACTGGAAAACAAAAGAGATGAAGAAGGACGAACTAGACGAGAATTCACCCGTTGAAATAATTGAGGAAAAAAAGCAAAGGTTCACACGAGTAGGATGGATACTCGATTAAGGACTCCGGTCCGAGAAGCAAAAGGGTGGGCGAGTGGGAAAAATAAAGACCACTTCGGATGGGGAAACAACATCGGTTGGAAAGAACCGAGGATTGAAGCAAAAGACGAGGAGGGTCAAATCGACTTGACGAGAGATGCGCCAGATGAAAGAACTGACGACGCAACAAACGAAAACTAACCACGTGATCCTAAAAAAATTGAAGGGGAAGAGGGGTAATTCAAAACACCTACGTCAAGATTCCTCACCAGAGCGACGAAGGGGCTGGGAGTAAAAAGAATTCCTACTCTCCGATATAACTAGACTCCGAAAAGGTTTTATTCTAGACTCAACAACGGCCAAGCTACGATCAATCAAGGGGGCTCCTATGGTCGGTCGAGGCTCTGATACCAACTTGTCAGGCCCAAGATGTGATTCTATCCCGATCACGTGACACACTCGTGATTGGGGCACAACCGCATTTCGGGCGCTTAGCAAGATGGATATCATTACATCGTACCATTACATACATACATGGGAGATACAACAGTTCATACAACTCACATGAATACAACATCATCAATACAAGACATCCGACTACGGATGCAAACATGAAAAGCACAACGACATCCATCCGCTATCCCAGGCTGCCGACTCGGAACCTAATCCAAGACTGACAAAGAAGAAGAAGAAAGAACTCCAACACAAAGGACATCGCTCTCGCGTCAAGTCATCAGAAACCTGCACCTGTAACTATTGTTGTAGTATCTGTGAGCCACGAGGACTCGGCAATCCCATAACCATGGGTATCAAGACTAGCAAAGCTTAAATGGATAGGAAGAGGTAAAGTGGTGAGGTTGCAGCAGCAGCTAAGCAAAATATGGTGGCTAACTTACAAGTACAAGAATAAGATGAGCATCTACGCAAACGGTCGCAAACTAGTAATGATCGCTAAAGATCAAACATAACCCCACCGTGTTCTCTTCTCAAAGTGAAAAGAGACAGTCATAGTTACTCACGCGGTTCGTGTGTTTTATTTCGGATCCTCTGTCATGTTTTCTACAACCGGACATTAACAAATTCCAATCTGCCACATAACCGCGGGCACGGCTTTCGATAGATCATAACCCTGCAAGGGTGTCCTAACTTAGCCCATCACAAGCTCTCACGATCAACAGAGATAATAATAATATTGCCCCTTATCTTAGGGAAGGCTCGATCAGACTCGGAATTCCTGGTACACAAGACATTTCGACAATGGTAAAACAAGTCCAGCAAGACCTCCCGGCGTGCCGACACCCTGATAGTTGTCGCGCGTATCTCGTCTCAGGCCACGACCGGATGGGCGATTTTACGGGAGCCAGATACCTCGAGTTTCCCCGTGGCGGCCCCGCAGAACCCCCGTTTGGGACCAACACCATCAGCACTGGCCCCCTGCATGTAGAAGAATCCTCGGGTAGCACTAACTCCCTATGCAATTAATTAATTAAGTTTTTATTATGTTGCAAAATAAAACCAATGTTGGGCCTTGCTGGAGGGGTTTTATTCAAAGACGAACTGTCAAGGGGTCCCCATATACCCAACCGTGCTAGGAACGCAAAATCAAGGAACATAACACCGGTTTATCGGCTCCGAAGGTGGCATGAGTGGAACAAAACACCGAGCAAAAGGCCAAGCCTTCCACCCATTGCCAAGTATATAGGTGTGTTAATATAATAATAGATATTGTGATATGCCAACAACAAGTTCCAACATGGAGAAATCTTCATCTTCGCCTGCAACTAACAACGCTATAAGAGGGGCTGAGTGAGCGGGTAACATAGCCAAACAATGGTGTGCTAGGAAGGTGTCAAAGGTTAGAGGTTTCATGGCAACAAGGAGAGGCTGGCAATAGATGATGGGTAGCGCGACATATAATGATAGCATCAACACAACTAGCATGGCAATGATAGTAAAGGTATCCAAGGGAATGGTCATCTTGCCTGAGATCCCGCAAGGAAGAAGAATGAGTCCATGAAGTAGACGAAGAAGAATCCACGAAGATGAACCAAGTGTAGACGAACGAATCCTCACGAACGCAGCGGAATATGAACTAGCGAGAAGAAGCACACAACATGGTAAAAAACACTCAAGAACATAACTAGATTCTCAACCAAGTATGATGCAAGACAAGTCTACATGATGCAATTCATGGCAAGGGATGAAGCACACAAGAACAACACAACCAAACAAGGTTAAATGAGGCCAGAAACAACATATAACAATTCTGGTAAGTCCTCATATGCACATTTCTAAATTGGTCCAGATCTGAACAAACATTAAGTTAAAGTTGTTAAACAGAAATTTAACATGCACCATGATGATCTACTCAAAATTCTAGTCAAGTTACATATAAAGTTTATTTAATTCGGAGCTACGGCCTAGAAGATATGAGCAAAACAAGTCAAGCATGTCAACGGTGCAAGATGCACCCAAACATCAAGCAAACACACTCCAAACAGATTTACAACAAGATATTATGCATCTACACACAAAAACACACAAGTTTCATACAGAGCACGCTCAAAACGGAGCAACGGATCAACACATACACACGAAGCAAGATATAACAATAAGCTGTCCAAAAACAGCAACATAGAAAATTTGGAGCAAGGTATATATATGCTACAGGACCCAAACATGATAACAAGAGGCATTGTTGTGAAATAGATATGATACTTAACAAGCATGAACTTGGAGCATACCCAAAAGCTTGCTGGAACACAATTAAACAAGCATGGCAAGATTCAATAAGTTTACAGATTTCTCAGACTTAGCCAAAATCTGGGAAGGCAAAACCATCATCACGATGCTGCCTTTGGAGGCACAAAACAACAAGCATATCAACTCTACTAAGTATATAAGGATCATGGACATTTAATCGACACAGCATACATCAAACAACTCCATTGGAACAACTCCATAGGAGGCATGGATCAATAACAACAAGCTTCACCAAATTGATAATGTTGATAACAGTCTGACAGGTACATTTATAGCAACTTGAGAGCAAGGAATAAATAAGCTACAGCAGGCTATATATGCAAACAAGGGCATGGGTGGATAGAGCATAACATTGACAATAAGGCAATGATCATTGGCCAACCCAAAACATGGATGGATTTGAGTGGGGCATCAAGCAAACATGGCATCAGGTTAATAGTTACAGACTTAGCAGTTCTCAACAAGTCTCAGGAAACAACAACAGCGAGTAGGCTACTTTACAAGCTTGTTGCAAACACCTCAAGGCATATCATGAAAAGTGGATTGCACCACAACAAAGATGGCATCATTTTGCTTCTAAAACATATTGACATGTGGCATAAAAGACAAACACACCAATAGCTATGAACAAGACAAAACAGCATCTCATAACAAGTTTCAGCACTTAACAGCCACATCCACTTTTGCAATAGAGAAGCATGGCAATATGGAACCTAACATGAATGCAACAGCAACCATCATGTAGAGCACTTCACAATGAACATTTTGACATAGCATACACTCCATTTGGATCAACGTGCACAAAGTTATCACATCACAAACATGCTAACATAACAACAGTTTTCAGCAGTTTTAAACATATAGCACTCTTGCAACGATGATTAGAGCATCAAGATGAACTCAAACAAGCATGCCACAGTACAACAATATGAAGAGCATATCATAACGAACATTTGGACATATTATATGCTCCAATCGGACCATCATGCAAAAAGTTACAAGCCTCACAAGATGCACACTTAATGATGCACAACAGGGACTTAGCAGTTTTTTTGACTTAGGAAAAAAACATAACGAGCGCGAAACTACTAAAGTGTGCTCGGGCGGTAAATAGGTGATGGGCGCTCACCTAGCAGGCCGAGGCCCAGCTCGGTGGTGAAGGATGGTTTGGCTTGGGGAGGTGGGCCGGCCTGCAGGCCCACGCGAGGAGGCAGGCCGATGCGGGGACGCTCGTCCTCGACCTCCTGGTCGAGGCAGCGGCTGCCGGCGGCGAGCAGGGACGCGGCCCCGGCGAGCGAGGGCGGGGAGAGGCGGATCCGTCGGGGACGAGGGCCAGGGCCCGACGCAGGTTGCCGGCGGGGTCGCCGGTCGCAGGATCTGGGCGGCGCCGGCCCAGATCGGGGCGGAGGAGGGTGGAGCTGCGGGTGACTCCGGCGATGCTGCCGGAGAGGCACATCAAGGTGGCGGGGCGACGCCGAGGCGCTGGCCGGCGGCGGTGACGCGGCCGAGGGCAGCGACTGGCGGCGGGGACGAGGGGCGCGCGGGGCGACGCGGAAGCCAGGCGGCGGAGGCTGCGGGCTCGCGCGGGCCCGCGACGGGCCTGGCAGGCCGCGGCAGCGCGGTGTGGTGGGGAGAGGCGCGGGGTCAGGTGGCGGCGCGGGGTTGGAGGAGAGCGGCGGCGGGGTGACGTGGCTGCTCGCGATTGGACGGCGCGATGTGGCTGGCGGACATGTCCGGCGCGGGACGGACGCGTCCGGCGGCGCGAGGAAGAGGGAGGCTAGGGTTCATCCGCGAAAAAATGGAGGGGGAGGACCTATTTGTAGGTAGAGGGAGCTAGGAGTGTCCAAATGAGGTGTGCTTTTCGGCCACGCGATCACGATCCAACGACCGAGAGCATGGAGGTGGTTGGGATGGGCTAGCGGGCTGTTGGAGACGGTGCTGGGCCAAAAGAGAAGGGGCTTCGGTGGTTAACACGATTAACCGTTGGGCTATCAAACGAACTCCGAACGCGGCGAAACTTGACAAACGGTCTACCTATGCTATACTAAGACCACACGCCAAGTTTCGACCCATTCCAAGAACATTTTCCAGCCACTTATAAAATAAATATCCGGAGGTGCCGCGGGCGCGTGCGTGGGCTCACAACGGGCAACGGAGAGGATGAGGGGACTCGACGGGATACAAGTTTTGAAAACATGTTGATGCAACACACATGATGTCAAGTCAAGGATGCAACACGCAAGCAAATGGCATGGCAACGACGACGAATAACTGGCTGACACCTGGCGCATCGGTCTCGGGGTGTCACACGAAGAGCTTGACTCTATACTCTGGGGGCTGCAGACCACATCCAATCGTACGACCGTATATACACCCTTTTTCATGGTGTACGGCGCAGAGGCTGTTCTGCGCTGCGACATTATTCGTGACTCGCCTCGAGTGCGCATGTACGAGGAGAGAGAAGCTGAGCTAGATCGGCAGGACGACCTAGATGGACTTGAAGAGGAGCGTGATATAGCGCAAGCCCGTTCCGCATTTTATCAACAATAGGCCAGGCGATACCTGAGCAGAGAAGTGCGGGCCAAGACATACAATGTCTGCGAACTTGTTTTACGCCTCCTGGAGAAGAAAAAGGACAAGCTCAAACCAAAATGGGAGGGGACCTTCATTATCGAAGAAGTACTCACCGGTGGAGCCTATCGCCTTCGCAATGCACAGGACAACCGCCTTGAGCCGAACCCGTGGAACGCTGCCAGGCTTCGACGATTTTATGGATAGTTCGGTAGCAATATTTTCCTCCTTATAAGTTAGGTGTTGTCTTTTACTTTCTATTTTTTTCTCCTTTTCATTCTACATTTTTTGGCAAGTATTCGGCTCGCCCGAACTGCCACAGATAAATACATCTTTGAATGTATCTACCGCAAATATACCTAGGGGCTTCTTTAACGAAGCCCATCACCAATAAAGCTTATTCCTCAAAATGTCGCATGTTTTTACAGTCCATCCTTGCCATTATATGCACTAATATGACTTAAGTTTTGGTCAAGCTGGGTTGACTGGCTCCTATGCTTACCCCTACGTTCCCGATTGTTCGGCTAGGGTGTAAAGGGAGCACCTCTGCGATTGTTACAACCGGATAATCCGGATATGTACCTCAGACCGAGTGAAGCCGAAAGCTAGCGCTCTTAAGGGAATAATCGGTCGCCGGATACACGACATATCACATTCTAAAGCGTATTTTAAAACTACCATAGGACATGGCATCATACAATCCTTTTCATAGGATTAAAAGCCTAGGCTCGCATTTGTATGCACACCGACCCAGGGAAAGTAACCTTGACGGAACTATTCTCTCTGGAAGATGTTTCTTACGTTAAACAGTAATATAACATAACTCCTCGAACACAGTTTGTCTGTTCAAGCAATTATGACTGGATTGCCTGGTTTCCAAACATATCATGTGTTCAGCTCACCATAGATATAGTATTCGGAAGCACTCCAGCCTTTGGGTTTATGGAGGTTAAACCAGATGGTCGGCCATGACAACCTTTTTATAAATTCGGCCGGAGATAAGTTTGATGGTCAGAATACATTAATACATAGAATCAAACGACTACTCATTTTCTATTCCCTCTATAATGTTGTCTAGCTTACAGTCTTGTTGGGAAAGCTTGGCAGCTATCTCTACTTGGTCATATACCAAATGCGGAGGAATTTCTTGTCCATCGGACCCTCGAGGTCCCATGCGGGCCATATGATTTGGATCAAGACGAGTATAGTGTGTCTTCACCCTGGCCCAGGCTTCTCGAGCACCCATGCGGCATGTTGATGCTTTCCATAGTTCAAAGCGGCATCGAGCCCCTTTGAACAGGTCCGCCAAATCATCCATAGTTTCTGGAGGTGAGTCGCCCGACCAAAAAGCCCTGGCCATACTCTTCATGGCCTTTCAAGCCCGTTCATGGACCCTGGAAAGCTCTTGTAGCACGTCACCCTCAAAACCGGACACTTCGCCTTCAGGCTGCCCAGTTAACAAACCTGCAGGAAAAGTTTTATAAGAAACTTTCAAAATAAGAGACTATAAGGAGAGCTATGTATAAGGAGAAATACTAAACATGCCGCTATTTAGCCTCCGGTTCTCTTCCAAGGCGCTTGAGAGTTGGGCCTTTACGCCCTTTAGCTCCTATTCGAACCTAATATTTCTATCATGCGCTTGGTTCCTTTTTTCTATAGCTTGCGTCAGTGCACGCTCGCCAGCGGCTGTTTCCCCTTCGGCAAATTTTTTGTCTGCTAAAGCAGCTCTTAGCTCCCTCTCTAGTTGGCCGGTCGACCATGTTGCTGTATTACAAATTAGTACATACATAACAGTAATCAGCAGAACTATCATAGCTTCCGGACAAACATTGTTCTTACCACCAGCATCCTTTCCGGATTCCTTCGAATTTTTCAATTCGGCGAGCTAGGTCCGGCACTCTTCAAGCTCCCTGCATAAAGAGTTATTCTTTCCTTGAAGCACCTACAAAAACACGATGATCCTCAAATCAGTTGTACCAACGGCTTTAAGTCTCGGGGGCTACTAGCATGGGAACACTCAAAATGAACACTTACCCGCATATCTTTGGAAAGTCGGTGAGTGGCTCCGGTGAGTCCGTCTTGAGCGGCTCGGATATACACATCTGCAAAACTGAGGGCGTTAAAAGCCTCCTTGGTAAAAGCGGGGTCACGCATGGTTGCTTTCCGCCACCGGTGAGCCATCACAACCTCCACTTCGGAATTAGTAACTGACATTCTGTCCGAATCCTCCTGGAGAGGACAATCCGGCACTGGATCAGCATTAACCCCTGACAGTCCTGATGCCGGATTGGCTGGAGTTTGATCTGTATTGTCTCCGGAGACAGTCCGATGTGTATTCCTCCTAAAAGGAAAAAACAAAGCAGAAAGTTGTAATACTGATTTCACCACCCAGTGCGTGTTAAAATGAACATACCTCTTTGATAGTCCGCTGGTGTTCGTGGTCCTATTTCGCTTCAAGGCTTCACCCGACGCGGGCGCCACCCTCTGGGTTGACGGTCTACGCACAGTTCAGCATGAGGGGCGCCGTCCCTGTTCAAGTATGATAGAATACAGTGGGTAATGTGCACTGAGAATCTTCTCTTTGATGAGATATGTCCTAAAATACTTACATGGGAAGAATGAATGAGGCATGGGTAATCGGCTACTATAGCCACCAGGGGACCCTCACGGCACGCTTGGTAGAAGACTCCATCTTCTAGCTCTATACCTATGTCCGGATCTTCATCGTATCCAGGGCCCACATTCTGAAATCGGTCTTCTGGCTGTGGGACGGGACTATTAATCCCCTCGGTCACCTTCCTCCACTCCTATTAGGAGAAACCGAATTCAGTTTGGATAATATGTCCTAATGAAAGAAAAAAGAAGTGGGCGGTCATGAGAGAAACTTACCAAGTCAGGAGGATTGTACATAGAAAAACCCTACCGGCACGTTAAACGAATGAAGTATTGTTTCTCTCCCTTATAAAGACCTTCCAAGACAGCGGCTAGAGCGGCGGGGTCATCTAGACCTAGGCGTAAGCAGCGCGAGGCATCATCTTGGCCATTATAGTGCCACATTGGAAATCCTCTGGCTTGAAGCAGCTGCACGCGTCGCTTTATAGAAATAGCCATCACTTCGATTATAGATAACCCTGAACTGATGAGCAATTTGATCTTGCCAGCCAATCTGCTAACCTCCGCTCTCTCTTCTTCCGAGGGACTACGGGGACACCAGTTGAAAAGCTTCTTGGGCGGAGCACTAGAAAACTTGGGGAGTCCTCGCCGAACTGGATCCGGCAGAGCAACATCCTCAATGTAAAAGCACTATGAAGGCCACTCTTCGGATGCTTTCTTTGGAGTACCGGGCAGATAGCCTGACCCGGCTATGCGCATACTTCGGCGCCCCCAACTTCAAATATGGATCCTTTTTCCGATCGAAGGACGAGGCTGAAGTACTTTCTCCACAGCTCAAAGTGAGGCTCGCAGCCCAAGAACAGTTCGCATAAAGCGACAAAACCCGCAATATGCAGGACAGACCCCGGTGTAAGATCATGCAGTTGTAGACCATAGAACTCCAGGAGTCCCCTAAGAAAGGGGTGGACATGGAACCCTATGCCTCTTAAAAGGAAAGGGACAAAGCATACCCGCTCTCCATCGGAGGGGTTAGGAAAGCTCTCTGCCAGGGCTTGGTTGTCGATAGAAGTTAGTCCGGCCCGGACGGGGACTAGATCCTCTGGAGGGAGATATCCCTGCGCTTGAAGTGTCCTCAAATGTGCATGGGATACAGAGCAGCTTTTCCAATCTCCTGCACGAGGGCCATGAGGGCGCGAGGAAGAGCTTGGTGCGCTAGCCATGTTTGAAGTTTTTTTTCAGGCACTAGGGTTTCTTCCGCGTGGAATGGGATGGAGAGGCAACTGGGATCTATTCTCTTATATAGGCGCCTTCTCTGCACAGTCAAGGGGGTATTTGTAAAACTTCCCAGACGGTTTGCATTCGTTGGGCACGTGGAAGCCAAGGCGATGGCGGCGATGAATCGACGGAATACAATATTTAAAGAACCCGAACTATCATCCAGGAGGACTCACCTTGCAAGACCGAAGACATGAAGCCGGACACAATCTCGTCCTTGAAGGCAAGTCCGGGGGCTACTGAGGGATTCCTGTATTCAGGGGTCCTCAGGCATCCGGGTCGTTGAAGTTGGGCCGTATTGGTAGGCCGCGTAAAGAAGAAGCAGAAGACCATCCCCCGTGTTCATTCAGGACTCCTATGTACATAGAAAGGCAAGTGTAGAGTCCGGGTGTATCAATTACTTCCTCCCCAAGTCTCCCTTGTAACCCTAGGTCACCTTTGACGTGTATATAAGACGGGGGGTTTAGTCTGTAGAGGGGATCATCATCATCACAATATCCTCATAGGTTAGAGTTTAGGGTTTAGCCATTACGATCTCAAGGTAGATCAACTCTTGTACTCATATTCGTCCATATTAATATAGCAGGAAGTAGGGTTTTACCTCGATCGAGAGGGCCTGAACCTGGGTAAACATCGTGTCCCCAGCCTCATGTTAACATCAATCCTCTAAACACACATCTTGGGCCCCCCTACCCGAGATCTGCCGATTTTGACACCAACACAAACCAACAACAGTCCTGGGGGAGCTTTGTTTAATTATATTTTGATTTGATTTTTGATCTTTTGATCATGGGACTGGGTATCCCAGTTGCCAGCCATTTCTCGTGAATGACAAGCGGAGTCCACTCATCGTGAGAATAACCCACCGAGCATGGAAGTTGTTGACAACCCCCAGTCGCCACATGAGCGATTTGGGCATACAAGACATAATTTCATTTGAAGGTTTAGAGTTTGGCACATGCAAATTTACTTGGAACGGCAGGTAAATACCGCAAATAGGTAGGTATGGCGGACTCTTATGGAACAACTTTAAGTTTATGGAAGTGGATGCACAAGCAGTATTCCCGCTTAGTACAGGTGAAGGCTAGAAAGAGACTGGGAAACGACCAGCTAGAGAGCAACAACGGTCATAAACATGCCTTGAGATTAACCAACATTTAGTGCAATCATGGTTAGGATATAAATTACCATGACCATAAATATCGTGGAGGCTATGTTGATTTTGTTTCAACTACATGTGCGAACATGTGCCAAGTCGAGCCACTTCAATCATTCAAAGGAGGATACCATCCTATCATACTACATCACAACCATTTTAAAAGCATGTTGGCACGCAAGGTAAACCATTATAAACTCCTACCTAATTAAGCATGACATGAGTAACTATAATCTCTAATTTTTATTACAAACATGTTTCATTCATAATGGGTTGAATCAGGAATGACAAGCTAATCGTATTTACAAAAACAAGATAGGTCGAGTTAATACCAGTTTTTCTCCATCTCAATCATTTCATCATATATCATCATTATTGCCTTTCACTTGCATGGCCAAACGGTGTGGATAATAATCAGAGTGCATGTGCATTGGACTAAGCTGGAATCTGCAATATTTATTCAGAGGAGAGGACAAGGTAATATGGGCTCTTCGTTAGTTCAACAATAATGCAAATGAGAGCCACTCATCATTTTCATCGTGGTCTTCTCCTCTCGACCCCCAAAGAAAAGAAAAGAAATTCAAAGAAACACACTGAAATAATTTTGGAGTTTTTATTTTTCTAAAGAAATCAAAACAAGAACGAGAAAACCTACTTACACGGGAAAGCTCCCAACAAACAAAAATAAGAACGAGAAATCTTTTTGGATTTTCTTTTAATACTACAAAATACTAAGAAACTAACTAGAAAGAAAAGACAAAAAGAAACAGAATATTGGTTTTCTAAATTTTTCAAACACACAATAAGAAAGCGAGAAAAATAAAATAACAAGGATGATACAATGAAAATGTATGAACACCGACAACTGGAATGAATGTGTCAACATGAATGTAATGTTGGTGAGAAATACGTACTCCCCCAAGCGTAGGCTTTTGCCTAAGTTGGTCTAGGCCATGGCTCAAAGTAGCCCTCTCCTGGGTACTGAGTTGGATCCTGAGTGTTCCACTGGTTTGCGAGCTCCTGCGGCTCCCACTGAAAGGTAGGCTCGCTATAAGGATCAAGGGCCGGTGCTGGCTCTGGCACTGCTGGTTGTGGAAGCCCCCAGAATATGTAGATGTCCTCGGGCCAAATAGTGTACTTGCCTGAATGTATATCAACCAAAGAAGGTGCAGGCAAAGTGATAGTCTGGAAGGTATTCTGACTGAATATCAAATTATAAATAAGCTTCTTTTCCTCATCAGAACGAATGAATTTATGCGCTACCATGTTGTCCTAATTTAAATAAATAGTGGGTAGCAATTTCTCCTCTTTTTCATAATGCCTAATGGGTATCTCGAAATGTGCAGCAAGGCGCGGGGCGAAGATGCCTCCGAAAATAGGACCCTTAGTATGGTTTAAACTCAACCGTTTAGCAACCATAGCACCCAAACTATAAGTTCTATGGCGAAGCAAAGCATGGCGCAAAATGGCAAGGTCAGGAGCACTAAGGCCTCCAGTCTCCCCGCGACCAATCAAACATCTCCCAGCAAATAGTGAATAATAGCGTAAAACAGGAAAATGTATACTGGCAACTCTCGCTTCCGAAACTATCCTCCTTTTCCATACGGTAATTTCATCAATGAAATCTTCCACATCTCTTGGACATGGTTCATCGACGCTGCCTTCATAGGGTAATTTGCATACCCCACAAAAGTCATAAAGCGTCATCTCCTTATGCACATCATATAAATCAAATTCTACCATAGGTGGTGATTTTCTAGCATGAAAAATGTAAATTTTGCACGAAAGTATTAGTTAGGAGAAGATACTGATCACACTGGTCATGGAGGAAGTCGGTGATGCCTGCATTCTCGGCCAAATAATAGAAATCATCGTAAATTGCGGGCGCCTGTAAGAACGCAACACATGGCCATTCACACGCCCGAATCTCCGCGGCACGAGGAAGATTATACTTGGGCTTCTCCTTCTCCTCATTCTCCTTTTTCCTTTGAACCCCGGCTCGAAGAGCCTCTCAACAATCTCCTCATAATTTTCTTCCTCTGAAATTTTTAGTGTCTCAAAATAAAAGTGAACCAAACTCAATAAAGTTGATAGCAACTACTCCTACAAGTGTCCAGAGGCTATATCATGCATCAAAACTACTTTGGACCATATAAATTTGACATGCAAGCTCAAGAACAAGGTCGCCATAGCAGCAAAAAATCAATAAATAAAGCACTAGAACAAAAACTAATTGGACCATTGGAGGAGTCACATACCGAAGAACAGTCCCCCAAAACAGTTTTGCAAATGATGGATTGAGCAAGGAGATCAAAAATGGCAGCAAGATGAGCTAGAACATGGGTTTGAGCTGGTGGATGATTTTTTCTGGAGGAAGGAGAGGATGGGTGCTAGAATAAGTGGGGTGGGGTCATGTGGGGCCCACAAGGATAGGGGGCACGCCCTCCACCCTTGTGGCCCTCTGGTGAGGCCTCCTGGGGTGTTTTCAGTGCCTAAAATCTTAAAATAATCTAAAAAAATCATATTAAATTTTTAGGGCATTTGGAGAACTTCTATTTTCGGGACATTTTTTATTGCATGGATAATTCAGAAAACAGGCAGATAATACTATTTTTTTCCTTATTTAAACTAAATAACAGAAAGTAAAAGTTGGGTACAGAAGGGGGTGTTTTCTAATTTCATCCATCTCATGCTCATCAAAAGGAATCCGTCAATGAGGTTGATCAAGTCTCATTAACAAACTTCTTTCGAATAACCTAAAACCAAAGAATTTTCTAATAACACTAGGTTACCTCAATGGGGATATGCATGTCCCCAAAAATAAGAATATCATATTTCTTTCTGAGGTTGTTTCTTCGGAAAGTGTATCGTACGCTCATTACCATTAACATGAAAAGTGACATTACCTTTGTTGCGATCAATAACAGCCCCTGCAGTATTCAAAAAAGGTCTACCAAGGATGATCGACATACTGCCGTCCTCGGGAATATCAAGAATAACAAAGTCCGTTAACATAGTAACGTTTGTAAACACAACAGGCACATCCTCACAAATACCGATAGGTATAGCAGTTGATTTATCAGCCATTTGCAAAAAGATTTCAGTAGGTGTCAACTTATTCAATTTGAGTCCACGATACAAAGAGAAGGGCATAACACTAACACATGCTCCAAGATCACATAAAGCAGTTTTAACATAGTTTCTTTAATGGAGCATGGCCTAGTGGGTATCCCTGGATCTCCAAGTTTCTTTGGTATTCCACCCCTAAAAGTATAATTAGCAAGCATGGTGGAAATTTCAGCTTCCGGTATCTTTCTTCTATTAGTAACAATTTCTTTCATGTACTTGGCATAAGGAGGCATTTTAAGCATATCAGTCAAACGCATACGCAAAAAGATAGGTCTAATCATCTCACAAAAGCATTCAAAATCCTTATCATCCTTTTTCTTGGATGGCTTAGGAGGAAAGGGCATGGGTTTCTGAACCCATGGTTCCCTTTCTTTACCATGTTTCCTGGCAATGAAGTCTCTATTATCATAACGTTGATTCTTTGATTGTGGGTTATGAAGATCAACAGTAGGTTCAATCTCTACATCATTATCATTACTAGGTTGAGCATCGGTATGAACATCATTATTAACATTATCACTAGTGAAAGGATCGATATGGTTGACTAGAGGGGGTGAATAGGCAACTAACGATTTTTAGCTTTTCTTGACCAAATTAAACATAGCAACAAAATAGGTTGTCTAGATGTGCAACTAAGTGAGCAACCTATATGATGCAACAATAACAAGCACACAAGCAAGCAAGGATCTAACACAATAAAGCTTGCACAAGTAAAGGTAATAGATAACCAAGAGTGGAACCGATGGAGACGAGGATGTGTTACTGAAGTTCCTTCCCTTTGAGAGGAAGTACGTCTCCGTTGGAGCGATGTGGAGGCATAATGCTCCCCAAGAAGCCACTAGGGCCACCGTATTCTCCTCACGCCCTCACACAATGCAAGATGTCGTGATTACACTATTTGTGCCCTTGAAGGCGGCGACCGAACGTTTACAAAATAGGTTGGGGCAATCTCCACAACTTAATTGGAGGCTTCAAACAAAACCACGAAGCTTCACCACAATGGAATATGGCTTCAAGGTGACCTCGATCGTCTAGGGTGCTCAAACACCCAAGAGTAACAAGATCCGCAAGGGATTAGTGGGGGGGGAATCAAATTTCTCTTGGTGGAAGTGCAGATCTGGGCCTTCTCAACCAATCCCTAGAAAATCAACAAGTTTGATTGGCTAGGGAGAGAGATCGGGCGAAAATGAGCTTTTGGAGCAACAATGGAGCTTAGGGGAGAAGAGGTAGATCTTCTTGGAGAAGAATACCTCCTTTTATAGTGGGGAAGCAAAGTGAACCGTTGTGCTCACATCTGCCCGCACAGAGCAGTACTACCGCTGGGTGGGACGGTACTACCGCTGGTAGCAGCGGTACTACCGTGACCCCTTGCGGTACTATCGCGTAGTAGAAAAGCCGGGGCAATAGAGGAAGAGAGGAGGAGAGAGGAGAGGCAGAGCGGTACTAGACGCGGTGGTGCAATGGTACTACCGCTTGTAGGCGGTACTACCGCTGCTACTACCGCACGATCTGACACGAGAAAATACCCCCTCGAGTCAAGGCGGTAGCCGAGCCCGACCGGGCCGGTACTGCCGCTTATGGCCTCAAGCGGTACTACCGCTTGGTGGCCATAAGCGGTACTACTGCTCCGGCGGCGGTACTACCGCCACCACCAAATAGCCACCACTACGGATGAGACGGAAAGCTCCAATGAAAGGAAAGGAGCTAGGGGTGCCAAAAGAAGTGTATGTGTTGATTCCACCCTAGCATTTCCAAAGCGGACCCCCTCTTGATAGTATGGTGTCTCCTACGACTCAAGTCCACCACAACCAAAACGAAGGAGACGACGTGTCTTCACTTCAAACTTCGAGGGAAAGGAATCGTCTCGTTCCAAAGGACGAGTCTCTGTAATACTTAGCACACACGATTAGTCCGCAAGAGCATTATCATCAACCACCAAAACGGCTTAGGAAGGAACATGCCGTTACAACTAGGTTCATGTTCATTACCAGGCAGAGTCTGAGCATCAGAAATAGAAATATTATTGGGATTCTCAGGTGTGTCTACAATAGGTTCACTAGAAGCAGGCAAAGTCCTATCAGTTTTCTTTTTCTTTTTATTACTAGGACTAGGCTTATCAATATTAATTCTCTGAGAATCTTTCTCAATTCTCTTAGGATGGACCTCAGGATACAAAGGTTCCTGAGTTACTTTACCACCTCTAGTTGCAAACATAACAACTTTATCATTATTCTTACTATTCAACTCATTAAGCAAATCATTGTGTGCCTTAAGTACTTGTTCTTCTTGAGTGGTAACCATGGAAGCATGTTTACTAATAAGTTTAAGATCATTATAAGTTCTAGTCACAAGATCACCCAAGCGGTCAAGCATATAAGCATTACGTTTCAGTTGTCTACTAACATAAGCATTGAAGTCTTCTTGTTTAATAATAAAATTATCAAACTCATCTAGGCCTTGGCTAGCAGACTTATTATGAGGATATCACCTTCATCAAATCTATAGAGATAATTTACCTCTACTACCTGTGTCGGGTTATCAAGACCATGTATTTCTTCAACAGGTGGTAGATTCTTAACATCTTCAGCTTTAATACCTTTTTCTTTCATAGATTTCTTTGCCTCTTGCACATCTTCAGAACTGAGAAATAGAATACCTCTTTTCTCCGGAGTTGGCTTCGGAGTTGGTTCAGGAAGAGTCCAATCATTATCATTACTCAATATATTATTCAATAACTTTTCAGCTTATTCAATAGTACGTTTCCTGAAAACACAACCAGCACAACTATGTAGGTGGTCCCTAGAAGCATCGGTTCATCCATTATAAAAGATATCAAGTATTTCATTTTTCTTGAGAGGATGATCAGGCAAAGAATTAAGTAATTGGAGAAGCCTCCCCCCAAGCTTGTGGGAGACTCTCTTCTTCAATTTGCACAAAATTAAATATTTCCTGTAAGACAGCTTGTTTCGTATGAGCAGGAAAATATTTTGTAGAGAAGTAGTAAATCATATCCTGGGGACTACGCACACAACCAGGATCAAGAGAATTAAACCATAACTTGCCATCACCCTTTAATGAGAAAGGGAACAATTTAAGAATATAATAATAGTGAATTTTTCCCTCATGAGCAAATAGGGTGGCTATATCATTTAATTTAGTAAGATGTGCCACAACAGTTTCAAATTCATAACAATGAAAAGGATCAGATTCAACTAAAGTAATTAACGCAGGATCAACAGAGAATTCATAATCCTTATCAGTAACATAGATAGGTGAAGTAGCAAATTCAGGGTCATATTGCATTCTAGCATTCAAAGATTGTTCTTTCCACTTGCGTACTAATTTCTTAAGATCATTCCTATCCTTACAAACAAGAAAGTCTCTAGCTACTTCTCCTTCCAGAACATATCCCTCGGGAACAATAGGTAATTCATATCTAGGGGAAGTATATATAGCGTGTTTCAAAGTTTTCAGTATCAATAATTTCATCAGTTTCAGAAATTTCATCATCTTTAGCATAATCAATAATACCAGCTCTAGCAAGATGTGCATCAAGTAATTTACCCAATGGAACGGTTTCATCCTGCATAGTTGTAGCATCATAAGCATCATTCATAATAGAAGTGGCATCATCAATATCATGCGACATATCAGAATCAATAGCAGGTGTAGGTGTCGCAAGTTTACTCAAAACAGATGGTGAATCAAGTGCAGAGCTAGATGGCAGTTCCTTACATCCCCTCGTTCTAGAGGGAACGAAATCGGTTCTGTCATCCTTCAATTTATAGTAGGCAACAGATCGGCAATGATAGGTGTCGGATAATATTCATCATGTAGCAGTTATAACCTAGAGTGACACAGAATTAGCTCCAATTCATCAATGTAATGTAGGCATGTATTCCGAATATAGTCATACATGCTTATGGAAAAGAACTTGCATGACATCTTTTGTCCTACCCTCCCGTGGCAGCGGGGTCCTAATGGAAACTAAGGGATATTAAGGCCTCCTTTTAATAGAGTACCGGACCAAGGCATTAGTACTTAGTGAATACATGAACTCCTCAAACCATGGTCATCATCGGGAAGTGCCCCGGTTATAGTCACTTCGAGTTTGCCGGATCATAACACATACTAGGTAACTATTGACTGGCAAGATAGGATCAAGAACACAAATATATACATGAAAACATAATAGGTTCAGATATGAAATCATGGCACTCTCCGAAGCCCTGAACGGACTCCAGATCTGGTCTCCCGATGAAGAACAAGAGGTGGCGGCGGCTCCGTATCGTAAAATGCAATGGGATCTTCTCTCTAATTTTATTCTCCCCGAAAGAGATTATATGGAGTTGGAGTTGAGGTCGATGGAGCTCCAGGGGGCCCACAAGGTGGCCAGGGTGTGGCCCCCCTCCGGTGATTCTTTCCGTCAATATTTTTTATATATTCTGGAAATATTCTCCGTGAAGTTTTAGGTCATTCTGAGAACTTTTATTTCCGCACAAAAATAACACCAAGGCAATTCTGCTGAAAACAGCGTCAGTCCGGGTTAGTATCATTCAAACAATGAAAATTAGAGTCCAAAACAAGGGCAAAAGAGTTTGGAAAAGTAGATACGATGGAGACATATCATTGATCCACAACAACAAAGACTGAATTCTTTCCATTTTGAGTTCTAGGCAAACCAGCGACAAAGTCCATGCTAATGTATTCCCATGGTTGATATGGAATAGGAAGTGGCATGTAAAGACCGTGGGATTGAGGTCTAGACTTAGCTTTGCGACATGTTGAGCACAGCTTCATGAAGCATGAGACGTCACAGAACATCTTGGGCCAATAGTAGTTCTTGGAGAGCGTCACAAATGTCTTGTCGCGTCCGAAGTGTCCCATAAGTCCTGCTCCATGAGATTCTTGCAAAAGTAGCAAACAAAGAGAATACTCGGGAATGCAAAGTTTGTTAGCTCTCATAAGATAACCATCTTTGATGTAATATCGTTCTCAAGATGTATGCGTCAAACACTTAACATAGGGATTTGCAAAGAAAACATCATGCACATACAAGTATTTTATGTGCTCAATGCCAATAACATTCAACTCAAGTTTAGTAACAAGCATGCATTTGCGAGATAAAGCGTCGGCAATGACATTCTCCTTGCCTTTAATGTACTTGATGACATAAGGCAAATACTCAATGAATTCACTCCACTTAGCATGATGCTTGTTCAACTCAGTTTGACCCTTGAGATACTTAAGTGTTTCATGGTCCATGTGAAGAATGAACTGACGAGGTCGTAAATAATGCTCCCAAACATGCAAGACTCTCAGTAACGCATATAGCTCTTTGTTATAGATGGGGTAATTAAGTTGCGCTCCAGATAGTTTTTCGCTAAGGTAAGCGATTGGGCGTTTTTCTTGCATTAGCACGCCTCCTATGCCGGTATCACTAGCATCGCAATGTACCTCAAAAGGTTTATCAAAGTTGGGTAAAGCAAGCAAAGGTTCATGTGTAAGCAAGTTTTTAAGCTCATTGAACGCGGTATCTTGAGATGGACCCCAAACAAAGGTTGCGTTCTTCTTGCTCAAGGCATGTAAAGGCATAGCAATGGTGCTAAAGTCCTTCACAAATCGTCGATAGAATCTGGCTAGACCTAGGAAGCTACGCACTGGTTGTAGGTTCGTTGGTTTGGGACAAGTTTTAATAGCTTCGATCTTAGTTTCATCTACATGCACGCCCTTGGAAGAAACAACAAATCCAAGAAAGAGAAGCTTGTCTACAACAAATTTGCATTTCTCCATGTTAGCATAGAGTTTCTCCTTGTGAAGGGTTTGCAAAACGGTGCTAAGATGATTCACATGATCTTTTAGAGACTTGCCAAACACGAGGATGTCATCAAAATAGACCACGACAAAGATAACAATGTATGGTCGAAGAACATAATGCATGACGCGCATAAAAGTACCCGGTGCTTCGAATAAACCCATTGGCATAACAAGCCATTCATATAAGCTAAATTTGGTCTTAAATGCTGTTTTCCATTCATCACTCTCTTGTATGCGGATTTGGTAGTAGCCACTCTTAAGATCAATCTCAGAGAAGATTGTGGCTCCGCTAAGCTCATCTAGCATATCATATAAGCGCAATATTGGGTGACGATATCTAACAGTGATAGCATTAATGGGATGACAATCCGAACACATGCAGTAAGTACCATCTTTCTTGGGAACAAGGATTATTACTGGAACAACACAAGGGCTCATGCTTTCGCGTACGTGTCCGTTGTCGATGAATTGTTGAACTTGCCATTTAATCTCCTTGGTTTCTTCGGGGTTCACGCGGTAAGGTGCCTTGTTAGGAAGAGGCGCTCCGGGGATGAGGTCAATGCGGAGCTCGATGCCGCAAAGAGGTGGTAGACCCGGAGGTAGCTCATCAGGAAAGACATCTTGGAATTCCTGCAACAACTGAGACAACACTAGAGGAAGGTCTGGTGAGTCGTTAGTTTGTTCTGCCTCGCCTTTGCGTAAAAGCACAAGGTGAAATACACTTGATGGGTTCTCACACACTTCTATCATCTCACTTTTGGTAGCAAATAGCACTAGTTGCTTCTTGTCACTCATCCTGGAGGCACTCGATTTAGGCTTGTGGCTCTCACTCTCCTTTTGGTGGATCACTCTCTCACCATTCTCTCCATGATGGTTGGTTGATACTTGTTTGTCGGCGACCACTTGACTTGGCGAAATGGGTCGTAGCACGAATTCCTTGCCCTTCATCTTGAAACTATAGTGATTGGTACGTCCATTGTGGATGACTCCGTGATCGAATTTCCATGGCCGTCCAAGAAGGAGGTGGCAAACGGAGATAGGTACCATATCACATTCCAAGGTGTCCTCATAGGTGCCTATCTTTAAAGATACTTGCACGGTGTGCTCGACTCGAATGGTTCTGGCGTCGTTACACCATTAGACCTTGTAGGGGTGAGGGTGCTTCATCTTGACAAATTGAAGCTTCTCGCGTAGCTCTTCGCCTGCCAAGGTATGGCAACTTCCTCCATCAATGATAACCTTGACGGAACGTCCGTTGATGCTGGCCTTGGTGTGGAAGATGTGGCAACGTTTGTCTTCATCTTGTTGGAGTTGAAGCGTCAAGACCTTGGAGACAACGAGATTGGGCCTTGAGTCATTATCACAAAAGACTTGATTGTCTTCATCCTCATTCACTCGACGATGCATGGCCACATGCTCAAGGGCTTCCATCTCGTCATCGCTCATTGAGTCATAGGAGCCATCGTCATTGATGATCATGGTCCGAACGTTTTTGCACTCAAATGACTTGTGGTCTCGTCCTTGACATTTGAAGCATTTGACGGAACTCATCTTGGAGGTATCCTCGGTAGGAGATGTAGATGATGATGCTCTCGGCTTGAAGTTGGTCGTAGTAGGAGGACGACTTGATGTTGTCGAAGTCTTGTAGCTTGACTTGTCGCCTATGCTTTTAGATGGTTTGGTAGAGGTAGGAGGCACCGAAGTCGTTGAAGATTGGTTGTAGGAGCCGTAGTTCTTGGAAGTGAACTTGGAGTACTTGTAGTCCTCTTGTACTTGTCGCTCCACTTTGGTTGCTTGGTGCACTAGCTTGAGGAGGTTCGTGTATGGTTGGAAGTCCGCAATTTTCTTGATAGGATAGTTGAGTCCGTTCAAGAATCTTGCCATTTTTTGCTCTTCATCTTCCATGATGTTGGCTCTAATAATGGAAATCTCAATTTCCTTGTAGTACTCTTCAACGGAATTGGTGCCTTGCTTGAGAAGTTGCAACTTCTTGAACAAGTCACGGTTGTAGTGGGTTGGCACAAAATGCGCTCTCATGACATCCTTCATTTGGTTCCAAGTGGTGATGGGTGGTTCATCTTTGGCCTCTCGCCTCTCAATGACTTGCTCCCACCAAATAAGAACATAGTCTTGGAACTCAAGGGATGCCATCATGATCTTCTTCTCTTCATCATAGTTGTAGAGTCGAAAGATCTTATCAACTTTCAATGCCCATGAGAGGTAGTCTTCGGGATCGATGCTTCCGGAGAACTTTGGTATTGTGAACTTGAGCTTGCCATAGCGATCACTACTGCAGGATGCTGCTAACGTGCCACTACAATGAGAGACCCTTCGACGAAACTGTGTGCAATGCACTAATCGCAAACGGTGGTGTAAAAAAATGTCAAAAAGGTGCAAAACATTTGCGATTACGGATGCATCAAACACGGTTCTAATTTTAGTTGCATGTGCGATGCAGGGCATACGGTTCAATTCAATTAATTGTTTGCAATGAGGAGGAACAAAACAAACGGGCAGACAGATGAAGGTGTGTGCGATATACGGCATACAGTTGACTCAGATGAACTGTTTGTGATTAGCCAACACAAAAGAAACGGCCAGCCAGATCAAGGTGTGTGTGATATACGGCATGAGGTTCACTCAGATGAACTATTTGCATTGGGACAAGAGAACATAAACGGTTCAATATAACAAGATGTGTGTGATACGCGACAAACAGGTATGTAAACAGAAATGTGTGCGAAGACCGATAATAACACAGACGATTGCTTCTAATAAGACGTATGTGATATGCTTTGTCTACACAACATCTATTTATTGATGGCATTTTATGAACACGCCAACGTTTCCCGCCATTTCCTCACTTGTTTCTCGCCACCCAGCGATATTGCGCATAAAACCTAGGTGGCACGCGATGAACGAAGGCAACAAGCGCAGCCTGTAGCACATCCACCTTTCCCCAAGCATGCCAACCCACCTAGCACCGCCTCTGCCATCAACCACGTCGACGAGGAAAACGAGAAGGCTCCAATGCCCATCGAGGCCGAGGCGCTCCCCGGCAACACGATGGATGATGTCGTGATGCGTGTCATCGCCAAGGTTGAGCAAACCCTTGGCGCATGGCGCTTGAGTATCGCGGATCAAGATAGGCATGTCAGCACCGAGAGGCTGTAGCTCGCCGCACAACATGATCGATGGCGCGCCGCAGAGCAAGCTAGGCGCATCTGCACTGATATGGTGTGGCTCGCCGCACGACGAAACCGTTGGAGCGCCATAGAGCGAGAGGCGAGGCGCGCCGCACAGCAAGAGCGGATCCGTCGGCGCTTGCTTGCTATCGACACAATGTCGCAGCTGGGTACATGTCCTGTTAGTACCCCCATTCCTCGCCATGAGTGGGCAGAGGCCCTCTGCGTCGTACTTGCACCGGACGCCCGCTGCGCCGCTTGCATGGGTTGCGCCGTTCGCCTTGTCTGCGGCCCGCTCGATGCCAACACGCTGGTCGGTAAGCTCGACCGCCTCCTTGGCCCAGGTGTCCACCTAGGCGCAGTAGAGGAACATGGCTGTCGCATCCTCGAGCTGGTGATCTCCGATGAAATAGCCAACTTGGAGGTCGAGATCACGCTCCAGATGTACCGCGAGCGTGTCGACTACTTGAACGAACGCCTGCACGAGTTCAGGAAGAGCCAAGAGCTACCGTGGGCAAGGGCTGCTTGTCATGGTCTCATGAACGCGTTTTATTTTGTTGAGTCGTTTCGACGTGGATAGCTATGTATTAACAACAATCATAGTATTGCTTTGTTAATTGATCTCTTTCAATGTGTGTACTTTGTTTTCTGTTCTTATATGTTCTGTTTCGATGTGTGTATATACGCTCTCCATTTTGTATATGTGGATGATAACAGCTAGATTCAAATAAGTATACAAAAACAGATAGAAAATGGAATCCATAATATATATTGTTCATTAGTTCATCACAGAATATATATAATATCATCACATATATGTGATGATACTTAACTATTAGGTACAATGCATAAAATTGAAAACGAACAATACTAAAACTAATAATCACTCCTGATGTGCGGCGTCTTCCCAGCGCGGAGGTCGTACTCCGCCTCCTCCGCCTCGTAGCGCTTGACGTACCGATCTGCCTCTTGCTGGCGGACGAGCACGGACGATCTTGCCATTTTGTTGCGCGCCTACAGGAGCTCCTCGTTGGTGGCACGCTGGAGCTTATCGGCCAACCTCCACGCAGCGATGAGGCGCCAAATGCCTTTGACCTTCCTCGCAAAGTACTCGTCTTCGTACACCTCCTCCGCATGATGACGCGCCCGCCCCCAAAGATCCACCTTCTCCTTTTTTCCAGACGGCATCACGGGCTTCACAGGCCGCCTGGTACATGGCTTCCTCCTCCGCCATCTCCTTCTTGAACGCCACTTGCCTGGCTTTCTCAGCCGGCGGCAGTGACTTCCACAGACAAAGATTGTACTGGCCCCAAAACCAATCCAAAGTTGGGGGGTCCGGCGCAACCTTGTCCGACAGCGCGTAGAGGGCCTCCTCGTTGCTGCTCTTCGACTGAGCGTCCTCGGGGGGCGGCGACTCCTCGTTGGCGCGTGGGCAGATCGGCGGCGCCATGGCAAAGCTTTGAGAGAGAGAGAGAGAGGGAGAGAGAGAGGGTGAGCGAGGGGAGGATGTAGAGGGGAGGATGTCGATGATAATGCAGGCGGGACGACGTGAGCAAGGTAGTATTTATTGGCGGCTGGAATCTAGATCGACGAGAACAGTACATACCCTGGTCGCCGGAATTTACGAGTACTGTAGTTTGAATTACATACGATTTCCGCATTAGAATCCGTGTGTGAACATAATAGCTGACGGTTTCCAATACATAACTGTGTCTGATTAATAATCCCAGCCATTCACCTTCCAAACCTCGAGGCACGAAATAGAGTGCCAATTGTGTGGGGGCCGGTTGTCTTGCCAGATCTTTACATTTTCTTTTTTGAACACCAGATATTTACATCGTCTAAAGATTTTTTAACTCGCACACAAGTACACAAAAATATGATTTTTCAAACCGTTATGGTTAGCCGTTGCACGTAGATGTAGTTCAAATTTGAATTACGGTCATTAAATGGCTAGAAATCACTTAAATGTCTTTAAAAGGTCAAATGACCCCTGAAATTTTCCAAATCTTCACATGACAGTTGTATTAGTGCACGTTAAACATAGAAAAAATTGAAGGCCGTAAGGGGAAGCTATCTCCCGTTCGTCATCAAACATGCATTATTCCCTCTCAGAACCACTAGCCTTCTAGTGAGTTGCTTCGGTTTGTGAGGGGTGTGTGTCTAAATTTTCGACAAACAGGCCAATTTTTTTACCACATCATCTTGGTGGCATGACATTACATCAAGCAAGGTTTCATGTTTTTCTGATCATTTTTTATTTTTTTTGGAATTTAAATGCCATGTCACTCCATGCATGTACATGTGTCCATGCCGTCAGACCGATATGTTTGAAAATTCCTTCTAATTTACTGCACATGAAATTAACTCACACACAAGTACACAAAAATATGATTTTTCAAACTGTTATGGTTAGCCGTTGCATGTAGATGTAGTTCAAATTTGAATTACGGTCATTAAATGGCTAGAAAATCACTTAAATGTCTTTAAAAGGTCAAATGGCCCCTGAAATTTTCAAAATTTCCACATGACAGTTTTATTAGTGCATGTTAAATGTAGAAAAAAAATTGAAGGCCGAAAGAGGAAGCTATCTCCCATTCGTCATCAAACATGCATTGTTCCCTCTTGGAACCACGAGCGTTCTAGTGAGTTGTTCCGGCTTCTGAGGGGGGTGTGTCCAAACTTTCATCAAACAGGTCAATTTTTTTACCACATCATCTTGGTGGCATGACATTACATCAAGCAAGGTTTCATGTTTTTCTGATCATTTTTTATTTTATTTTTTGGAATTAAAATGCCATGGCACTCCATGCATGTGTGTCCATGCCGTGAGACCAATATGTTTGAAAATTCCTTCTAATTTACGGCACATGGAGTTAACTCGCAAACAAATACACAAATATGATTTTTCAAACTGTTATGGTTAGCTGTTGCATGTACATGTAGTTCAAATTTCAATTACGGTCAATAAATGGCTAGAAAATCACTTAAATGTCTTTAAAAGATCAAATGACCCTAGAATTTTCCAAATTTTCACATGACAGTTGTAGTAATGCACGCTAAATGTAGAAAAAAATTGAAGGCCGTAAGAGGAAGCTATTTCCCATTCGTCATCAAACATGCATTGTTCCCTCTCGGAACCACGAGCTTTCTAGTGAGTTGCTCCGGTTTGTGAGGGGTGTGTGTCTAAACTTTCGTCAAACAGGTCAATTTTTTTTACCATAATATCTTGATGGCATGACATTACATCAAGCAAGGTTTCATGTTTTTCTGATCAGTTTTTAATTTTTTGGAATTAAAATGCCATGGCGCTCCATGCATGTGTCCATGCTGTGAGACCAATATGTTTGAAATTCCTTCTAATTTACTGCATATGGAATTAATTCGCAGACAAGTACACAAATATGATTTTTCAAACCGTTATGGTTAGCCGTTGCATGTAGATGTAGTTCAAATTTGAATTACGGTCATTAAATGGCTAGAAAATCACTTAAATGTCTTTACAATATCAAATGACCCCTAGAATTTTCCAAATTTTCACATGACAGTTGTAGTAGTGCACGTTAAACGTAGAGAATTTTTGAAGGCCGTAAGAGGAAGCTATCTCCAGTTTGTCATCAAACATGCACTGTTCCCTCTCGGAACCACGAGCCCTCTAGTGAGTTGCTCCGGTTTGTGAGGGGTATGTGTCCAAACTTTCGACAAACATGCCAATTTTTCTACCACATCATCTTGACGGCATGACATTACATCAAGCAAGGTTTCATGTTTTCTGATCATTTTTCTAATTTTTTGGAATTAAAATGCCATGGCACTCCATGCATACATATGCATGTGTCCATGTCGTGAGACCAATATGTTTGAAAATTCTTTCTAATTTACTGCACATGGAATTAACTCACACACAAGTAGACAAATATGATTTTTCAAACCGTTATGGTTAACCGTTGCATGTAGATGTAGTTCAAATTTGAATTACGATCATTAAATGGCTAGAAAATCGCTTAAATGTCTTCAAAAGGTCAAATGACCCATGAAATTTTCCAAATTTTCACATGACAGTTGTATTAGTGCACGTTACACGTAGAAAAAAATTGAAGGCCGTAAGAGGAAGCTATCTCGCGTTCGTCATCAAATATGCATTGTTCCCTCTCGGAACCACGAGTCTTCTAGTGAGTTGCTCTGGTTTGTGAGGGTGTGTGTCCAAACTTTCGTCACACATGCCAAAAAAATTACTACATCATCTTGGTGGCATAACATTACATCAACCAAGGTTTCATGTGTTTCTGATATTTTTTATTTTTTTTGGAATTAGATGCCATAGCACTCCATGCTTAATTGTGTCATAGCCGTTAGGCCAATATGTTTGAAAATTCCTTCCAATTTACTGCACATGGAATTAAATTGCACACAAGTACACAAAATATGACTTTTAAAACTGTTATGGTTAGCTGTTGCATGTACATGTAGTTCAAATTTCAACTGCGGTCAATAAATGGCTAGAAAATCACTTAAATGTCTTAAAAGGTCAAATGACCCCTGAAATTTTCCAAAATTTGACATGACAGTTGTATTAGTACTACAAATTTTCTCGTACATTTAAAACACCATCCGTTGCCACTTTACTCCAAATTCGTCTTTCACAACTAATAAAATTATCTAAAACATCGCACACAGTTGTTTTGTAGGAACCGGTTGTGATCAAAATATCTGGGTCTATTTAAGTCTTCCTACTTAAGCTTCGCCGGCTCGTCTGCTCCAGTGCTGGCAACCCTCGAATCCATGAATCCCGATCCCCATTCCCACACCCCTTTCTTGCAAAGATGACACTGTGGAAACGCTACATGAAGGCCCGCACGATGCCCCCCCACCCTCGAGCGCCGCCGCCTGCGCCGAGAGTGCCGCCGCATCCGCATTGTGCATGGCCACTTCCTCCGAGAGGACGTCTACGGCAGCCGACAGGGCAGCTGCAGCAGCCGAGACGGCTGCAGCTGCTGCTGCGATGGCGGCTGCAAATGCCGAGAGCGCTCGAGCTGCCGTCCGTGCCGCCGATGTCGCCCTGGCCCGGGTCGAGGCCATCCACGCCAAGATCAAGGATGCACACGTCAAGATATTACAGGCCACCTCGGAATCCAGCATGCAACCAACGTCCGAAAAGGCGGCGGTGGCCATGGAGCACCTGCTTCCTCATGAGGTCGCCGAGCAGGAGCTGGAGATGCAGGAGGCGGCGGAGATCGAGGAGCGTCGAGAGGAGTTGCGCGTGGCCAATGTCGAGGTAGAGAAAAGTCTGTCCGTCGAGGAATCGGCGGTGGAGTACCAACGCGAGCTCTGGCGCAGCTACTACTACGAGTACTACAACCTTGAGGGCGGTGCCGAGGACGAGGACGAGGGCGCGGTCGACTTCAGCAGGGGGACGCAGAGTCCACCAATGGTGGAATGTCGCCAGGATAAGTCATCGACGTCTCATCTCACACCGGCGATGCATAGGCCGGCGCTGCGGTGGATTTGTTAAAACTATGCGTACTTAGGCTTTGTTTTTAATGCTGGTCTTTTGTTAGAGCAATGTTTAGGTCAATTGTCTCTGTTTAATTACTAAAATTGCTCGATTCAGTAAGTGTGGTTTGTCTGTTGTAAGCTCTTTTGTGTGTCCAAATTAGCAAGCGATGTTAAATTATGCAATGACGTACCTGGGGAAATTTTCAACAAAATTTGAATTATCAAACTCATCACATGCGCGTAAAGCAGAAGAATCATTTGCGATGCACAGAATCGTTCAAACTGAATAGTCCGGCGGCACCGCGCGCTAAGTTTCCCTCCACATTTCCAAAATTTTGGCCTACCGCCAAAATATCTACCCCGCCCCCTCCCCCCTCCCCCACCCCCTTTTCTCCCCGATCACAAGTCACATTCCCATGTTTCCTCCTTCCTTCCTTCCTTCCTAAGCTATAGCCGCTTCCTCGCTTGCTTCCTCGCTCTTGCCGTCTCACATCCTACCACCGGGGTCACCATGGTCTTCTTCAAATACCTCTCTAGCAGTTCCTCCTCCGGCGACTACTACTTCACCACCTGGGTATGCCTCTCTTATCTCTCTTGGGCTATGACTTGGAATGAAGAATTTTTACCCGACGGTCAGTTTGAGTCATTTCTTCCTCTTGTAGCTCTCTAGGACCATCAGTGGCAACGAATGGAGCGGGGTGGCTGAAGACGTATCTGCTCGTTTTCACCATCAATCTTCATGCATGAAGCTAGTTGCGTTTGAATCTGTGGATAGTGGGAGGAAGTTTCTGACATGTGCAGAGAAGGTTAGACCCTCTTTCGTTGTTACAAATAATTTGTTAGATGTGATTCAGACACTGTCACGATCCCAACCCATTCATACCACACATTCAACCAAACGCATCCTAAGACAGTGTCACAGTTTGTACCTAGTATCTAAAATTGTTGCCATCTCATCAGCGGTGCCATTAGAAAATTATTTGGCACCGCTTCAGTAGTTTGTGCAGCCACCTTTGGTCCACACACCCGAGCAGCCAAGTAGTAAAATACTAAATCTTTATGGCATGAAGGAACTGCGCATCAGAGCAACTAGGTGCTCCGGAGTCCGGGTCCCTGGTTTTTTCCGCTACATCGGCTCGCAGGTGCAGGGCACCGGTGCGAGATATAGCAACAGTTGTCTTTACACCAGTTTTGGCATACATAATGGACGGACTTAGTGCTATTAGTTCTTTGTTACTAAATTTGTGCATGTACACACCTGTTAGTATCAATTTGTTGTCATCCAAACACCGTCGTTATGCTGTTGCAGTTATATTTACCTTCCTCATAAAATGTTCAATTTGTTATTTATTGTACATGAGTAAGAACTTGTAGCGTTGTTGTAGTTAATTATAGCTTCTGATGTTTCAGAATTTGGTTGTTGCTCAGTAGCAATTAATTCATTTGCACATTGATCTTTTTTAGAAGATATGTCATAATTAACATGTTTCTTCGGTTTTTCAAAATAAGCATTGGTGATTTTCTATGTTTCTATAAACCCATTTTCCCTACAATTGTTAATGATCTAGTTTTAAATATTATAGGATGAACATAAGTGTTCTTACTTGGAGTGGGCTGATCAAGAGTGGCCACGGTCTTTAAAGATGTGCCTAGCAAAGCTCTTGAGCATGTATGAGGAAGAGAACAGAGGTAGGCTTAGAGAAAGGGTTGTCAACGCTGAAGAATATTTGAAGATGCGGGATATAAATAGGAAGGTGGAGTATGAGCTCAGGTTTTTAAAATCGGACTTTGCTAAGATGGTGTTGGAGAAGGAGGAGGCACTTTCCGAGTTGGCCTGTGCAAAACAGGTTCTTACCGAACTGAAAGCAGAGGTGGATAAGACAAGCCTGGCTGATCTTGATTAGGGAATGAATATATTGTTCTAATATTGTTCTTATAAAGTTGAACTAGCTATATGTTGTACTGTGATGTTCTCATTTAGCTATCGTACTATGATGTTATAATATATTTATGTGCCTGATATGAAATTGGCAAACAGCTGTTTGATATGAAATGTGAATTTGCATAATACTGGAATTATTAATTATAAACTAATAAACCTGCTAAATGTGTCATGGAACTTTGCAAATGGTTCTAGCAGAAAAAGTTCTTGTGATGGATAGCCCAATGCCACATAGTTTTCTTCATCAAATCGTGTGTGATGTAGTTGATAAAAGCAAACAGTTAACCAAGGCAGAGCCTGTGTGATAGTTACACCTTTCACACACAAGCCTACACATAAAACTATGTGGGATGTATATACGAACAGAAACGTTTTCCCTGGATTGACTGTGTGGGATGTACATAAGAACCGAAATGTATTCCTTGTATTGACTGTGTGTGATATACATACGAACGGAAACATTTTCCCTGGATTGACTATGTGGGATGTACATAAAAACGGAAACGTATTCCTTGGATTGACTATGTGTGATATACATACAAACGGAAATGTTTTTCTGGGATTCATCCTATGGGATGTACATACGAACGGAAATGGTTGGATTTCGACGCCTCGCCCGATCGCACACGAGCTCATTTTGCCCCAGCCTGGGCTTATCCCCGACAGTTTCTGGGTCGTGTGGGAAGGAGCCCCCTATCTCCCACACTCACTTGGGGACGGTTCCAAATGTTTTGGCGGAAAGGGGTTAAAAACCGTTTGTATAGCACCGATGCGTACCAGTGGATGCTCTTGATTGTTTGCTTGCCTATTGGGAGGCCGTTCTTGACGTTGAGGATTGTCGACCTCAAGTTGCTCTTGGCGCAGTGGATGCTCATTGTCATGTTTCTCTTGCCGAACTTGTGGTTCTTGTCGAGCTTGTTGATGTTGTCGCGCTTGAGGAGGAGCTTGGCATTGCATTCTCGCTTGATAGCGCCTTTCTTGAACTTCATCTCGAAGTGCTTCTTCCTCTTGGCGAGTATGGCAGTTGTGTGCGGCGACGATATGATGTGAGTCACGTAGTGCACATTGCGCCTCAAGAGCTTGATCTTCTCGCTGTTGTTGTTCTTGACGTTGTGCCTCGGCATATTGCTCGGCTTGGTGTTGGCGCGCTCGCTCTTCTTGTTGTTGGCGTAGTCGTTGCCGTTCTTGCGCTTGATCAAGTGTAGCTTGGTTTTCACGGTGTCGACGTTCTTGCGCTTGATCAAGTGTAGCTTGGTTTTTACAGTGTCGACGTTCTTGCTCTTCAAGTTTCTCTTGTGAACTCTTGCCGTGAAGTGGGTTCCGGCTTGCATGTCGGTCTTGGCGCGCGTCTTGACGAAGAGTGTTCGATGTAGGTGTACTTGAGCCGGAGAGGGAGTTGGAATGACGACTTGAGTGGCTCCGTCTTTGATATGACGTAGTGGAAGAAGGTCAATTGATTATCAAAGTCCTTAGCTCGTCCATTTGAGTCGACATGTTGGCATTGATGTGTTCGAAGTATTCCTTTGTTCACGCATCGGAATGTCTCAAGTCGATGGCGAGTAGCTAAATGCGCTATTGCATAGCTTCGTTCTTTTGATGGAGAGCTCGTTGAACACCAAATAGGTGACCTTTGGTGATGTAGTTGTTCGATGATCGAGGGTCCTCGAATAGCGGGTTGGTAGAAGTAGTTAGCCTATCCATCATTGATAAACCATAAGTATAGGGGATCAATTGTAGCCTCTTTCGATAAGTAAGAGTGTCGAACCCAGCGAGGAGCTTAAGGTAGAACAAATATTCCCTCAAGTTCTATCGACCACTAATACAACTCTACGCACGCTTGACGTTCGCTTTACCTAGAACAAATATGAAATTAGAAGTACTTTGTAGGTGTAACGGGATAACTTTGCAAGAATATAAAGAGCACGTAAATAAAAACTACGGGAAAAATGGTGTTAGGAGTTACGAAATTGTCCATAAGCAATTGACTACGTTACTAGACCGATAGCAAGTTTTATGTGGGAGAGGCCACTGCTAGCATGCCATCCCTGACTTGGAATTCTATGCACTTATGATTGGAACTATTAGTAAGCTTCCCCAACTACTAACGTTCATTAAGGTAAAACCCAACAATAGCAGATATATTGGTCCCCCTTCAATCCCGTATGCATCAATTTCTATGCTAGGTTGAAGCTTCTGTCACTCTTGCCCTCCAACTATCCACGCGCGCGCTCATATGATGGGCACCAAAGGACAGCAACATAACCGCAAGAAAATTGAACCAATCATAGCAATTCACCAATTACCGATAGGGCACCAAAAATCTACTCAGACATCATAGGATGGTAACACATCATTGGATAATAATATGAAGCATAAAGCATCATGTTCAAGTAGAGGGTACAGAGGGTTGCGGGAGAGTGGACCGATGTAGATATATGGGGGAAGGTGATGAAGATGTTGGTGAAGATGACAGAGGTGTTGGTGTAGATCGCCGTCACACGATGATGGCTCCGGCAGCGTTCCGGCGCCACCGGGGGAGTGGGGGAGAGAGCCCCCTCCTTCTTCTTCTTCCTTGACCTTCCCCCTAGATGGGAGAAGGGTTTCCCCTCTTGTACATGGCCTCCATGGCGGCGGAGGGGCGAGAGCCCCTTCGAGATTGGATCTTTCTCTCTGTTTCATTATGTTTCTGCCCTCCCAGATTCTGGCCTTTCACCGTTTCTTAAATTTCCGGAGATCTGTAACTTCGATTGGGCTGAAAATTTAACACGATTTGTATACGGATATTGGCTTTCTTGCGGCGAAAGAAGGGCACCAACCGCCTTACGGGGTGGCCACAAGGGTCAGGTGCGCGCCCCCCTACCTTGTGCCCCCCTCGGGTATCGTCTCGCGTTGATTCTTCTTCCCAAAAATCACATATATTCCAAAAAACATATCCGTAAGTTTTTATTCCGTTTGATACGGGTTTTCTGCAAAACAAAAAACATGCAACAAACAGGAACTGGCACTGGACACTGGATCAATATTTTAGTCCAAAAAATAGTATAAAAAGTTGCCAAAAGTATGTAAAAGTTGTAGAATATTAGCATGGAACAATACAAAATTATGGATACGACGGAGACGTATCGGCATCCCCAAACTTAATTCCTACTCGTCCTCGAGTAGGTAAATGATAAAAAAGATAATTTTTCATGTGTAATGCTATCTAGCATAATCTTGATCATACGATCTAATCATGGCATGAATATTAAGAAACGAGTGGTTCAAAGTAATAGTCTATCATTTGACATAAAAAAAATTAATGCTCGGGCATCCCAACAAACAATCATATCTTTCAAAATATCAATGCTAAAGAACGATATCCCTACAAAATCATGTAGTCTTGTCATGCTCCATCTTCTTAACACAAAGTATAAATCATGCACTACCCCGGTGTCAACCAATCAGTGGGCCGGGCCTGTCAGGCGGACGCGCCCGAGCCACTCCTTATCCGCCCTATATTTGGGTTGGATATGAGGGGTGTCGGTCAACCCGGGCATTTGTCCGTGGTTTGAGAGGTCCGGTTTGATCGGGATTTTTATTGGTCAATGACTGGATGACGTGCCCGAGTGATTGAGACGGGTATGAGAGGTCCGACCATAGATGCTCTAAACGCGCCCTCGGGTTTCTCAAAAAGAAAAGAAAAAACTTGCTCGGAGACGCTGCAGATATATATGCATAAAATCGAGGGACGATTTCTACTATGAGGCCGGAAAGCCATGTGATCGTGCGCCTCGAATAAAACCTTCTGGTATTCCTTTCCTGCACAGTTCCCCTGCCCCGTGAACTGCGTATCCGGAGAATCTCGATCATGTCGGCCCGTGGCTTAAAATGGTTTGCACTGGAAAATGGCATGGGTGGACGCAGAGGAGCGGAGGAATAAATTGGACAGGAACAGGCTTGATGCACAAGGGCGGAAAAGGACCGGGGACGGAGAGGAAAGCGGGAAAAGGGTCAGGGGCATCAACTGGTCCAAAGGAGGTCGCTCGCTCAACTCGGTCGGTGATCGACAATTTTCCACTGATGACGACGGACTAACCGAATTCCACACCAACGCAAAAATTGGCAGGGCAAGTAGCAGCCGGAGGTGGCAAGAATGTTCTGTATTTTGACCACCATACTACCTTCGGAAGCGATGCGAGTGTTTTCCAGAAGGCCGCACGTCACAGGCCGGTCAAAGTTTTCAGCTAGTAGGGTGCGAAGTAGGTCAAACTCGGGCTAGGAGACCGCTTTGCTGTCAAAAGTAGCGATCATTGATTTTCAAGCTGTCCTGGGTACGGCACATCCGAGGAAGGATCCACCCATTTGAGAGGGAATCGCACCAGCCGCTGGTTATTGAAAACGATTTTGCACACAATAATTAATATTCGAATTTGTTGTATAACTACTCGTGTAGTAAGATGCCCGTGCGTTGCACGGAACACCGAAATGCATTGATTCGAGATTTGTTCATTTGACAAAGTATGTGAGGGGTCATCTCATGTGTAACACATGTCGATAGGTTTCTTCGGATATTCATTCTTCTCTAGAGCTCATAAGCATCCGGATGAATAGTATATGTAGGTGAAATAGATTAAAAAATATATCTTTTGCAAATAAAAGCGTTCAAGTGTTCAATTTGCATCCAAAACTTCATGAAGAAATTACATTTATTGTGCTTTGCAAAAATGATCTTTAAAAATTATTTTTTGAGTATTGATTTTGTTTAGGCGTTGGGGGCAGATGGCGTCGAGAGTAGCGACCTCTCTAGATCCTTCTTACTTTTTCCTGAGATGGCTAGATGAGGCGAGAGGCAGATGGTTGAACGTGAGAGGTAGGGGGTTACTGCAAGCAAGGAGTGGAGTGCGGGGGTGTTTTTGCAAAACTGACTTAGTTTGTCTCAGATGCGTTGGATGTAAATCGAACGGTTGTAAATGAAGGATGGCAGGTATACCATCATCACCAACTCAGCTTTTTATAGTAGTAGAGAAACATCTCATGTTTGTGTAAGCTGTTGCGGCTAACTTTAATCCATCACTTGACTCCGTTGACATGATTCCTAATGGGTGGGTCCGCTTGCAAGTGCAAACATGGCGAAACACATCAGCTCGCCAGCTAAGGGCGTGTACAATGATCGATAAGGTAGTCTTATCTTAAATCTTGCATGTAATTTAGAGATGACAAAAAAAAAATGTCTACAATGGGTCATCTCTTAGCCTTATCTTCAATAACTAGTTATTCCTAAAAACATGGTGACACATATTGTGCTAAGAGATCATCTCTTGCATTCTCTTAATTAAGAGAAGACAAGCCTTCTCTTATGATTTCTCTCTCTCCACCTCATCATTTATCCTACATGGCATTGCTAAGATAGAACCATTATACATGCTCTAAAGCCATCAATATCGGTAGTTTAAGTTGTTAATTCATTTTTTTGGTCAAAATGCAATGTCTTAAAAATCCAATAAATCACATATGTACCCATTACTGGTATGACAATAGGCCAGTGCTAGGCGCCGGCGGACCGGCGCTAGCTTTCAGTCGGTCCTGCATGCGCCGTACGATGGGACTTTTTTTAGCCGTCTGATCCAGCTTTAATCCCGACTCGCTCGTGCCTTCTTCCTTCACACGTCTTCCTCACGAGGCCCACCTCTCCACTGCATCTCCGTACCTCAAAAACAGCACATGACGTCTCGGAGTATAATTGGTTTGATGCCAAAAGTTGGTATGCCAAATTTTGGCAGCTGCCAAATGTTGGCTAGAGATTGGTAGCTTGCCAATTTTCGTTGCCAATCTCACAGAAAGTTGCCAAATATTGGCAACTGTTGATTTTGCCAAATGTTGGCTTGCCAAATATTGGCAATGCCAAATGTTGGTAGGAAACCAATTATGCTCTCGATTTCCCAGCAGCCCAATGACGCAATACCGGCATCAGCGGTCGTCGGCTACAGTAGCCACGGCAACCCGCGCTCACCCTCGGCCGTCCACCCTCGTCGTCTTCTGTCGCCCCTCAGGAAGATGAGGAAGACGATTGCAGCTCTCCGTGGGTCGGTTCCCGTACGCGGTTGCCGTGGTTGCAGCATTTCTGACATCACCGCCTCTGGCTCGCCGCCGTTGTCGGCTTCTACCGTCGTGTTCCAGCAAAAACAAAATTCAGCAACAAAAACGATGTCACCATTGTAGCAAAAAAAATCACTAGTCCCAGCAAAAAAGATCACCGGTTCCAGCAAAACATCCATCGCCGCCGCCGCTGTCGGCTTCTACCGCCGTGTTCCAGCAAAAACAAAATTCAGCAACAAAAACGATGTCACCGATTGTAACAAAAAAAATCACTAGTCCCAGCAAAAAAGGTCACCGGTTCCAGCAAAACATCCATCGCCGCCGACGGTAGCAACAAAAAATCTCGCCGGATCCAGCAAAAAATCTTGCAGGTTGTAGCAAAAACAAAAGTCGGTACCAGCAAAAGATGACTCGACGGTAATCATATTCCAGCACTGGAAAGTGTGGTTTGTAGCTTTTTCAACAGCCGATTCCAGCAAAAAGACTCACCGGTTGTATCACCAAAGGTTGCCGTCTCCCTCCCCAGCAGCTACTTGTAACACGGTGGTTGCCGCCGGCCATCTCCGCATAGCCGGTAGCAGCAATTTTCATCACCGGTTGCAACTTCTGCCACAAAAGCATGCACGCCGCGTCTTTGCAGCGACGGTTGAGGGCTCCCTGCTCCGGCGCCACGACCACGAGGGAAGGAGGAGGCGGCGGGGACGGCCATGGCTTGACGACCCGCGGCAGCACCTTCACAGCGCCAACTCCGCTCCTTCCCGCCCCCGGCCCCTTGCAGCGGTGGGAGCTACAGCTCCGTATGTACTGCCGCGGGAGGAACAGGATGCAGTGCAGCAGCTAGGACCTCGCCGCCGGAGGAGCATGTGGATCCCAGAGAGAAAGATGAGCGATTGGCAGAGATGACGAAAGGATAAGGCAGTCGTTCTTTCACGTGTGGGCCCGTGAAAAAGATGTGTGTCGTGCGCTCGGGAGGTTGATGAGTGATGACACAGCGTGAGGCGTGCAAGACGTACGATTCAGCTCTAATCGAACGGGCAGCAATGGACCGGCGCAAGAGCGAGCCGGTCAGCCGGTGGGAAAGACTGACTTTGGAGATATTGACAGTTTGGTTGGTTCACTAAAAATATATTTAAAATTCATGGTTTTCAAGAAATGACAAAAAATATATATATACTCCCTTGTACCGAAATATTTGTAGTTGGGGAACTTGTACTAGTTTTCCCCAGCTACAAGTATTTCAGTATAGAGGTAGTAGATCATAAATGTACCTAGTATCGATTCAAAATTACTTTTCACTCTTTTTGACCACTGGTTTGGGGACATTGGTAGCTTCAGTTGGCCGATTAGTGTGTCTTACCATTTTGCCATATCTCCTACAAGCAGGACTCGCCTATTAGGAATTGTGTCGAGCATGGATAGTGTTGGAAAAATACTGATGTTGTTAATATCGGTCACTATTACAGCACGGACACGAGCAATCTTCCTAACAAATAATACTCCAATATATATCTAGCACATGCCACTTTATCAGTTTGTTTTGCAGCGTTTATATTATGCCATTAAGTTATTGGTTAACATGACAGATCTCATAAGCAACAAAACTAAGCCAACGAATTTTAGCTGTAGCGGTTGTCAGTTTATATGACTTAATTTTTCACGGAAAGTCAGTCTCTATGACTCAGGGTTCATATTGCTGCATGTGAGATGTGACTGAAGAAAAAGAATCGGAAAACTTAGGACTACAGTTCTCCGATGTTCCAAGTTCAATGATCAGAAAGCGAGTTGCGGCTCAAGCAGAACTATTGCTGAAGAAACTAGTTCTGTCTAACTTTTCAAGTTAAATGGCAGCAAATTTTCAAAATCTGTCTGGAATCCAACAGCAGCTGGCAAATAAGTAGTAGTACTCCAAGTCTGAAGTTTGTACAAATGAAGTCCAACTTCAAAGGAAGCATTCCCCAATCTTCAAACTTCAGTGCTCCTAACTCTTAGGTCTGCATCATGCAAATACTTGGACCAGCTGAAATTTCCAGTCTTCAGATAAGCTGATTAGCTAAGCTCTGACTTTTGTGGCATTTTTCCTTTGGCAAAGGCTAAGTTCTGACTAGAAATATCATAGTATATGCGGGCAATAACAAAGAATAAGCCTACACTGCTGAAATTTAAAAACGACTAGCATTGAACAACATTCGTGGTGGATCCAAGTTTTAACATCAGGGTTTGTAGCCATACGTAGTACAGTACAAATTACTCCCTCTGTCCCATAATATAAGAACGTTTTTTGCACTAGTGTAGTGTAAAAAACGCTCTTATATTACGGGACGGAGGGAGTACTTGCCATTAAATGATAGCAACTTTCCAAAATGTGCCGGGAACCCAAAGGGCCAAACCTAATAGCAGTTGGCACAACATGCAACAACACTCATGTCCATCCAGATCTGATGTCCGCACACCTAATTAATCAGTCCAACCTGAAATGAAGCATTCCCAAAATCCTCAGATGAAGCATTCCCATATCTGCAAAGTTCAGTACTCCTAACTCTTAAGTATGCATCATGAGCCACCGATGAACAAGTGGGGATTCGGCCTTCTAGAGTTCAACTCCCACTCTCAACCCATGAACAATATAAGTACTAGGACCAGCTGAATTTTTCAGTCTTCAGATAAGCTGATGAGCGAAGCTCTGATTTTTTTGGCAACAAAGAATAAGCCTACACTGCTGATTTTCTTTTAACAATGACTAGCATTAAACAATATTGTAGCGGGTCCGTAGCATCAGGGTCTGTAGCCTTCATATGCACAAATTACTTGCCATGCATGAACACTACAAATTTAACAAACAAGTGAAAAATGTACTATCAAAATGATAACACAAACCGTTAGTTACGGTCTCGTAGCCCCAGCTAGCCAACTAGTAAGCTCAAATTTTGACAGATAAATTTACTATCAAAATGATAACACAAACCGTTAATTACACATGTGAATGATAAACTGCAAACATACTCTAAAGTAGAGACACTTATTTTGGAACCGAGGAAGTAGTTTAGATCGGCTACAGAACTTGAACCCTACACTATTTACGCATTTTCGACGCCATAAAACCTTGAGCGCAAGAGTATTTTAGGCTCTGGGTAGCTAGATAGCTACACTGATGTACAAAATATACTCGTATATGATAGCAAAAAAAAGCATTTTTTATGAGGTGCCTGGATTCGCCTATGTCATGAGCAATTCAGCAGCCGTGAAGCAAAGCACTTCCTAGAAACTTGATAGCCCGTCTAACCGTGCAGGTCATGCAGAGGCCGGTACGGTTTTCATGCTGATGCAGGGTCTACGGTCTACCTATAAAAATCAGTAATGTGCCGGGACATTGCCATTCTGCTGAGAGTTATACCACCTTCGGCATCATTTTCGTATAAGATCACTTGCTTATTGAAGCGGTTGTCAGTCTGTATTACTAAGCAGTAGGGTTCAGATTGGTACAGAGACGAGAGCACTCTATTATTCGGCCATCCACTTACCTCTGAGGGGAAGCCATGCTCTCCTGAAACCGTCGCGGCCATGATCAGAGACTGAGATCACTCTGTTTTCGGAGGCTGTCACCTGAGGACTTTCTTCCTTGTTTTTCTCTCTCTTTTCTTCTTTTTGGCTCTTCCCTGTCTTTTTCCTTTCCTACTGTACTAGTTAACTGAGTTGGGGTGCTTTGCCTGAACCCCTGTTGGTTCACTGGCAGTATTATGTACTGAACCTTGGGACATTGGTCCCTTTCCCTCTTCTAAGATGAATTGGCACAGCTCCTGCTGTTGCCCGTCAAAAAAGAAAGAAAGATTGGTGCTTGTGGCAACATTTCACGGGAGACGGAATGACCAAGAAAACATCGGCCATGTGTTAAGCTTCAAAAAGCTGTCTGGAAATCCAAGAGACCAACCCGACGAACAATTGTTGACACGACACGCAATACTAGCAATTATAGATAGCATTCAGTCAAATCTGAGATGAAGCATTTCCCGATCTTCAAGCTTTCAGTACTCTCAAGTTATGCATCTTGCATGACGGACTAGGGCCAGCAGAAATGTTCAGGCTTTAGGCAAGATGATCAGCTATAGATTCTGACTAGAAACCATCATATAGAGGTATCAACAATAGAACAAGCTTACACTGCTCAAAGTGCATCATATCTAGCTAGAAGCAGCATCTAGCATTGCATAGATTGCAACTCTGCAAACGCACCCTATGTGGTGAGAATAGGGGGCAGGTGTTTGGATTTGATTCCGAGCACCGGAGCAGCCGTATCAGGGAAGCACCTCGCACCAGGCAGCTCCGTCACCGTGCCGTCCTTCGTCACCGCAACCGGGTAGGTGAGAAGGTGCCCGGGGAGGTCGTCATTCAGCTCGTCGCTGGCATAGAGGTCCCAGTATTTGTCAGCCATCTTGTTCACCCTCTGGACGCACTCCCGGCTTCCCGGGTTGACGAAGTCGTTGTGCAGCATGCCAAGGTGCTCATACCACAGCGACATCCGGAAGCCATGGACCTGCCCTCTAGCAACCTGGCCTTTGGCGTTCAGGTGGTGTGGCTGGAATGCGCCCATGGCGATTTCGGAGTCCCTTCCCCCATCCATTGATCGCTGGTTGATGTTGGCTGATCCGACGATGATGTACTCATCATCAACTGGAAATCAAGCAGACTAAATGTTAAGGCAAATTTGACTTCGACCACATGGGACATGTTCTGACAGTTTACAGTAGGATGAACGTTACAATATCAGGTATATTTGTGACAACAAGAGCAGAGAACTGGCATACCTATCATCATCTTGGAGTGAACATAGATCATGAACCGCCGAGCGTTCTGTGCCCTTTCATAGGCTGACCCGGGCAATGGACGATCTGCAGGTTCATACTCGCCACTCCTCTTCACCTCCCTGTTCCCTAAGCAAAAGAAGGTGAGGTAATCCTTCGGGCTCGCGTCGATCCCCTTGGCCTCAAGTGCGATGGCAATGTCATGGTACATCATGTCCATGGTCCTTCTCTGCCAATCCAGTATTGCCTGCACAGATCCACCTTCAGGAGCACCTTCCGGCCACATTGGCACCACCACATAGGCCACGAAATGCTCACCAGCCTCAATCTTGCTCACAATCTTCAGCGAGAGCTCTCGGGGAATCAGATGCAGCGCGTCGATTTCTTCCGGCCTTATGTCGTCGGCCTTCCACGCGAATGAACTGCCAAGGAAATACTGATTCTCGATGTAGATGAAGTGCTTTGCACGGCGTATCGCGTGGATGTAGGCATCCTGGATGCTCCTGTCAAGGGTGTTGTTCTTGCCACTGACAAGGCCTGATCGAGCAGCTTGCTCAGGGGTGTTTGGAAAACCGAAGCTTGCACCGCCGTCGATGGACCGGAACACCTGCACATTCCACGCCTCCTGGTCATCGGGGAATGTCACGGTCGATGGCGGTATGATCAGGTTCGCCAAGGCTCTCAGATCGACGAGGAGGTCATTGTCACCACCTTGCTTCCTCCACCTCTGCTCGAAGTTGTAGAGGATGTCCCACGCGGCCGGACCTTCGATCTTGGCATGGATGTCGTGCCATGGCTCCCTCGGCCCGCCCTTGCTGATAGACGTGTCGACAAAGTTGGGTTGGTGGAAGTCCTTGTGGTGCGCCGTGTCCATCGTCCTGAACAGGGAGTGGAACTGCGTGTCGTAGCGACCGTCGCAGAGGTCAAGGCCGCCGACGAAGCTGACGATGCGGCGGCGGCTCGAGCTGCCCGTCACCGGCATGTCGTGGTCGACCGCGATGATCTTCTGGTGGTGGCTGATCATATAGGCAGTCTGCAAGCCCATGAGGGCGCTTCTGCCGATGTCAGGGTTCCGTGGGCAGAGGATGCACTGCACGTCGGTGCCGCGGAAGTACTCTGCCGTCTCGGCGTCGTGCGTCCCCATGTACCCCCACGTCATGCCTAGCGACTCGACGGAGGTGCGGTCGTCCCAGACCAGCATGAGCACGCGCACACCCTCGCTGGCCTTGCGCTTCAGGAGCTCGCCGAGAGTGGCGTCACCACCGGGGCGCGGCCGGGAGCCATCACGTATCAGCGTGATCTCGGTGTACACCGACCAGCCGGTGACGTATATCAGGTGGCGTGCGTCGCTGATGGCGTCGAACACGTCCTCCCAGCACCGCCCCTGCTGGTAGGTCCGGCCGCCGGAGAGCGAGATCCTGGGCGCGAACGCGTCCGGGGTGTGCGCGTCCTGGTACAGGGTGACCCTGCACCCGGGCCGCTGGGAGAAGAAGGTGTACGGCACGCCGGGGTGCCGCGCGCCGCCCAGGCCCGCGCCCCACTCGCGGGGGTTGGTGGCGACGTCGCAGAACCTGAGCCGCACGTGAATCGTGGGCCCGTGGTGGATCTTTTTCTTGCTCGGGTCGAGGACGTCGAGCCGGCGCTCGATCTCCTGGCCGCCGGCGTCGAGCAGCTCCCGGACGGGGAGGTAGGCGCGGCCGATGAGCGTGGCGCCGATGGGCTGCGCGGCCTTGACGGTGAAGACGACGTCGGCGGCGAAGTGGGCGCAGTAGATGTGGAAGTCCTCGTACCAGCGGGGGTTCACCGGGTCGCCGGCGATGACCCGCGTCCGGCCGACGCGCGCCTTGCCGAGGTCGACGGTGGCGTACAGCTGCGTCGACCCCTTGCCGCGCCCGATCGTCTCCTCGAACCCCTCCACGAACTGCAACAACCAGACAAGATTCTTTACTAATCGGAGAAGCTTCCTACGCATTCAAACAAACAAATCTAGCAGCAGCGAACAGCAGACTGTAAAATTCGCATCTCCTTTCAAACGCCACGGGAACCAAGAATTTCTCCTCCATCTAGAACCCCAGGAATTCCTCTGCTGCCGAGCAAGATTTCAGATCTCCGGGCTCGAAGGGAGCGGGATATGATATTTTCTTCACTTCTACTCTACGGACGCAATCTACTCTGCTTACGTTCTGCCGTGGTTGCAGCAAGTAGAAACAGGGAAGGAATGGAAGTGACTGACCCTGCGGAAGATCTGGGGGGCGCCGCCGGTGGCGCGGTCGGGGTTGGTGAGGTTGTCGGCCTCCAGGATGGTGGCGTGGAGGGTGCCGTGCAGCAGCCGGTGAGCCATTGCTGCCGCGCCGTCTCACCTCACCTCCCGAGAGAGCTTCAGACTATCGAGACGGACGAGACGAGACAATGCGCCAAGAGGGGCAGGCCAACGAAAATCACAATCTCCACGTAACCTTACGGGCTAAGGCAAAGGGGCCTGACCGTCCGTCCAATAGGAGAGAGAGAGAGAGAGAGCGAGAGTCACAGAGATGGAGCAAAGTGGTGACGTAAAATATAGGACGAACCAGCAGAAAAATTGCTGGAAGAAATTAATGGCGGGAGGAAACTAGTAATGCACGGAATTAATAGCCGCCGAAAATACGCCATTTTGGTTCTGTGATTAATATCTTTCCAAACGAGAAAGACGAAGCGGGAGCAAAAGGCGGGAGGGGCCAAAGCGGTCGCGGCTGCCTGGCGCTTTTTTGGAGCAGGGGTCACATGGCGTCAACGCTGCAGATCGCAGAGCCCCGACGTGCGCGTACGATGAGGAGCGGAGGGAGAAGATGCCTGCCATTGTCGTCCACGCGGAGCACGAGTGCGGCACTCAAGTACTACCATAGTACCATGCGCGCACTATCACCGTCGTCAAGCTCGCTTCATTTGTCGGTGCAAAATGCCAATGGTGGGTGATCTCCATGGAGGTCGTTTAAAAAAATAAATTGGAAACCATATTTTAAAGTTTCAAAAAAATGCTGAAACAAATCATACATGTTTACATGGATGTATTCTATATGTGCGTAAGTTTTGAAGATGAAACACATTATGATGAGAGGTACAAAAAAAAGACAAATCACGATTTTCAAACTGATGAACAGTATAGACACGGTTCATTATTAGAATTGCTGGATTTTTTTTCATGGTAATACGTGTCTTCATATATATAAAGATGAAAGTACAAATCACGTAAGGACCTACGTGACAAAACTGAAAAGATAGCGGAACATCTCTGAGCTTGACACCAACGTCCGTCACCTGCCTCCGGCACCACCATAGCAGCCACCGAAGAAAAAATGACGGATCACCTCCTCTCCCGAACTCGATGCGGCTCCATCACCGATATGCAGCTTTGCGGACCTACAAGGTGGCTCACCAAAAGTGAAACAATTACCGTTGACAGAATCAGACCGGGGCAACACCCCGGACACGCCATCGATCTCCAGATCTGACACCCCACCACGACTAAAATGTCGAAGGAGGAAACCATACCTGCCATCCACGAACAAGGAACACGTTCCGTCTTCCAGATGTCGTCGATGCAGATCACAGTCTGCATCCGCTCCTGGACTACCTCCCAAGCTCCGCGCCGACGCTGGAGCAAACGTCGTCGCAACGGCGGAGCCCGAGGACATGGGTCCACCACGAGGATGTCGCCGCCGCCACGTCATCCTTGCTTGAACAGACTGGTTTCTAAATTCACCCCCAACCATAGGACCGATGGCCTTGTCAGGGATGGATCCAAAGAATTTGTATTCGGCGCTATCATCATCCCCGTCGAAGCCAAGACGATGAACAGTCTAAAAACCTAGACTACGAGAGAGTAAAACGATCCACACGTGTGGTCCGGCGACCCGCCTCACGACCGACGATCGAGGTCGCCGGCGGAGGGGAGCCGCCGGAGGATGGCGCTAGAAGATTGTCCTCTGGCGGCGGCTAGGGTTCCAGCCGTCAGGACCAAGAGGACAAGCCTTAGGTTACGTACTAGCTAATCTAGGATATTGTTTTTAGCTCTCATCATAATGCATTTCATTGTAAGATTTTATACACGTGTAGAATACATCCATATGAATGTGTATAACTTTTTTCAGAATTTTTTGAAACTCCAAAATGTAATTATCAAAAAATTCAATATATCCACCTCCATGGAGGTCGACCGCCTAGATCCGGCCATTTTACATAAGAGCATCTCTAGTAGCAGATTCCGGTAAAATCCCGTACTGCAAAATCAATTTAGGGTATCCTTGAAAATGATTTTGCGGGAACGCAAAGGCTCCGGCAAAACAGAACCCGTAAATCTCGCACTGCAAATTTAAGAAATAGTTCATCAACCATGGTTCATCATACATAGGAAACACAAACTACGTGCCAATCTAAATCGACCGGCTCGCGCATTCACGCCGAGGTAGAACTTCACAGCTGTGCGACACATGTTGGCAATGGCGTGCTCGTCCTTTGCAACGGCGAGACGGTCGGCGGTGCCTTCCTCTTCGGGCGCGGCCGCACGCTTCATAGCGACGACCTCCACATCCGCCTCCCGGACCATCTTGATATGCGGGAAAATATTGGCGTTGAGCTCGTGGAAGCCGGCCCAAGGTCTTCGCTCGTCGCCGTAGGAGAGCCGGCCGTGGGCACGGGCGTTGTCGGTGTGAAAACCGGCAAACCTTGGGGTAGGGGGTCCCGAACTATGGATCTCGAACAGATTGTAACAAGAACATAGAGGCGATATTTTACACAGATTCGGGCCCTTTTGATGGAGGTAAAACAATACGTCCTACTCTTGTTTATATCAATGAGAATGTATCAAGTACAGAGTCGATATACCTCGAGATCGTAAGATATGTCTAACTCTATGGCTAGGTGAATGTTGCTGCTTTGGTCTCCCTTCTATGGCCTAAACCCTACGGCTTATATACACGTCGGGTAGGGTATCTAGGGTTACAAGGTCGACATATAGGCACAAGGCAGCACGAGTAGTCTTGGAGTATACGACAAGTCTTCTGTGGATGTAGTCTTATTCACGCCTCATGCGTACAGCCTTCGGAGTCTTCCATGAGAACGAATGAGGGCTCGGCCCAATCCTAGGAGCATGGGCTGACTAGGTTGGCACCCCCTAATCCAGGACACCGTCAGTAGCCCCTGAATTGGTCTTCTATGCCGAGGATGACACTCTTGACGAATACAACCTCGGATCCGAAGTCCTTCGCTCGACAGACGAGTTCCATTCGCAATCCTCAGTCCATTCTTTTAAAGGAGCAATGACGAACAATGCTCAGCCAAGCTTGTACCCTGCCCAAAGAGATTGGGTAACTTAGCCTCGAAGGCCAACCACCTAGGTGTGAATAGTTCCACCTGGTACGTCCCATCATGTGGAGATCGTGCCCGTTTTTTAGGGATATCATTACGATTTTGTTTCCCCCCATATGCTTAACGGCATCTTTCGTGGGAGTGGCATTTTTATCGGCTCAGTAAGGGGGCTCTTAGTCTTTCGACGACCTATAAGGCAAAAAGAGGACAGTGTCCCGCATGCTGCTTCGTCTAGCTCCAGCACCCAGATCCAATCTCACATTCCTTTCCTTATCAAGTCCAAATCCCTCCACCAGCCATGGCCGTGATATATCCATTTTGCATCATGTTTTCTTACTACTATTTTTAGTGTTTTTATTCATTATAACACTCTGGGGAGTAATTCTAATGCCTTTTCTCTCATAATTAGCAAGGTTTACACAAAGAGAGAGAATACCGGTGGCTGAAATTCTGGACCTGAAAAAGCTACTCCAGAGATCCCTATTCTGCACATCTCCAAATGGGCTGAAAATCTATGGAGAATTATTTTGGAATATATAATAAATATTGAAGTGAAGATCCACCAGAGCGGGGCACCTAGGCGCCCACGAGGCACGAGGGCGCGCCACCCCCTCCAGGCGCGCCCTGGTGTCTAGTGGGGGGGCAGGCCCACTTCCGGTGACCATCTTCTAGTATATAATCACATTTGCCCTAGAAAAAATAGAGGGTGCACTTTCGGGACGGAGCGCCGCCGTCTCGAGGCGAAACTTGGGCAAGAGCACTTTTGCTCTCCGATGGAGCGATTCCGTCGGGGATACACCCCCCGTGGAGGGGGAAATCGAAGCCATCGTCATCACCAACAACCTTCTCATCGCGGGAGGATCAATCTCCATCAACATCTTCACCAGCACCATCTCATCTCAGACCCTAGTTCATCTCCTGTATTCAATCTTTGTATCAAAACCTTAGATTGCTACCTGTGGGTTGCTACTTGCTAGTAGTGTTGATTACATCTTGTAGTTGATGCTAGTTGGTTTATTTGGTGGAAGATAATATGCTCAGATCCATTATGATATTTATTACCCCTCTGATCTTGAACATGCATATGCTTTGTGAGTAGTTACTATCATTCTTGAGGCCATGAGAAAGTCTTGTTGCAATTAATCATGTGAATTAGATATTCGTTCGATATTTTGATGATGTGTATGTCGTGATTCCCTTAGTGGTGTTATGAGAACATTGACTACACGAAACTTCACCATCTTTGGGCCCAAGGGAATGCATTGTGGAATAGTTATTAGATAATGGGTTGCTATAGTGATAGAAACTTAAACCCTAGTTTATGTGCTATTTCGTAATGGGCTGATTTGGATCCATATGTTTAATGCTATGGTTAGATATTATCTTAATTCTTCTTTCGTAGTTGCGGATACTTGCGAAGGGGAGGGGGTAATCATAAGTGGGAGGCTAGTTGAAGTAAGAACAACACCCAAGCACCGGTCCACCCACATATCAAATTATCAAAGAAGGGGACGTGCATCAAACTAACATGATGAAAGTGACTAGACGAAATTCTCGTGCCTCCTCAAGAACACTTTGCCTATTATAAGAAAATGTTTCAGCATGTCCTTTACCACAAAAGGATTGGGCTACCTTGTTGCACTTATTGTTAATTTTTCTACTTGTCACCTGTTACAAATTATTTTGCTATCAGACAACTTGTTACCACAATTTCAGTGCGTGCAGAAATTACCTTGCTGGAAATCGCTTGTCATTTCCTTCCGCTCCTCGTTGGGTTCGACACTCTTACTTACGAAATGACTACGATTGATCCCCTATACTTGTGGGTCATCAAGACTCTTTTCTGGCGCCGTTGCCGGGGAGTGAAGCGCCTTTGGTAAACGGAATTTGGCAAGGAAAAATGTATATTACATGCTAAAATTTATTGTCACTTGTCACTATGGAAAACAATCCTTTGAGGGGTTTATTCGGGGTATCTTCACCTTGACCGGAAGCATAAAGAGTTGTCCTCAACCTACTAAAAGTATTGTTTATGAAATTCCTTCAGGCATGATTGAGAAACTGCTAGCTAATCCTTATGCAGTAGATGGAACATTACATCCTGATATGCATCTAATCTATGTGAATGAAGTTTGTGAATTATTTAAGCATGCAGGTTGATATGTCTCCATCATATCTTTCATTTTTTATTGTTCCATGCCACTATCATACAACTTTTACATACTTTTGGCAACATTTTATATTATTTTTGGGGACTAACATATTGATACAGTGCCCAGTGCCAGTTCATGTTTGTTGCATGTTTTTTTGTTTTGTAGAATATCCATATCAAACGAAGTCCAAATGCGATAAAAAATTACGGAGAATTATTTTGGAATATATGTGATTTTTGGAAGTGGAATCAACACGAGACGATGCCCGAAGGATCCACAAGCCCTAGGCGGGCCCCCTACCCAAGGCGCGCCTAGCATGCTTGTGGCCACCCCGAAGGTAGGTTGGAGGTGTCCTTCGGCCTCAAGGAAGCTTATATCCGGATACAAATCATGTTAAAATTTCAGCCCAATCAGAGTTACGGATCTACGGATATTTAAGAAATGGTGAAAGGCCAGAATCAGGAAACAAAAGAGAAACAAAGAGACAAATCTAATCTCGGATCCGCCGCTATGGAGGCCATGGACCAGACGGGAAACCCTCCTCCCATCTAGGGAGGGAGGTCAAGGAAGAAGAATAGGGGGCTCTCTCTCCCCCTCTCTCCCGGTGGCGCTGGAGCGCCGCCGGGACAATCATCGTCTGATGGTGATCTACACCAACACCTCTGTCATCTTCACCATCTTCACCCATCTATCTACAGCGGTCCACTCTTCCGCAACCCGTTGTACCCTCTACTTAAACATGATGCTTTATGCTTCATATTATTATCCAATGATGTGTTGCCATCCTATGATGCTTGAGTAGATTTTTGTTGTCCTATCGGTAATTCGTGAATTGCTATGACTGGTTTAATTTCCTTGTGGTTATGTTGCCGTCCTTTGGTGCCCGTAATATGAGCGAGCCTGTGTATCACACCTTAGGGTTAGTTGTATATTGATAGGACTATGCATTGGAGGGCAAGAGTGACGGAAACTTCTTCCTACACATAGAAATTGATGCATACGGGATTGAAGGGGGACCAAAATATTTTAATGCTAAGGTTGGGTTTTACCTTAATGAATCTTACTAGTTGCGGATGCTTGCTAGTAGTTTCAATCATAAGTGCATAGAATTTCAAGTAAGGGATGCCATGCTAGCAGTGGCCTTTCCCACATAAAAACTTGCTATCGGTCTAGTAACGTAGTCAATTGCTTTGCAACAATTTCGCAAATCGTACCCCCACTTTTCCACACTCGCTATACTAAATTAATTGTACTTTTATTAAAACAACACCTAGTTTTTATTTGCACGTTCTTTATTATCTGGCAAACCTATCCTACTACACCTACAAAGTACTTCTAGTTTCATACTTGTTCTAGGTAAAGCGAACGTCAAGTGTGCATAGAGTTGTATCGATGGTCGATAGAACTTGAGAGAATATTTGTTCTACCTTTAGCTCCTCGTTGGGTTCGACACTCTTATTTATCAAAAGAGGCTACAATTGATCCCTTATACTTGTGGGTTATCATAGGTTTACCCGGAGATGAGGTTAAGAAGAAGGTTGTCCCTTTATCTTTGGGGGAAAACATTGACATGGTGAAAGATCGTGGATGTTGCCTAGAGGGGGGGGGGGTGAATAGGCGCTTTAAAATAATTACGGTTTAGGCTTGAACAAATGCGGAATAAACCTAGTGGTTAATTTCTCAAGCACAAAACCTACAACAACTAGGCTCACCTGTGTGCGCCAACAACTAATGGTAAGCAAGATAAACAACTAGGTGATAGCAGGATATATAACAAGAAACAATATGGCTATCACAAAGTAAAGGGCTCGGGTAAGAGATAACCAAGGCACGCGGAGACGACGATGTATCCCAAAGTTCACACCCTTCAGGATGCTAATCTCTGTTTGGAGTGGTGTGGAGGCACAATGCTCCCCAAGAAGCCACTAGGGCCACCGTAATCTCCTCACGCCCTCGCACAATGCAAGATGCTGTGATTCCACTAAGGGACCCTTGAGGGCGGTCACCGAACCCGTACAAACGGCAACCCTTGGGTTCGGTGAGGGCGGTCACCGAACCCGTACACTTTGGCAACCCTTGGGGGCGGTCACCGAACCCGTACACTTTCGCAACCCTTGAGGGAGGTCACTGGAAACCGTCAAATTGCTCGGGGCGATCTCCACAACCTAATTGGTGACCCCGACGCTTACCCGGAGCTTTACACCACAATGATTGAGCTCCGAACACCACAAAGGTTGGGGCTATCTCCCCAACGACACCACGAAGCTTCACCACAATGGAATATGGCTCTGAGGTGACCTCAACCATCTAGGGCTCCCAAGCACCCAAGAGGAACAAGCTCAAGGGTACCAAGCACCCAAGAGTAATAAGCTTCTCAACCTGTAACTTCCACGTATCACTGTGGAGAACTCAAATCGATGCACCAAATGCAATGGCAAGGGCACACGGAGTGCCCAAGTCCTTCTCTCCCAAATCCCACCAAAGCAACAAATGCTAGGGAGGAAAATGAGAGGAAGAACGAAGAAGAGAACATCAAGAACTCCAAGATCTAGATCCAAAGGTTTCCCCTCACAAAGAGGAGAAAGTAATTGGTGGAAATGTGGATCTAGATCTCCTCTCTCTTTTCACCCCAAAACTAGCAAGAATCCATGGAGGGATTGAGAGATAGCAAGCTCGAAGAAGGTCAACAATGGGGGGAGAACACGAGCTCAATGAATGGGACTCAATGGGGAAGAAGACCCCCTTTTATAGGAGGAGAAAAATCCAACTGTCATCCCCTCTCTCAGCCCGCGCGACGCGGTACTACCGCACATGGTTGTGCTACTACCGCTGCGAAGTGCGGTACTACCGCTTATGCGGTAGTGACCAGATGAGGGCATGCTGTACAGGGCAACAAGCGGTAGAATCGTCGGAGCGGTACTACCGCGCGCCCTTATGGTACTACCGTAAGGCAGGCATCAACTAGTACTGGAAATGCACGGAAGTAATAAATTATATCCGCGCCTACTTCCGCTGAGGTTGGAACCATGCAAAAGTCCAGCACGGTAGTACCGGACCGAAGGCGCGATACTACCGCATAAGGGCGGATGTAAAAAAATACATCCGCGCCTACTTCCGCATGCATCAGCATCGGGGCTGGAGGTAGCGGTACTACCGCTCATAAGGAGAGGTACTATCACTGGCCCCTATGGTACTGCCGTTCCCTTGAGCAGTACTACCACACGCCACAGAGGCTTTAGCACTTAGCCGCCTTCATATCGCAGCTAAAGACAACAGAAGGATACAATAAAACCAGAACTGACATAACTTCTGCATATGAGCTCCAAATTGAGCAAACTCAAGCTTGTTGGATAGAGGAAGACAAGTAGCATCAAAACAACGAAGTGAACACTCCATCAGAGAAGAACCGGCATAACCTCCAACATAGAAAACATCATAGAAGATGCATGTGAACTCGGTTTTCAATGAACTCGAGCTTGTCATCAAGATGACCATAATCTCTAAGACTCACAAAGAGAACCGGCAAAAACCCCAACATCGAAAACATCATAGAAGATGCATGTGAATTGTGTTTTCGATGAACTCGAGCTTGTCATGAAAATGACCATAAGCTCCAAATCTCACAAGGAGAAGAACCAAACAATAACCAATAAATATGATGCAAGGATGCAATGGTTTGAGCTCTCTACGAACGATATGATCAAGCTACTCATCAAGAGCCCCCATTGATAGTACAACAATCGATCCTATAACCCGGTCTCCCAACTACCACCATGAGACATGTCGTTGTTTTGTCACGGCAGATGTCCTAGCAAAAGGACTTAGTCTTGAGGCCATCGCTACGGGTTAGCTTAAAGGGGTTAAAGCGGACAAGGACACATGGATTTTATACTAGTTCGGCCCCTTCGGTGAAGGTAAGAGCCTACGTCTAGTTTGGTGTAGTATTGCTAGGGTTTCGATGACCAGGGAGCGAATCCGCTTTGCCTGTGTCTCGAGCTGTTGTTCTCTGCCTTGAACCGTCGCCGGGTCGTCCCTTTATATAGAGGTGACGCCCGGCCCGGTTTACAGAGTCCCGAGGCCGGCTCATAAAACGTGTCCGCCTCGGTCTCTGTTCTTTCTATCTTACATCTCAAGTTACATAATATGGCGGTTTACAAACCATGGGCCCTAACGCTTGGGCTCTACACCTCTTGGGCTAAAGTCTCTTACTTCATGCTCCGCTGGGCTTCAAAATAATCTTGATAACATAAATCGGCCCCTCCTGGGCGGTTTATACCTGGTAGTAATATCCCTGACATTAGGCCCCAAATTGATTTGAACCTGTTCATGTCAATCTTGAAAGTCTTGTACAAATTTTCCTTTCCGCAGCTTCAGTATGCTTTGTAAACCGGCGTGATGTCATCTCCTCAAATCACTTTAAACCGCCATGACGCCATCTGTGCATTTAATACTTGTACCTGTTTTTTACCTTTTACTAGATGATGCCCCGCGCGTTGCTGCGGAATTATTTGATTTTTTTTTAGAAAAGTCTAGATTCAAATTGAAGTTACAAAATACCTTGCACATTCCACGGAGCTGCCAATTGAAGTTTGCAGAAACTACGCGGATGATTGATACGTCCAAAACGTATCTATAATTTCTGCTTGCTCCATGCCTCTTTTGTGTGATATTGCTATGATATTTATGCACTTCCATACACTTTTGATCATATTTGGACTAACCTATTAACTCAGTGCACCATAGTGCCAATTCCTGTTTTCTGCTGTTTTTCTATTTCAGGTTTCCCCCATATTAAAAGTGCCCTAAAAATTCCGGGAAAAATACAGGAAAAATCAGCGTATCGGGAGCTTCAAGAAAAACCAAAGCAGGGCCAGAGGGGAGCCTGGGGTGGCCCAGGTAGCCACCCGGCGCGGCCCCACCCCTGGCCGCGCCAGGGGGGCGCCTGGGGCCCCACCTCCGCCTATGGTGACCCCCTTTTGCATATATATATTGCTCGCGTCCCGAAACCCTTGAGGACGGAACCCTTTTTTACGATCTCGCCTCTGTTCCGCCGCCGTCGCGCTTCCAAGATCGGGAGCACCAGGAGAACTCTTCCCGGCACCCTGCCGGAGGGGAGAACCACCACCGGGAGCTTCTCCACCACCATGGACGCTTCCCGGATGAGTTGTGAGTAGTCCCTCTTGGACCATGGGTCCATGACCAGTAGCTATGTGATGTTCTCCTCCCCTCTTTGTTCTTCATGGATTAGACCTCGTGAGCTGCCCTACATGATCGAGGCACATATGTAATCTTTATGATGTTGCTCTGCTGAGTTTGCTGGGATCCGATGGATTATGAGATTATGTTCAGATTGTGTGTGAGTAATATATTTGATTCACCTCTTTTATATTTATGTTCTTGAGTAATTCTTGCATGTTCTCCGTTGCTGTTTATTGCTTTGGCCGAGTAGTAGGTAGTAACTCCAAGAGGGAACGTTATGCTTGATTGTGGGTTCATGCCCCTCGATGACTAGTTTGAGTGACAGAAACATGAGTCTAGGGGATGTGCTGTTGCCACAAGGGGGAAAACAACGGTGCTTGTACTTGCGGGTGCAAGGATAGTTTACTTTGCGCAAAGTACTTTTAATGCAGTTGTCTGTTGCTTTGAGTTTACACTTTGGGTGGGACTCGCAACTTAATACCAGCGAGATGTTCTGGATAGATATCTCAAGGTGGATGATTAGTACTAGATGCAGATGGATTTCGGTCTACTTGCCTTGGCGTACCGCCCATGCTTTTGAGCCTCTACCTTTCTTTACAGCATAGTTAGCATTGGTTTGCGCACATAATCCTGTCAATTGCCCAGCTGTAATTTGTTTACCTCGCTTAGCTGTTTTATCGTCTTTTGGGAGAGAGACATCACTAGTGAACATCATGGGACCCCGGTCCATATTACCATCACTGATCACACCCGCTATTTACTTCATGTTCTTATTTCCTAGTTGCAGTCATACCTATCACTATTACCTCTTGCGTTTGATCCTTTGTAAATGACAAGGCCGGAGGGATTGACAACCTCTCTGTACTCGTTGGGAGCAAAGTTATTTGTATCTGTGTGCAGGTCCTGTCAACCGCTAAGTTGGTGCAGTTAGCGTTGACACCTACTTGTTGGCCCTCGGAGTCTCACGGGATTCGATCCTTGGTATCTTTGCCAAGGGAAACTTGCCGTTACGCTACATCTCAAACCTTCCACTTGGGGTAACCAATGAGGGGCGAGAAGCCATCAAGCAAAAGTTTATGGCGCCGTTGCCGGGGACTCCACTCTTCAAGATAGGGGAGTTGCATGCTATCTTTTATCTTTGCTTTTTAGTCTTGTTAGTTTACCTTTCAGTTTTTGCTTTAGTGTCCCTTACCAAAAATCACAAAAATAGTTATCTTGCTTGCTCCTGCTATGGGTTCCACTGAGAACACCAAGTTGTGTGACTTCACTAGTCATAACAACGATGACTTTATCTGCACGCCTATTGCTACACCTGCCACTTCAGCACCTTCTTATGAGATTAAACCTGCTTTGCTGAACCTAGTTATGAAAGATCAATTCTCCGGTGCTGGAGATGATGTTGCTTTGCACTTAAATAATTTTGTTGAACTCTGTGATATGCAAAAGTACCGAGAAGTAGATAGTGATATTGTTAAGCTTAAGTTTTTTCCTTTCTCCTTGAGAGGAGGAGCTAAAATCTGGTTTCAATCCTTGCCTAGGAATAGCATAGATTCTTGGGACAAGTGCAAGGATGCCTTTATTGGGAAGTACTATCCCCCTGCTAAAATTATCCAACTAAGGAGTAACATAATGAATTTTAAACAATTGGATAATGAACACGTTGCCCAAGCTTGGGAACGCATGAAATCTCTTGTCAAGAATGCCCTACTCATGGTTTGACTACTTGGATGGTTATCCAAACTTTTTATGCAGGCTTGAACTTTACCTCGCGGAACTTGTTAGATTCGGCCGCGGGAGGAACCTTTATGTCAACTACACTTGGTGCTGCCACGAAACTTCTCGATGAGATGATGACCAATTATTCTCGATGGCACACCGAACGCGCTCCAACAGGTAGGAAGGTAAACTCTGTCGAGGAGATTTCCTCCCTAAATGAAAAAGTTGACTTGATCATGTCTCTACTTTCCAAGCAATCTTCTATTGATCCTCGTGATGTTCCTTTAAATTCTTTGATTGCTCAAGATCAAGTAGATGTGAACTTTATCTCTAGAAACAATTTCAATAACAATGCTTATAGGAGTAATTTTGGTAGCAACCCTAGACCGTTCCCCTCTAATTCCTATGGGAACAACAATGCTTATCCTAGCACCAAGAACTCCACTTCTGAACTAGAGATTATGCTTAAAGACTTCATCACTACCCAAAAAGCCTTCAATAAGAGTGTAGAAGAAAAACTAAACAAACTAGATAATCTCTCTTCGAAGGTAGACAATTTAGCCCATGAGGTAGAATTGCTTAAAATTAGAACTTCTCCTCTTGAGGAGAGGAAGACCACTCCTATGAATGCTATTCAAGTGCAAATTAATGAAAACATTAGGATGATGGCTAAACTTAAAGAGAGATGGGCTAGAGAAAGGGAGGAAGAAGATAGGATTAAGAACCTTCCTACCCACCACACTGTTGCTACTATCCAAGTTGTTGAGGATATCCAAACTCTTAGCACCCAATGCACTCCTAGTCCCATTGGACCTATTAATGGTGATGCTATGACCTCAACCTTAAAAGAAGAAACTCCTATGACCATAGAAGCTACCAAACAAGTGAGCCTAAAGGACACCACTACCACTTTACTTGATAGTAGTGACCTTGATTTTAATAATTGTAGCCTCTCAGAAGTTGTCACCTTTTTACAAAGAATGTCTAAAGACCCCCACACTAGCACACTTAATCTTGCCTTCACGGAGCATATCACTAATGCTCTCATCAAAGCTAGGGAGGAGAAGCTTAGGGTAGAAGCCTCCATACCTAGAAAGCTAGAAGATGGTTGGGATCCTATGATTAAAATTAAGTTGAATAACTTCTCTTGCTATGCCTTATGTGATGTTGGAGCTAGTACCTCCGTTATGCCCAAAAGAATGTATGATATGCTTAAATTGAAACATTTTGATCCTTGTTCTTTTGGTGTTTGTCTTGTTGATTCTTCCGTAAAGAAACCTTTGGGGAAGATCGACGATGTTCTTATCATTGCCAATGACAATTATGTTCCCGTTGATTTTACTATTATGGATATTGAATGTGAACCTTCATGTCCAATTATTTTGGGACGTCCTTTTCTTCGCACCGTTGGTGCTATCATTGACATGAAAGAGGGTAATATAAAATTCCAATTCCCTCTCAAGAAAGGGATGGAACACTTCCCTAGAAAGAAGATTAAGTTGCCTTTTGAGTCCGTTATACGGGCTAGCTATTCTTTTACTCTTGATAAAACTTGATTTTCTCTCTTTGCATTATGCCTAGCTTAAAGGCATAAAAGAAAGCACTTTTGGAGGCAGCCCACAACGAATAAAATTTTATTTTGCTTTTGTTGTGTCTTGATGTTTGTTACTATAGTAGCATCATCATTGTATCTTTTCTTTTCAGCTTTGTGCCAAGTTTAGCCTCCGATTGCAAGAAAGTTCAAAAGTTGTGACGTGCAGTCCAGAAAATAGATTCTGTCCTTGGACAGAAAAATTCGTATAAAATCACCAGATCATCTTTTTGATCTGAATTGTTTTGACAGCGTGCTCTACACAATTGGCTTTCGGGCATCTGTTCTGAGTTTTTTTATTTGAGTTGCAGAAGTGCCCCCAAAATTATTTACTACCCGCTGGTCTGTTTTTCACAGATTCTGTCCTGTTTTGCCTTTTCTTCGTTTTGCAAACCTTGAGCTTGCTTTTTCTTTGCAAAAACCTTTTGGCAATCTTGAGAAACAGTAGATCTTAGAGATTATCCTTATTTCCAGTAGGGAAAAGTTATTTTATTACGGGTACTAACCTCGCTAATCATATTATGATGAGTTATGTATGAAGGGAGTTTTCAAGTGTGCGAGGGAAGATGATAAAAAGATTCAGGAGGGTCAAACGCTCAAGCTTGGGGATGCCCCCGTGCACCCCCAAGAAATATTCAAGAAGACTCAAGCGTCTAAGCTTGGGGATGCCCCCGTGCATCCCCTTCTCCATCAACAATTATCAGTTCGTCTTTCGTTCCACTATATTTTAATCACTTCATGCGTTATGTGCTATGCTTGGAGCGTCTTGCTCTTAGTTTCCTTTTTAGTTTTCTTTAGCTTTGCTTGCTGTTCATAACGAGTTAGAACCCAGATTTCTTTGTGTGGGAGAGAAACACGCTCCACTTCAACCTAGAACACAACATAGGATTTTCATGCTTATCTTTGTTGTGTGTGTTCTTTGTCTTTCCATAGCTACTGTCATGTTTAGCTCTTAGTTTTCATGCTTTTCTTTTTAAAGAGCTTTTGTTTAGTTGGTTGTTGAACTCTCTTGAGTTTTCATGTTTATCTTGTTAAGAGAGTTTGTCTGTTGCACTGAGTTGTGTGTCTTAACTTAAAGTAGATAATTGAGGTTGCTATTTAATTTTAGTAGTAACTTGCAATAGTTTTGAGGTATTGCCATGAGTAATGACTGAACTTTTGGTGACAAGAGCTTTAGCCTATTAGTGATAGATGTCGTATTTTGGGCAATCCGTGTTTATTTTCGAAAACCTACAAAATAGTTGAGAACTTTAGCTACTAAATGGATCACTAATCTTTGGAGGGATCGAATATTAGAGTACACTCACGTACCATGGGTCGAGGATGCGCAAGGGTAACCAACCCCCCATACACACCTCCTCGGGGTACTTGTCTCTTTGTGAACCTCCTAATTAGATTGAGAGTTACCGATAATAAGTGCATGAGTTCTTCGGACTAATGTGAGTATTCGAAGGTTGACACTTCCACCTACCCATATTTTTCTAGCCTCTTCGGTACCGTGCATTGCCCTTTCTCACCTCGAGAGTTGGCGCATAGTTCGCCGGTGCATCCAAATCCTTGGCACGATACGCTCTGTCATCATAAGCCTCATTATATCCTTCCTCAAAACAGCCACCATACCTACCTATTAAGGCATTTCCATAGCCTTTCCGAGATACATTGCCATGCAACACCCATCTTCTCATGACTTGATCTTCATGTCATACATGCTTTTTGCTTGATCGACGAGCCGCATGCTAGTTGGGCCTTGCCCTAATCATTGCTACATGACGCGCTAGTATCATTGCATATCCTGCTACACTGGTAGAGGCATACATTTGCATACATCATGATAGTTTCATTTTCTTTATGTTGAGTACTTTTGTAAAGTGTGAAAGATCTTCTATACTTCTTGTAATAAATAGAGTGTTGCCCCTAAAGTGAGGAAAAGATCCCAAAGAGGACAAATCAAAAGATCCCAAAGAGGACAAAATCAAAAGATCCCAAAGAGGACAAATGAGAGTTAAATAGAAAGAGCCATTGAGGCCACAAAAAATAAAAAAAAATAGAAAAAAAGAGAAAAAGAAATAAAAAGAGAGAAGGGGGCACACTACTATTTCTTTTGAGAGATCCACACTCGTACTCCATCTTATACCTTGTGCTCCATAGAGATTATCATTCATGCATATAGCTATGTGGGGACCTTTACACTATAGAACTTGGCTTGTATATTCTAATGATGAGCCTCCTCAAAAGAGCACTAGGTCTTCTTGAGCAAGCAAGTTGGATGCACCCCCACTAGTTCCATTGGAGAGCTTACCTTAGCTCATATGTGCATCCGTTGCATGGCAATCCCTACTCCTCACATCATATCTATCATTTGGCTTTCTCTCGCCAATGATTGTCCTCATTGATGTGAGCCTTTCACACCTTTTTTGTCTTCCCCCTCTATCATTTTTCTCTCTTTGCCATCCTAAGTGTCGACTTTCTTGCTTACGCTCATCCATTGCATGAGTGCTCAAAATATCGAAAGGGAGTGGATCATTTTGACTTGTACCTGGCTGACGGTCTGGGGATGAGTCAAGATAAGATTCCAAAGAAGACCAAGTGTGAAACTTTAGTAGATTAAGTTCTCAACAATACAAAAACTATGTTTTACTCTCTCATATATCCCTATCCCCTTTCTTGCACGCAAACACCATTTGGAGACATTCGAGTCACGGACAGTGAGAGCTCTTGCACCTTTATGTTCTTATGTTACTTGTTACAATGCTAATATAGACTCTTGTTTGTTATGACTTGAATTGAATTACATGCCTTGATTACTTTACTTAAAAGTTCTTATATGGTTGATAGCATGTCACCACAAAAATTATGCTTGTTATCATTTACCTACTCGAGGACGAGCAGGAATTAAGCTTGGGGATGTTGATACGTCCAAAACGTATCTATAATTTCTGCTTGCTCCATGCCTCTTTTGTGTGATATTGCTATGATATTTATGCACTTCCATACACTTTTGATCATATTTGGACTAACCTATTAACTCAGTGCACCACAGTGCCAGTTCCTGTTTTCTGCTGTTTTTCTATTTCAGGTTTCCCCCATATTAAAAGTGCCCTAAAAATTCCGGGAAAAATACAGGAAAAATCAGCGTATCGGGAGCTTCAAGAAAAACCAAAGCAGGGCCAGAGGGGAGCCTGGGTGGCCCAGGCGGCCACCCGGCGCGGCCCCACCCCTGGCCGCGCCAGGGGGGCGCCTGGGGCCCCACCTCCGCCTCTGGTGACCCCCTTTTGCATATATATTGCTCGCGTCCCAAAACCCTCGAGGACGGAACCCTTTTTTACGATCTCGCCTCTGTTCCGCCGCCGTCACGCTTCCAAGATTGGGAGCACCTGGAGAACTCTTCCCGGCACCCTGCCGGAGGGGAGAACCACCACCGGGAGCTTCTCCACCACCATGGACGCTTCCCGGATGAGTTGTGAGTAGTCCCTCTTGGACCATGGGTCCATGACCAGTAGCTATGTGATGTTCTCCTCCCCTATTTGTTCTTCATGGATTAGACCTCGTGAGCTGCCCTACATGATCGAGGCACATATGTAATCTTTATGCTGTTGCTCTGCTGAGTTTGCTGGGATCCGATGGATTATGAGATTATGTTCAGATTGTGTGTGAGTAATATATTTGATTCACCTCTTTTATATTTATGTTCTTGAGTAATTCTTGCATGTTCTCCGTTGCTGTTTATTGCTTTGGCCGAGTAGTAGGTAGTAACTCCAAGAGGGAACGTTATGCTTGATTGTGGGTTCATGCCCCTCGATGACTAGTTTGAGTGACAGAAACATGAGTCTAGGGGATGTGCTGTTGCCACAAGGGGGAAAACAACGGTGCTTGTACTTGCGGGTGCAAGGATAGTTTACTTTACGCAAAGTACTTTTAATGCAGTTGTCTGTTGCTTTGAGTTTACACTTTGGGTGGGACTCACAACTTAATACCAGCGAGATGTTCTGGATAGATATCTCAAGGTGGATGATTAGTACTAGATGCAGATGGATTTTGGTCTACTTGCCATGGCGTACCGCCCATGCTTTTGAGCCTCTACCTTTCTTTACAACATAGTTAGCATTGGTTTGCGCACATAATCCTGTCAATTGCCCAGCTGTAATTTGTTTACCTCGCTTAGCTGTTTTATCGTCTTTTGGGAGAGAGACATCACTAGTGAACATCATGGGACCCCGGTCCATATTACCATCACTGATCACACCCTCTATTTACTTCCTGTTCTTATTTCCTAGTTGCAGTCATACCTATCACTATTACCTCTTGCGTTTGATCCTTTGTAAACGACAAGGCCGGAGGGATTGACAACCTCTCTGTACTCGTTGGGAGAAAAGTTATTTGTATCTGTGTGCAGGTCCTGTCAACCGCTAAGTTGGCGCAGTTAGCGTTGACACCTACTTGTTGGCCCTCGGAGTCTCACGGGATTCGATCCTTGGTATCTTTGCCAAGGGAAACTTGCCGTTACGCTACATCTCAAACCTTCCACTTGGGGTAACCAACGAGGGGTGAGAAGCCATCAATGATATCCTATATCAACAATTGACACAAATACATGTACTCCAATATGATAATATATTTGTAGTCTTGTACCGCTGAAAAACATGCAGAATTATGAGAATGATAGGAGCTGGGGTTCTGCCCTCCCTTGGGCGTAGGTTGTAGGGGAAGGAGGGTTGAGGGCGAGGGCTGGCGCGCGGCGGCCGGCGGCGTGGCGTCGTCCTGGCGCTGGGTGCGGCGGCGGCGAAGGAAGAGGCGGCTAGGGTTTAGGGTTTCCGGCTCCTCTGGGAGCCGGGCAATAGAATAGTCTTATTGCTTAAATCTCAAAATAGTCTTACAACTTGTTTATATAACCATGCTATAAAGAAAAACCAAGATAACTTGCGGGCTAAGTTTGCCCGGTGGGCCCCTACGGCTGTAGGTCCGGCCAGTCATAACATCTCTCCCCGCCTGCACAAACAGCTCGTCCTCGAGCTGAAAGTCTGGATAGTGCTCGCGGAACTCCTCGCGCTGCTCCCAAGTGGCGTCCTCCTCAGAAAGTCCAGCCCACTGAATCAACACGTACCAAGAGCCATGACTTAGTTGAGCCTTCAACGCCTTCGCCGGTTCTGGAAGAAGACGCCCGTCGGTGATAGGTGGCAACGCCGGAGGAACCGCGGGTGGCTCCCCACGGAAAGGCTTGAGCAGCCCCAAATGGAAAACATCGTGTATACGTGCACCTGGCAAAAGTTGAAGGCGATAAGCCACCTTCCCAATGCGCTCCATCACAGCAAAAGGACCGGCATAGCGAGGTCCTAGCTTCCTCCGCGCGCGTGGATCTAGTGATTGCGTAGAACGATGAAGAAGACACAGCCACACCCAATCACCCACCGCGTACTCTGCCTCGCGATTGCTGCCATCATAGTAATGTTTGGCCAACTGCTGGGCCTGAAGGAGACATTGTCGGACCTCAGCCAACATCTCGTCCCGGTCCCGCATATGAGCACCGGCCGCTTCGGTCCTTGCCAAAGCCGAATCAACCGGAAGGATCGGGAGAGGCAGTCGGCCGTAAACCACCTCAAAAGGCGTGGCACGAAGGGCAGAGTGATAAGAGGTGTTGTAGCAGTACTCCGCCCATGAGAGCCAATCCACCCATGCGCGAGGACGATCACCTGTGACACAGCGTAAGTACATAGCAATCACCTTGTTAACGACCTCGGATTGGCCGTCTGTCTGAGGGTGGAAGGCCGTGCTCAGGCGGAGTTTAACTCCCGCTAGCCTGAAGAGGTCGCGCCAAACGTGGCTCGTGAACACGGGGTCCCAATCACAGACGATCGAAGAGGGAAACCCATGGAGACGGACAATCCCGTCGAAGAAGGCCCGAGCGACGGAGGCCGCTGTGTAAGGATGCCCGAGCGCGATGAAGTGAGCATACTTCGAGAAGCGATCGACCACCGTGAGGATGACGGACTTGCCGCCCACCTTAGGCAGTCCCTCGATGAAGTCCATGGAGATGTCCGCCCAGACCTGCGATGGTACCTCCAACGGCTGGAGCAATCCCGCTGGGCGCAGAGTCTCCGTCTTGTTGCATTGGCATGTCTCACAAGATCGCACCCAGTCACGGACCAGGGCACGATCGCCGGGAACATAGAAGTCGGCGCGGAGACGCTGGAGCGTCTTCTGCACACCCTCATGGCCCGCCGAGTGAGCGAGCAGCAGCACCTGACGACGGAGATCGTCGTGCTCGGGAACAAAGACTCGACGCCCATGGATAAGCAAGCCATCCGTGAAGCGCCATGGGTCATCCAACTCCCCTGCAGCCAGCTGCTGCTGAAGGCGGCGGGCATCTGGCGCAGACGCAGTCGCGCGCCTGATGTCGGTGAAGATGGCGAAGGAGGCCCCCGAGCGGATGCAGAACACCACCCCCTCAGAAGGGTCGTTGACGGTGTCGGCGTCTCAGCGGGACAGGGCGTCGGCGACCGTGTTAAGACGGCCTGGACGATACTCAACAGTGAAGTCAAACCCAAAGAGTTTACTGATCCACTGGTGCTGCGGCATGGTTGAAAGTCTCTGATCTAGCATGAACTTGAGGCTGTAGTAGTCCGTGCGGATCCGGAAAGACCGACCCCAAAGATAGGGTCGCCAGTGACGCACCGCCTATACCAAGCCAATGAGCTCCCGCTCATAAGCCGCCATCTTAAGGTGGCGGGCAGGAAAGGGTCGGCTGAAGAAGGCGAGGGGTCCATCGCCCTGATGGAGGACCGCACCGAACCCCGCACCGGAGGCGTCGCAGTCGACGGTGAACGGTTGGTCGAAATCAGGCATCTGCAGGCTGGGGCCTGTTGTGAGGGCCCCCTTGAGGGCCTCGAATGCTGTGGTGGCCTCCTCATCCCAAAGAAAAGCGTCGCGACGAAGGAGGCGCGTGAGCGGGGCCGCGATGAGGCCGAACTCCCAGATGAATTTCCGGTAGTACCCCGCAAGGCCCAGAAAGCCGCGAAGAGCCCGTGGGGACTGCGGAATCGGCCAGGCAGCGACGGCCGCCACCTTGTCCGCGTCCATGGCCGCCCCCTCGGCCGAGATGACGTGGCCGAGGTAAGCGACTGAAGTCGTCCCGAACGAGCACTTCGAGTACTTCAGATGAAGGTGATGCGCCCGAAGCTTGTTGAAGACGACGGCGACGTGCTGGAGGTGCTCTTCCCAAGAGGCGCTAAAGATAAGAATGTCATAAAAGAAAACGAGCACAAACCGACGTAAGTAGGGCCGCAGAACGTCATTCATGAGAGCCTGGAAGGTCGCCGGGGCGTTGGCTAGGCTGAAGGGCATCACCAAGAACTCGAAGTGGCCGTGATGAGTCCGAAACGCCGTCTTGGCAATGTCATCGGGGTGCATGCGCACCTGGTGGTACCCCGAGCGAAGATCAAGCTTGGTGAAGAAGCGCGCCCCATGTAGTTCATCCAAGAGCTCATCGACCACCGGTATGGGAAACTTGTCCTTCAGTGTCACAGCATTAAGGCCACGGTAGTCGATGCAGAAGCGCCACGTGTCGTCCGACTTGTGGACGAGGAGGACCGGTGCGGTGAATGGTGATGTAGAGATCCAGATGATGCCGGCGGCGAGCATGAGCGCGCACTGCCGCTCCAGCTCGTCCTTCTGCAACTGAGGGTACCGGTAGGGCCGCACTGCCACCGGTGGCGAGCCTGGCTGAAGGTGAATACGATGGTCGTAGGCCCGGGCGGGTGGAAGGCCCTTCGGCTCCTCGAAGAGGTCGCAGTGCTGCTACAGGAGGTGGTCCAAGAGAGGATGCTCGGTCTCGGCAAAGGCTGCGGCCAGCTGAAGCTGGGGTGGCGCCGGCTTGCCCCCGATGCCCTCCCACCGGACGCGGCGGCCGAGACGCCAGAATGTCATTGTTAGGGCGTCAAAGTCCCAAAGTATGGGCCCGAGAGTCCGCAGAAAGTCGACGCCGAGGATGAAGTCGAAGCAGCCCAAATCGATGCCGGCGCACGTGATGGTGAAGTGCTCCTCGCCGATGGTGATGGGCACGTCCCGTGCGAGCCCATGGCAGTGGAGGCGGTCGCCGTTAGCCACGGTGACCCGAAGTTGCTCCCCGCTCGTCGGCGGGAGTGCGAGGCGCCGCATGGTGGACTCCGACAGGAAGTTATGCGTGGAGCCCGTGTCGAGGAGAGCGATCAACTGCTCGCCGCGGATCGTCACGGGTAGGAGCATCGTCCGCTCATCGCGGATGCCGGCCAGCGCATGGAGCTATACGACGAGTGTTGTGGCCTGAGCAGGTGGCGACGCTGGTTCCACGGCCGCGGCGTCGGCGAGGCCATCATCGGCCGTGTCCTCCTCCGTAGCGTCGATGGTCTCCAAGTAGAAGATGCGCGGGCAGACATGGCCCGATGCGTAGGGCGCCTCACAGTTGAAGCAAAGCCCCAGGCGCTGGCGCTCGAGCTGCTCCGCCTGAGACAGACGCCGAAAAGGCTGCGCCGCGACCGGGATGGCCGTCGGTGCGGCCGTCGGAGGAGCAGGTGCCGGCGGGGGCGGGCGGGGGTGTGGCCGACCCCTCGTGGTGCAGGCGTCGGTGGTAAAGCCTGAGCGCGACGCTCGAATGCCCGAGCGTAGTACATGTCCGTCTGTAGGTCTTGGGGTCCCTTCAGCTCGACGTCCACGCGGATGTGGTCGGGAAGGCCTCCAATAAAGAGCTCGACCCGCTGGAGAGCCGTCACGCCCGGCGCATGACACGCCAGGGCCTGGAAGCGGTCGGTGAAATCCTGTACCGTAGAAGTGAAGGGTAGACGGCCCAGTTCGGCCAGGCGGCTCCCACGGACTGGCGGTCCAAAGCGAAGGAGGCACAGCTCCTGGAAACGCTCCCATGGAGGCATGCCGCCCTCGTCCTGCTCGAGGGCGTAGTACCACGTCTGGGCGGCACCGCGAAGGTGGTAGGAGGCCAGCCAGGTGCGCTCGGACGCAAGCGTGTGCTGGCCACGGAAGAACTGGTCACACTGGTTGAGCCAGTTAAGCGGGTCCTCCGTACCGTCAAACGTGGCGAAGTCGATCTTGGCGAACCGGGGGGGGGGGGGTCGGGGTCGGTGCGCCCGGGCAAACCGGCTCGGCTGTCCGGAGAAGTGATGAGGCCGGTGCGCGATCGACGGTGGGAGGGCCGGCGTAGGCCCCTCCGGACTTGGCCGAGGTCCCCGGCGATAGCGTGGGCTCCGGTGGATAACCCGCCTCCGTGAACACGGGCGGTGAGACGTCCCGGTAAGCCAGGCGGGCATCTGTGATGGCGATGACGGGAATCGGACCTGCTGGATGGGCAGGCCGGCCGGCGTGGACTGCCCCGGCCCGGAGCTGGGCGGTGGAGGTGGCTGGGTTGGTGCGAACGACGGGAGTGGCGCAGCCGGACCCGACCCTGGCCATTGGGGCCACTGCGGGGTGGGGGCGGGCGCGGTCAGCGCTGGCGGCGTCGCGAGCGTCGGTGCGGACCATTGCGGCCACGAGAGCACGGGGGCGGGCGGCTGCGGTGCCCTGGCGATCGCCGCGGGGACGGAGTACCTTGGCAGGGCCGGCGGCCCGGCGGGCACTGCCGGCGGCTGGGGCGGGGGCGGCCTGTACGGACCCGCCAGGAAGAGCGTGATCCCCTGGACCGCGACGACGAGGTCGTTGAGGACGCCGGTCATGGCCTCCGCTGAGTAGACGATCGGCGCGGGGGAGGATGAAGGCGGTGGCCCCATGGTGGGAGGGGGCGATTGGCCCAGCGATGCGCCGGCTGTGGAGCCGAGCGGCGCCGCTGGAAGGATCGGCGGCGGCCCCGTGGTGACACCCGGCGATGGCGCGGCGGCGGTGGTGGCGGGGGGCAGCGATGGAAGCGGTGGCGGAGCTGACATGATCGAAACCGAGGTATCTGATACCAAGGTGATAGGACCTAGGGTTCTGCCCTGCCTTGGGCGTAGGTTGTAGGGGGAGTAGGGTTGAGGGCGAGGGCTGGCGCGCGGCGGCCGGCGGCGAGGCGCCGTCTTGGCGCTGGGTGCGGCGGCGGCGAAGGAAGAGGCAGCTAGGGTTTAGGGTTTTCCGGCTCCTGTGGGAGCCGAGCAATAGAATAGTCTTATTGCTTAAATCTCAAAATAGTCTTACAACTTGTTTATATAACCATGCTATAAACAAAAACTAAGATAACTTGCGGGCTAAGTTTGCCCGGTGGGCCCCCTACGGCTGTAGGTCCGGCCGGTCATAACAGAGAACCTTTCTGGTGCGTTGCTGCGGGATTGTAGACACTTCTTTTGATACAATGTTTATATATAATCGGTAAACAACATTAAGATCCAATTCCATATGAAATATACTATAGATCGAGGCGTCGAAAAATTAAGAACATGTTCGATATTCATAATATCTGTAAGTAGTCTCACCCCTATAATAACATCAAAGTATTATGGTAGTGTATGTGTACTGGTTGGCTAATTGTTTATATATATATATATATATATATATATACGAAAATGGTTGTGTACTCCTAAGAGTACGTACTCCCGCTCCTCATATACCATATAGATGAATCTTTTATACCTCTTTATTATTTTTAATATACTTTATTAGTAATTATTAGATACCCTAAAATGAGTTTAATGAAAAAATTCATGCGAGTTTACATATTTTTAAATGTTTACGTATATACTGATGTGTTTGTACGTAAAAAAGGTATATTATAAAAAATACGTCGCAGATGATATTTTTTCAACAAAACTCGTATTGGGGTATCTTAGAATATTTAATGAAGTATATTGAGAACCATAAAGAGGTATAATTAATGCGTATATGAGGTATATTGAGGATGGGAGTACATACTCTCAGAAGTACAGAAAATGAAGAGGCTCATATCAAATCCAAGGAAAATTTACATATTGGATATTTACAATGCGTAAAAGTAGTGTTTACCTAAAATAACATAAAAGTACCGCGGTCAACATATGAAGAGGCTGATCTCCAATCCATGGGAACTTCCCTGATTCAACATTGATAAGAATGGGAAATTTACTGATTCGATATTGATAAGAATGCCATTCAAAAAATCTTGATATGAATATACTAAACCCACAAGAAAATACGAATATATACTAAGACAATGGTATCCGAATGAACTAAAAATATATGCGCTCTTAGCTGTTACATATGACAAAATGTCACAGGTCAATAACACCAAAAAGTTTCCTTTAAAAAAGCAAGCACATGGTTTGCAAGTCTGATATGCTAATCATCTCACTCACAGTCTCCACATATTGTCATGAAACATCAACGCATCCGATCCAAACTCCCGGGCAGCCGTACGTCGACGGCATCCCCAAGGGACATCCCATTGTTGGATTTGACTTAAAGTGTTCCCAGCTTCAACGTCGCTGCCAAATCGTCATGTCGTCGCCAATCCTAGGCTGGATCAAACCAAATGCTTATTACTCCCAACCATCAATGAATGAAAGAAACAGATGAATCATGAACTTGTAAGGCAGATGAGTATGATCTTTGGGGCTGATGGGGTCACACTGGAGGCTGTAGCACCCAGGGAGTCGGTCCCTCTAAACCCTTCACAAAAACGAATGTTAGCATTATTGCGAAAAAAGGAAACAAAACAGACGTGCCCGTGTTTGGCCCTCAAGCCGACTGTCTACCCTGCCATTGATTCGCCAACTTCGCCAGCGCCGTCGATGATTTATCAGTACCCCGCGGGTCTGTCTGGCTCTTCATCATCCATCTCTCTGGTTGGTCTACGGGAAGATGTAAGTTGCTGGCTCGCAGGAAAGTATTAGGGTCACCTGCGACGATGGTGACAGGGGACCAGATCAGTAGAGCGCCAAGAAACCAAGACTGGCCAATTCCATACATGTGACAGCTGCAGCTGCACATGTTCAGTTTCGTTGATATGTGCATTACAAATAGGGGATTAACTTCTGCCTGGCGAAGTAGAAACTCGCCGGCGTGGCCTATGATAAGAAGAACTCTGGATTGAGGAGGAAGACGTATAGGGATGTAGTGCTACAAAGAACCGGCGCTGTCACTTCGGCCGGCCGCTCGACTGCCTTGTGAGTTTATTTTTTCGACTAAATGTGCTACGGTGGAAGATGAAAGGGGATGACATAATGGATGAGTGGGCATAGTTCTTATTGTCAAACTAAATTTGAAATATATAACATTCGATATAACTAACTGTAAGGACCAAAGCCAACAAATATGTGTATGGATAACTGAGGTTCACTACCCTAACAACGAAGAACAATTTTATGAGAGGAGAGCCCGCATACCTATGGAGTAGCAAGCGTCCTATCAAGCAATGAAGCCAAATCGACCAGCAAAACGTTGAACACCTTTCAAACTGGACTCACAACTTGGCAAATTTGAAAAGCATAAACTTAGGGGATAGGAAAATTGAGGAAGTGTGAAAATAGGGAGCATTGATCTACCAGAGTGGAGGCCGTTTCCAAGAGTAGACGCGAGCAGGCGTGCTTAGTCCATGACAATGGCAATGTAGGCATCCTTTTAAAGATGAAGGCGACGGGGGCTCAATTAAATCTAGCACTTTCTTCCGGATTTGCAGGGTGTAACGGGTTCTGAGGTAATGAGAGGCGATGAATGATTCCGTTTCATGTGTATTTGTTGCTGTCGTTTCAAGGAGAAGAATGGAGGGTGTGTCGGTCATGGCGGCGCTGACCGGAAGACAGATCGACAGGGAAGATGAACCCTCGGCGACCTAATACGATAACCCCAGTTTTTTTGTCTTTGAGAACAGTACGACCAAGCCTCGCCTCAAAAGCAAAATTGTACGACCAGGCTCAGCGAGATATTTTTAGGGAAACTAAGCCCAGCTAGATGACACGTAGTGGCCAGAGCAGCCCAGTTGCAAAAACATTAGCTTCGTACAACCCATTTTGTTGAGTTATGCCGGATTGGGGATGGCAAACCATGCATGCGGGGATTAGTGCTGACATGGCAGCGCGAGAATGGATGCTGATGTGGATAGGCTGCATGTCAAGAGAAATAGAATAGTGGGGATGAACTATTTAAGTATTATAGATTCATTAAAGCTCCAAAGATTGAGACAACAATATCGTCCATATCCGCCTTTTGGGCTCCTCGATTCCCGCGCCTATCGTTTTATCCCTTCGGCTTATAAATAGGGCAGAGGGGCATCTCTTTTTCCCCCCTTGCCTCTTCTTCTTCCTCTGTCCACTTGCGCTTGAGCTCCACCGCCGCCCGTCGAACTCTGCGTCTTCGTCGAGCCCGGCCGTTGCATCACCCTGAACGTTTCCAGAGATTCGCCAGTGCCTCTCCGCACCCGTCGCCTCAGGTACATCCTCTTCTTCCCTTCTCATAGATCTTAGTTCTAGGGTTTCCTCATACGAGCTTGTGGATAGGTCCTTGTTCTTCGCAGTTCTTCGCCATAGCCAGTAGTTCGCCGTAGATCTCAAACTTTTAGGTCAACAACCCTAAGAATGACTCCGCTCCATCGTTGTAGCTTTATCTCTCTCCAATACGATCAGTTAGACTGAATCTGTTTAGGACCATCATTGCGTCTACTGAATATAACCTGAATTATTTCTGAGTTTTCCACATGCTGTAGATCTGTATTTTACTGCTGTTTGTGTGGAAGTTGTTTCCCCAAAACTTCAGATCTGCGTCTTGTTTGCCTGTGTTGGCGGTTTAGCTTTTTTCAAACTTCATAATCCAGTAGATATCATTGTTATAGCTGTTTCGGGTATTTAACCTGGTAAATACCATTAGGCCCCTGCTTAAACCGCCGTTTAGACCAGTACCTTCATAGAACAGGCCGGTTTAAATCTGCTTAGATTACAAACCGGCTCTTCATTGTATTTTCAGCCTTTCCCTTCCGAGAAGATGACTACTCAAGCCAAACAGTTTGTCTCCTGCAACTGGGTCCAATCCCGGATCATCGAGGATGATTTAGAGAAAATGGCCACAATTGGAGCTTTAGGCCCAAAGGATGTCCTTCACTGGAGGGCTCCCGGATCAGAATGTCCTCCAAAGCCCAAAGAGGGAGAGATCATCGTCTTCTTTGACACTTGGCCCAGGGGTTCAACCCTCCTGGGTCAAAGTTTTACCGTGATGTGCTAGCGAACTTTCAGCTTCATCCACAAGACATTGGTCCCAACTCTGTATCAAACATTTGCAACTTCCAAGTGTTTTGTGAAGCTTATCTGCAAGAGGAACCAACAATGGAGCTATTCCGGGACTTCTTTCACTTAAACCGCCGTGCTGAATTTCATGATGGTCCAAACACTAAACTTGGCGGAATGACTATTCATAAGAGGAAGGATGTTAGTTTTCCTCACGCCACTCTCCACATCCATCCAAAGGACTGGAATCAGACTTGGTTCTACTGCGTAGACACTTCACCGGAAGGTGAAAATCCACTGCCGGGTTATCGCTCCCACCGTCTTCCAGAGAATCACCCTTTTCTACAGTGTTTAAGTGCCCAGGAGCGAGCTCAATATGCCCCTCAGCTTTCAAAGCTCAGGGCATTTGTAGCCAACATACTGACAGGAGTTGACTTCGTCCGCTGCTGGCTTTCTTGGAGTATTCTCCCACTAAGCCGGCGTTTGATGACCCTCAACCGTAAGGGATCTGTTGCAGCGTTTTCGATAAGTAAGAGTGTCGAACCCAACGAGGAGCAGAAGGTATTGATAAGCGATTCTGAGCAAGAAATTACTGCAAGCACTGAAAGATAACTTTTAGGGGTTTTCTCGATATAAGCAACAGGAATGTAAAGGCAAGTAATGTGAAAGATACTGAGAGTAACAAGTGGCCCAATCCTTTTCTGCAAAGGAGAGGCCTAGCAACTGAACTTATAAAGACTAAAGCGTTCTTGAGGACACACGGGAGAGGTAGTCATGTGCTTTCGCCATATTCCGTATCGATACTATGTTATGTGTTGATAAGTGTTGGTGGGTAGATCTATGCTAGTGCACTCTCTAGACTAAGATGAATGCACTCTTATGATTAAACACCTTGCAAGCATCCGCAAATACAAGATAGAATTGAAGGCAAAAGCCTAACCATAGCAATACGATCGAGGATCCATTATTCCCTTATGCAAAAGCGTGCAAACTGGGGTTCAGGTTTCTGTCACTCCGGCAACCCACCATAAGCATTCTTTATACACAATGCATTCTCCTAGGTCCTTAATAAGGCGAAGTATTGGGTGTTCGACTCACACAACACCACTAGTAGAATGACAACACAACTTAAGTATCAAACAACACATATTACTTCAACAGCATATGACTACTAACAACAAGACTTTCCCCATGTCCTCAAGAACTAAAGTAACTACTCACAAGACATAAAAGAGATCATGATCAGAGGGAATAAATATGTGATAAACAATCTGGACATAATAATATTCCTCCAACAAAACTCAATAGCATTCACCACAAAGTAGTAATCAACACCGATGGAGTAGAGAGGATAGGTAGTACAAGTTACAACACGAGTTGCGATGGAAAGATGAGATTTGGATGGGATGATGTTGATGATGATCTCGATGATGCCCGTGATGATGGTGATGACGATGGCGACGATCTCCCCTTCCGGGAGGTGATCTCCCCGGCGGAATCTGCCCACCGGAGATGCCCTTTTCTTCTCTGTAGGTTTCCGCCTCGAAGCGGCGGCGGAACTCCGTAAAAAGTCCCGTGCCTAGGGTTTTCGGAGGACGGAGAACATATATGCAAAAGGGGGCGGCCAGAGGTGGGCCAGGGGCTCCAGCCCCCCCCGGCGCGGCCAGGGGGGGGGGGCGCCCCCAGGCCGCCTAGGCACCCTATGGCCCCCCTCTGACTCCCCTTTTGCGTGTCTTCGTTATTCTTCTGAAAAATACCTCCCGTCAATTTTCAGGTAATTTGGAGGTGTTCTTCTTCAGCAACTCAGTATCCACTTTTTCCTGCTGAATCCTGCGTCTGCTGTTTCGGTATCGGAAAGTTGCAAACTGTGTAAAATAGACCAAAACAACATAAGAACATCATCATAACGTGAAATATATCAATGAATAAGGATAAATTATAATACAAAATAGTGATGCATTTTGGACGTATCAACACCCCCAAGCTTAGACTTCGCTTGTTCCCAAGCGAATATGAACTCGGTAAACCTGTCCACAAGTTTAGAGAGTGAAATGTCGATAAATAGAATACGGACAAGAAGCATCATAGTCTCTTCACCAACTCAAATATCCTCAGCAACAATCTTCAACTCATAAGGCTCTTATGAAAGAGTGTCAACACTTATATTCGAAAGTAGGACCAATAGAAACTCATCATATCATGGCAAACATGTCCTTTGGTCAAAGAACAACAAATGATTTAAACTTTTGCTTTTGATGGGATTAATTGAAGCTTTTTGAGATAACAAGTTAATAAGCAAGAAGTGAAAGTGTTAACACAAAGGAAGATATTTGCCTTAGCTGGGCATGACAAACAACTTACTTATCAAATGATAATGTCAACAAGGATATGATATGACAAATCTTAATGCAGCTTTATATGCATGAATCCTTATCAACATCAAATGTCTGCTCTCTTTGAGAAATAGAAGGAAGTAGGAATAACTGACTCAACTTAAAATTAAAAGATAGGCCCTGCTCTAGGGTAGTAGGGAAAACTCATGTGCTATCCTCAAATCAAACAGAATGAAAACAAGTTTTGAGAGGTGCATGATTTGTCAACGAATGCTAATAGATAACTCAATTACTTCTTGAACTGGACAAGTTTCGAGGAACGGCTCCCGTAGGAGGACGATAACATCCTCTTATTCTCCTTTGTTTATCACTGCCAAAGTTTTCTGATTTCTCATGAACAAAGCGTGAAGGAGGGTTTGTTTGTTATATTAGTTTTAAGCCGGGCGCACTCAATGCCAATTCCTTTTCATATTATGGGTTTGCACATTATACATGCAATCCCGGGGTGAAGCTTGTCCAACTCAAAAAGGTCATGAATTAGCTAGTACTTCCTCATGAGCTAAAGCAGAGGCACAAAATAAAAGATTTTGAACATTTAAGGATAACACATAAATTATATTCTTTAGGAGGTGGTAGTGGGGTACCACGAGTAGGTAGGTATGGTGGACTCATATGGAAGGTATTGGCTTAAGGGTATGGACGCACAAGCAGAATTCCGCTTAGTACAGAGTTAGGCTAGCAAAGGTTTTGAAAGAGCAGACAACTGATGATGACTAAGATGCAAAGCAATATAAAGCATGAACATTGAAATAAGCATAACACATCAAGTTGTCTTCCTTGTCAACATAACACTTCAAGTATAATAACATAAAGGTTTTGGCTATGTTGGTACTTTAAGAGAATCATGCTTGTTTTTATGACCAAAGCTATGTTTGCCAAGATTAAATAAAGTTTCATAGCCATACCTGACATAAGGTCAATACTCCCCATAAGAATCATCATATAAGGTTGATTGCGTGAAGAGAATATCGAGTGCAGCAAAAAGGAACCGATAAACTTCTCATTAATATTCCATCATAGACGACTCCACACACACGGATACAATTCTTCGCCAAGGGGGTGATAGACCTCAATGCACACACCTATCTCATATAATAACCTCCCTAGACATGATACGACTCTACTTGACTTCTGAAAGACAAAAGGTAAAAGATAAAGATACCGGGCACTCCCCCAAGCTTGGAACAAGCCAAGGGAATGCCATTACCCACGGAGATTTCACTCATCATCCTTGTTGGCGTTGATCAAGTAATTCTTGGCGAAACTCTTCCATGGAAGGGGTTCTCCAGTCTCATATGAGAAGCTCGTCTCCTGGATCCTGCATTCAGCACCCAAACCCATGCGTAGAAACCTTAGTTCATACTCACAGTTCTGGTTATGTAGATCATTAATTTGCTCTAGGAGTTCTATGATTCTGTCTTCAGACGCGGCGATTCTTTCCCACATCTCCTTCATCTCCTTCAGAAAGTAGTTCTTCAGCTCGTTGGTGATGTCAAAGTTAGCTTCGACACCACGCTCGGTCATCTTCTTGTACTTGAAGACTTCTTGCTCCACTTCTTCCAGCCTGGCCTGGACGCTCCCCTCCTTGATAGGTCCCTTCAGATCTTCTTGATGAAGGACGCCCTCCTTCATCTGAACCACCTGAGGGTGCTTCTTCACCTCAGCGAGGTAAGGGTTGATGACGTTGACGACGAACGTGTCCTTGGGGGAACTTGGAGAAGCCATGGCACCTAAATTTAGCTGAAAGATTTCCTGGCAGAAACAGATCGAAGAGAAAACACGCGAAATCGCAAGATACGGTGCCGGAACACCCCGGGCAAATATATAGAAAAAATTTATGCACATAAAGGAAGGTAACGGACCAAAGCGGGGTCGGAGACGGGCACCAGGGTGTCCAGGCGGCCTGCCGGCGCGACCCGG
>LR738715.1:687246661-687263637 GCA_902687465.1 Secale cereale | reverse complement strand
GGGGGGGGGGGGGGGGGGGGGGGGGCAGGGGGGCGCCTGGACTCCCTGGTGGTCGTCTCCGGCTCCACTTGACTCGGAATTTTACTAATTTTTCAAAAACTCGTAATACGGAACTTTTATGATGTTTTGCGGTGTTTTCTTACCGTACTACATACCTTTTCTTTATTCTGCTTCTGCTGGCGTCTGAAACAGGGCTGCAACATGTTCTTCGTGGGTTGTTGTGTATATTATATTCACATCAACATCGACAGGGTCTCCTGCTATGTAATGTTTAAGTCTTTGCCCATTCACAACTTGAGGTTTGGTGCCTTCAAAATTATTAATCTTAATTGCACCACACCGATAAACTTCTTCAATATGAAATGGTCCTTCCCACTTGGAAAGTAGTTTACCTGGAGAAAACCTGAAACGGGATCTAAACAACAAAACTTTATCACCAACATTAAATTCACGTTTCAGAATCTTCCTATCATGCCACCTTTTTACCTTTTCTTTGAACATTTTAGCGCTCTCGTAAGCTTCACTTCTCCATTCATCTAGAGAAGTCAAGTTCATGAGATGCTTCTCACCAGCTAGTTTTGGGTCAGCGTTAAGCTCTCTAACAGCCCAGAAAGCTTTGTGTTCTAGCTCTAATGGCAGATGGCAAGCCTTGCCATACACCATCTTATAGGGGGACATGCCCATGGGGTTTTTGTAAGCAGTTCTATATGCCCACAAAGCATCTCCCAATTTATTTGACCAATCCTTCCTATTTCTGTTTACTGTTTTATGCAAGATCAACTTAATCTCTCTATTGGTAAGCTCGACTTGCCCACTAGTTTGAGGATGATAAGGTGAAGCAATTCTATGATTAACATCGTATTTAGCCAGAGCTTTTCTAAAGGCTCCGTGCGTGAAGTGTGATCCTCCATCGGTCATGAGGTACCTTGGTACACCAAACCTAGGAAATATTACATCCTTAAGCATTTTCAAGGATGTTTTGTGATCAGCACTTTCAGTGGGGATTGCTTCAACCCACTTGGTCACATAATCAACATCTACTAAAATGTGAGTGTACTTGTGCGAAGAAGGAAAAGGACCCATAAAATCGAAACCCCAACAATCGAAAGGTTCAATCACTAGTGAGTAATTCATAGGCATCTCATTCCTTCTACTAATGTTACCAACTCTCTGACATTTATCACAAGCTAAAACATAATTTCTAGCATCTTTAAAGAGAGTGGGCCAATAAAAACCTGATTGAAGAACCTTATGTGCAGTCCTTTCGCCGGCATGATGTCCTCCATAGGGACTGTCATGGCACCGTCTGAGAATGTCCTTCTGCTCATGTTCCGGAATGCATCTTCTCACGATCCCGTCGGGACCTTCTTTGAAAAGATGTGGGTCATCCCAAAAGTAGTGCCTCAAATCATGAAAGAACTTCTTCCTCTGCTGAAATGTTAGACCTGGAGGCAAATACTTTGCAACAATAAAATTAGCATAATCTGCATACCAAGGATCAGAAAGAGGTTGTACTTTTACAACGGCAAGTTGTTCGTCTGGAAAACTATCGTTAATTGGAATGGGGTCATGCGGTATATCTTCCATTCTTGAAAGATTGTCCGCCACCGGATTGTCTTCCCCCTTCCTATCAACAATCTGCAAATCAAATTCTTGAAGAAGGAGTACCCATCTGATAAGCCTTGGCTTGGCATCCTTCTTTGTCATAAGATACTTAATGGCAGCATGATCAGTATGAATAATAACTTTGGAATCAACAATATACTGCCTAAACTTATCACAAGCAAAAACTACAGCTAAGAATTCCTTCTCAGTAGTAGCATAATTTCTTTGAGCACTATCAAGGGTCTTACTAGCATAATGTATAACATTCAATTTCTTATCAACCCTTTGTCCTAAAACAGCTCCAACAGCAAAATCACTTGCATCACACATAATTTCAAAAGGTAAGTTCCAGTCAGGTGGTTGTACTATAGGAGCAGTTATTAAAGCTTTCTTAAGGATTTCAAAAGCTTCCTTACAATTTTCATCAAACGCAAAAGGAACATCCTTCTGGAGAAGATTAGTGAGGGGTCTCGAGGTTTTAGAAAAGTCTTTAATAAATCTTCTATAAAAACCTGCATGACCGAGAAAACTGTGAATACCTTTGATGTCCTTTGGATAAGGCATCCTCTCAATAGCTTCGATCTTGGCTTTGTCCACTTCAATTCCCATTTCAGAAATCTTGTGACCAAGAACAATTCCTTCATTAACCATAAAGTGGCACTTCTCCCAGTTGAGTACCAGATTTGTCTCCTCGCATCTCTGCAAAACTTTATTAAGGTTGTGAAGACAATGGTCAAATGAAGTTCCATAGACGGATAAATCGTCCATGAAGACTTCCATAATATCCCCGCAGAAACCATGAAAGATAGCAGACATACACCTTTGAAAAGTAGCAGGGGCATTACATAAACCAAAAGGCATACGTCTGTAAGCATAAGTACCAAAAGGACAAGTAAAAGTGGTCTTCTCTTGATCGACAGTATTAACATGAATTTGAGAGAAGCCAGAATAACCATCGAGATAACAAAAGTGGGTATTTTTGGATAACCTTTCAAGCATTTGGTCGATGAACGGCAACGGGTAGTGATCCTTCCTAATTGCCTTGTTCAACTTCCTGTAATCAATACACATTCTATATCCAATAATAATTCTCTGAGGTATTAGTTCATTTTTATCATTAGGAACCACAGTTGTACCTCCTTTCTTAGGAACACAATGTACCGGACTTACCCACTTACTATCAGCTATAGGGTAGATAATACCTGCGGCTAGAAGCTTGAGAATCTCAGTTCTCACGACATCCATCATCTTCGGGTTCAACCGTCGTTGATGATCAACAACTGGTTTAGCATCAGGCTCAAGGTTGATAGTATGTTGACAGATAGATGGACTAATCTCCTTAAGGTCATCAAGGGTGTAGCCAATTGCGCCTCGGTGTTTACGAAGTACTTCCAATAATCGTTCTTCTTTATATCCTGAAAGGTTAGAATTGATAATAACAGGATATACTTTCTTTTCATCTAAATAAGCATACTTGAGCGTATCGGGAAGAGGTTTAAGATCGAACACCGGGTCTTCTTTCGGTTTTGATAAAATTCCCAAAGGTTCAACCGGAAGGTTGTGCTTCAGGATAGCAGGCTGCCTCAAGAATATTTCATCTAGTTCATTTCTTTACTGCATATGTAAATCATTCTCATGGTCCTCCATGTATTGTTGCAAAGGATCATCAGGGGGAATAGCAATAGAGGCAATACTTTCAATAATTTTATCATTACTAGGTAAATCAGTACCACGAGGTTGCTTAGAGAAATTAGAAAAATTAAATTCATATGGCTCACCATTGAATTCAACAGAAACTTTACCTTTCTTGTAATCTATTATAGCTCCACAAGTTCTAAGAAAAGGTCTACCAAAAATTATGGGACAAAAATTGTCCCTGGCTGAACCAAGTACCAGAAAGTCGGTAGGATATTTTACCTTTCCACATAGGACTTCAACGTCCCTCACAATTCCGATAGGAGAGATAGTTGATCTATTTGCAAGATGAATAGTAACATCAACTTCTTCAAGTTCACAAGGGGAAATCTCACCGATGATTTCTTCATAGAGTGAATAAGGAATAGCACTTGCACTCGATCCCAAATCGCATAGCCCATAATAATTGTGATCTCCTATTTTAACAGATACCACCGGAGTACCTGAAATTGGGCCTTTGTTCTTGGCTGTGACAAGGTTAGTGGAAATAGCACAAAAAGTTATATTGGAATCCAAAACATCATCAGTAACAAGGTCTTTAATCAATGCAACTCGAGGATCGACCCTGATCTGGTCCTCAGGTTCATCAACTTTTCTCTCACTTTTATTTATTATGCCTGTCACAAGAGAGTGCTCCTTTATCCTCGTGGGAAAAGGAGGCTGTTCATATATAACTGCAGGCAAAATAGGCCCAGCAACATAAATATCAATAGGTTTTCCTTTAAAAGGTGCATGGTGCTGGTCTCTATTCTTTTTAAAAGAATCAACGTGAGAGGCAAAATTCTTACACAAATCAATCACTAGATGGGAATCAAGAGCAATCTTAGAGCAAAAAGTATTGAAGTAATCAGTTTCTACATAGCTCTCAATATAATCATGTTCATAATTTATAGCGGGTTCAATACCTTTATCAATTTCCCAATCTTCGGTATTCCTATGGATTCTTTCAAGGAGATCCCACCTTTCTTCAACACTCTTCTTCTGAAATACCCCACTAGAGGAGGCATCCAGCATCTCCTTATCCTGACGAGAAAGCCTGGCATAAAAATTTGTAAGTATAATTTCCTTGGGAAGCTTATGAATAGGGCATTTGAGCATTAGAGACTTCAATCTCCCCAAGCTTGGGCAATGCTTTCTCCGTCACGAGACCTAAAGTTATAGATATAATTCCTGTCTCGATGAATTTCATGAAGATGATAAAATTTAGTATAAAAGAGAGACATAAGCTCCTGCCAGTCCAGCAAGTGTGGGTTATCGAGAAGCCCATACCAATCTGAAGCTTTATCTATAAGGGATACGACAAACAATTTCCTCATGACAAACTCCCTCGATACACCTGCAAGCTTAAATAATGAACATAGTCGTGACAAATATAGCAAGTGTTCACCGGGATGTCTGTCTCCTGCATACCGATTAGCCAAAACATAATTGATAATGCCAGCCGGTATTTTATAAGGCACAATTTCAGTAGGGGGAGGATCAACCACCACAGGTGTGGGGTGTCTTCCCGCAAGCAACGCTCCAATAATAGGGTTATCCATAAGGACAGAGAGCAGCAATAACAAAAATAAAAACAGAATTATAAAAAGACTTTCTTACCAGTTTCACTTTACCAATAGCGCTACGCTCCCCGGCAACGGCGCCAGAAAACGGTACTTGATGACCCTCAACCGTAAGGGATCTGTTGCAGCGTTTTCGATAAGTAAGAGTGTCGAACCCAACGAGGAGCAGAAGGTATTGATAAGCGATTTTGAGCAAGAAATTACTGCAAGCACTGAAAGATAACTTTTAGGGGTTTTCTCGATATAAGCAACAGGAATGTAAAGGCAAGTAATGTGAAAGATACTGAGAGTAACAAGTGGCCCAATCCTTTTCTGCAAAGGAGAGGCCTAGCAACTGAACTTATAAAGACTAAAGCGTTCTTGAGGACACACGGGAGAGGTAGTCATGTGCTTTCGCCATATTCCGTATCGATACTATGTTATGTGTTGATAAGTGTTGGTGGGTGGATCTATGCTAGTGCACTCTCTAGACTAAGATGAATGCACTCTTATGATTAAACACCTTGCAAGCATCCGCAAATACAAGATAGAATTTAAGGCAAAAGCCTAACCATAGCAATACGATCGAGGATCCATTATTCCCTTATGCAAAAGCGTGCAAACTGGGGTTCAGGTTTCTGTCACTCCGGCAACCCACCGTAAGCATTCTTTATACACAGTGCATTCTCCTAGGTCCTTAATAAGGCGAAGTGTTGGGTGTTCGACTCACACAACACCACTAGTAGAATGACAACACAACTTAAGTATCAAACAACACATATTACTTCAACAACATATGACTACTAACAACAAGACTTTCCCCATGTCCTCAAGAACTAAAGTAACTACTCACAAGACATAAAAGAGATCATGATCAGAGGGGATAAATATGTGATAAACAATTTGGACATAATAATATTCCTCCAACAAAACTCAATAGCATTCACCACAAAGTAGTAATCAACACCGATGGAGTAGAGAGGATAGGTAGTACAAGTTACAACACGAGTTGCGATGGAAAGATGAGATTTGGATGAAGATGGAGATGGTGCTGGTGTTGGGGATGATGTTGATGATGATCTCGATGATGCCCGTGATGATGGTGATGACGATGGCGACGATCTCCCCTTCCGGGAGGTGATCTCCCCGGCGGAATCTGCCCACCGGAGATGCCCTTTTCTTCTCTGTAGGTTTCCGCCTCGAAGCGGCGGCGGAACTCCGTAAAAAGTCCCGTGCCTAGGGTTTTCGGAGGACGGAGAACATATATGCAAAAAGGGGCGGCCAGAGGTGGGCCAGGGGCTCCAGGCGCCCCCCCCGGCGCGGCCAGGGGGGGCGCCCCCAGGCCGCCTGGGCACCCTGTGGCCCCCCTCTGACTCCCCTTTTGCGTGTCTTCGTTATTCTTCTGAAAAATACCTCCCGTCAATTTTCAGGTAATTTGGAGGTGTTCTTCTTCAGCAACCCAGTATCCACTTTTTCCTGCTGAATCCTGCGTCTACTGTTTCGGTATCGGAAAGTTGCAAACTGTGTAAAATAGAACAAAACAACATAAGAACATCATCATAACGTGAAATATATCAATGAATAAGGATAAATTATAATACAAAATAGTGATGCATTTTGGACGTATCAGCGTTCCGGTTTAATGTGTGAGTATACTGGGAATCCCAAGGACCCTTTGCGCCACACAGAGACGGTGCTGCCAGAAAACGAGATTAACGAATCCGTCAAGAAGCTGCTTAATTTACCTCTAGAAGATTGCAGTCAGACCGGCTTGGCACCCTTCTGTGTAACCAACAAACCCCCATTGGTAAGAATCTATGCTGTAATTTTGCTTTGTTTTTAATCCGCGTGCAGCATTTGTCTTGAAATGTCTTTATTTCTTTCAAGAGGACAATGACCCTTTCTGGAAAAGGAAGACCTAGGATAAACCGGCAAAGGCAGCTCGCCAAAAGACCCTGGCTGTTAAGAGAAACAAGAAGAAGAGCACTACCGCGTCGGGATCTAATGCGGAAGAAGATGATCCGGCTTCTGAGGTATCACCTGATCCTTTTGATTTCCTTGTCTTTTCTTTATCTGTATTTTTATTAACAATAACTGTTCCCAGGCCCATGCTGAAGGCAGTAAAGCGGACGCTGTTGAGGTAATTTCTCTCTCTTCCGATTCGGAACCGCTGCCACCTCCAAAAATTTGTCGGGCAGTCCGGAAATTTCAATTTTCTCATCCTTATGCTCATTTGGATCCAAACTTTCTTTTGAAGAAGCAGCAACATCAAGCGCGCCGTACTACTCGTCATAGCGGTCATGCTATTTAATCCACTGGATTAACGCACACTCCAACTCAGAGGCGTCGTTCCGAGGTTTTACTTACTCCAACTGCTCTTTTCCCCAAAGCAGGTTTTATTCGACAACCCCTTAATCCGTGTGACTCGAATTATCAGAAAACTCCTCTCTCATCTTCTGACGAATCAGCAGCCACACAAATTCCTCCCCTCAAGATTGTTCCTGGGTAAGCTGTCTTTCACTCTCTCCAGTTTAACTTTTCATCTTTGACTCTTCTGATTTTCATTATCTCTTAACTTTTCGCAGTATGCCCAAGCCTAGCAAAAAGGCCTAATTGAGTAAACCGACAGTCGATAACACCACTCCTGAACCAGCAAAAAATCCTGAGCTTGCTGAACCCTTGGAAGACAACGTTGAGATTCCACATGATGATCCTCCTCCTATGGATCAAGAAGTCTTTGTTGATCAGGGAGTGATCCCATGGAACGTGATCTTGAACCGGCCAGCCCTGCCCGGGCTAGCCCTGCTCCTGCTAGTCCTGCTCCTGCTAATCCCCCTAAGCCAATGGCCGCTTCACCTGGTGATGTTGAAATCACTGGGACCGGTTTTACCAGCCCAAGGGAGCCTGTTGTTTTGGCCAAACATACTGCCAAGGAAGAATTTCTCAACAAGGACAAGGGCAAGTGGAATACTGACTTGTCCAGCTATGCTCAGCTCAGCGCTCAGGAGCTTCATTCCGGATACTTAAACCGGCTACATACCAGCCGCGATTATGAAGCTGGATTGGTAAACCTAATGAAGGAACGTTATGAGGTAACTTCTTTTCCTTTGTCTTTGTCCTCTATTTCTGCTTGTTTCTTGTAATTGTACCTTTACTCCATCGTAGCCCCCAAGTGCCGGTTTATCCTTTTAGGGTGAACCGGGACTTCAGTAGATCTAGTGGATAGCTTTGTTTTGCACATGTGTAGCCCCCAAGGGCCGGTTTACTTCCTTTAGAATGAACCGGGACTTCTCCTATTTCTAGAACAATGACACATTAGCCCCCAAGTGCCAAGTATATAACTTGTTTATGTGCTTGGGACTTGTCTGAAAAAATTGCCTGTTTTCACTACAAATATACATTAGCCCCCAAGTGTCAAGTGCATAACTTGTTATGTGCTTGGGACTTTGGTTGAATTGCTCCATGAACATCTAATATACTTTCATTTTTGGCAGACTAACTTGAACCGGAGGGCCTCTGAAATAACCGAGCTCCGGGATAACTTAAAATTCCAAGAGACTGCTGCTGTTAAAGTCAAGGATGAACTTACACTTGCTTTAGCCAATATGGAGAAGATAAAAAAGGACTTTGAAACAGAGCGGTCAGCCTGGGAGGTGGAAAAGGTTGCTCTGGAGAAGAGAGCCAGTGACGCAGAGGCTGCTCTTAATCCGGCGACAGAGGCGTTGTCCGGATTGAGGCAACAAATAAATGACATGACGTCTGCCATCTTTGGTAAGTACTCTTTAACATAACCTTATCCTTGGAATCCTGTATTGTTTCGGTTTAACTCACAATTTTAACACAGGGAGGCGCATCACTCATCTTGGCGATGATGTACGAAAGAAATTGAAAGCTGCGTACACTCTGGTGGAGCAGCTTTATTCCGGCGCTTAGAGGGCCATCACCGCTATCTCGCACAACAAACCGGCTCCTACTACCATCCAAGGTACCTTGGAAAAGCTGTCTATTCTGCCTGCCCGCCTTGTAGAAGTGAAGAAGTCATCTGCAAGAGCAGGCGCTCTGATGGCTTTAACCCGAGCGAAGGCTTGGGTTCCTGACTTTGACCCGGCGGAGGCGATGAACGGCTATCCAAGCATGAAGGAAGATGGATCAGCCTTTTCCAATGATGATCTTCGCGCCTTAACCAAGGATATGCGGCCTCTTGCTAGCAAACTTGCTGATGAAGCCGATCTATCAAGATATCATCCAGGCTATGATGCGGAGAACATGCGGGTGGAGCGTCCGTATTATGATATTGAAAACCTTATTCCGCCCATTCGTAAGCACACCTTTGCTCCTGACATTGATCCGTCAGATCTCATAAATGACGAAGTTTATTTCCAAGCTCCGGCCAAGATTAAGTGGACCACCACTGACTTCCAGCAGCTGGGAGAAACCGTCGAAGACCCGGAGCAAGCTGACCCTCAGTCTTCACGGCGAGCTGATGTACAATCTTAAACCAGCACCGGTTTAACTTTATGTCTCAGTACTTTGAGGAAAAACTGATATTCTTTTGGGCCTTCTAGCGCCTTGTAATAGGATAGCTGAGATACTCTGTGTTCGTCCCATACTTATATTTTTGTGAGATTGCTTTGATTGGCAACTTCTTAAATATATCCTGCTTTCCATGCTTTTGACGGCTTATTGTACCTGTTTCTGCATAAAACAATGTTCGGAGTGTCCTGGCGGTTTATCGTCGGACGGGTCATAATACCCAAGCACATGATCTAAGTTGATAACTTGAACTGTGTATAAAGTATAAGTATGTATCATACCTGTGATTAAGTGTATCACAATAAACCTTAATCCGGCAGGAAGACATAATGATTCAAGATGTAAGTGCTGATGACTCCCTTGATTATTTTGTCGGTTCAGCATGAAAACCGAACTGGGTTATGATGAACTCCTGTTTAGCTGTAGTTAATACCGGTGTCTATAACCCAGACAAGAATTCCGTAAACATAGATGTAGTGGCAACGTATAGTCGTCCACTTCCTGAATCGATGGACTTGGTTGAAAAACCAATGACCTTGAGGATAAAGATTTGATAAAACATAAAAAATAAAAATAAAGTTTTGGGCAAATAAGACCATGTAGTCGATGCTTTTTACGAGATGTCAGGCTCCAAATTCGAGGCTTTTTATGAGCTGCCAGGCTACTATCATTAACCATTTTGCAAAGCCTGTTAAGATGGTCCTCAATCTTTAACCAAATCATCAATGTCAAATGCTACCAAGTTCAAAAAATCTTGTAAAGATTTGACTTGTGTAATCACTTGATGATCATCAATTTAACGTTACCAAGTTCAGGGTCTGTATAGATTGACTTGTGTGTACGTTCGACGGGTCATACCAGGTTTACCTGGACGGAGTGACTTACTTGATGCAGGCAGGTTAATCCGGGGTTTTAGGTGTATACACCAAGCTTCCAAGCCGTGCATACTACAAGGGTTGTCAACTCGTTGATGTCTTGCATCAGGAGCCCCCACGTAGCATTTGAGCATTGCTCGTCGGGGCCTATGTTTGAGTTGTGCTAGGCATCAAACTCTCTTTTGCCCCTCATCATCATGTGGAAATTGCCGAAGCAACTAGAGCTATGCTCTTATGATGGCCTTGATGTGGTCGCCGGTTTAAGAGGCCATAGGAACTCCCTTGCCCACAGAAGCCCCCATGTGATACTCTTATGAAAAAGGCGACTGATACCCCGCTTTATCGGGGGCGCCGGTTTATTATATTAATCATGATATATACATTGTAAAGATATGTACATAAAGCGGAGCCTATGGCTCAGGCATAGTAAGGTCGAAGAAGAGCAATGTTCCACAGCCGTCTGGTCTTCTCCTCCGCCGTACGTGAGTCCTTATGTTCTCGAACATCGACGAGGTAGTATGATCCGTTGTGCAGGTTCTTGCTGACCACAAAGGGTCCTTCCCAAGGTGGGGATAGCTTGTGCGTGTCTGTCTGGTCTTGGATGAGCCGGAGCACCAGATCTCCTTCTTGAAACGTCCTGGTTTTAACCCGGCGACTGTGGTACCGGCGCATATCTTGCTGATAAATCGCCGATCGAGCTGCTGCCGTGTCTCGTTCTTCATCCAGCCGATCCAATGCATCTTGCCTTGCTTTTTCGTTATCCGCTTCAATGTAAGCCGCCACCCGCGGCGAGTCATGACGGATATCACTAGGGAGGACCGCTTCAGCTCCATATACCATGAAGAAAGGCGTGTACCCTGTGGATATGTTAGGCGTAGTGTTGATGCTCTATAGTACAGAAGGTAACTCCTCCACCCAACAACCCGGTGTCCTCTGCAAAGGAACCATAAGCCGGGGTTTGATGCCTCTCAAGATCTCTTGATTGGTTCTCTCCGCTTGGCCATTAGACTGAGGGTGAGCTACTAATGATACATCAAGGCGGATGTGCTCTCGTTGACAGAACTCCTCCATAGCCCCCTTGGTTAGATTGGTACCATTATCAGTTATAATGCTGTGTGGAAAGCCAAACCGGAAAATCACCTTTTTGATGAACTGAACCGCCATTGCTGCATCACACTTACTGACAGGTTCCGCTTCAACCCATTTGGTAAATTTGTCAAATGCCACTAAAAGGTGGGTCTTCTTGTCTTGGGATCTCTTGAAGGGTCCAACCATATCAAGCCCGCAAGTCGCAAACGGCCAAGTAATTGGAATCATCCTCAATTCCTACGCCGGTATATGAGCACGCCGTGAGAACTTCTGGCAAGCATCACATTTCTGACCAAGTCCTCTGCATCGGCATGAATCGTCAGCCAGTAGAACCCATGACGAAAAGCTTTAGCTACCAAAGACTTTGAGCCGGCATGATGACCGCAATCTCCTTCATGGATCTCTTTAAGAATGTCACAACCCTCTTCTGGTGACACACACCGCTGAAACGCCCCAGAGACGCTGCGATGATGAAGTTCTCCATTGACAATAGTCATTGACTTGGATCGCCGGATTATCTGTCTAGCCAAGACTTTGTCCTCTGGTAACTCACCTCGGTTCATGTACGCTAGGTAGGCGAGCGCCCAATCTGGAATAACATGAAGCGCCGCGACCAACTGTGCCTCCGGATCAGGAACAGCTAAGTCCTCTTGTGAAGGTAATTGCACCGACGGATTGTGTAATACATCCAAGAAGGTATTGGGTGGAACCGGTTTACGCTGAGAACCCAGCCGGCTTAACACGTCAGCCGCTTCATTCTTTCGCTGGTCTATGTGATCCACCTGATAACCCTTGAAGTGTCCAGCAACAACGTCTACCTCTCGTCGATATGCCGCCATGAGTTGATCCTTGGAATCCCACTTGCCAGATACATGCTGTGCCACCAGGTCTGAATCGCCAAAGTATTTAACCCGACTTAAGTTCATCTCCTTGGCCATCCGCAGACCATGGAGGAGAGCTTCATACTCAGCTGCATTGTTAGTACAAGGGAACATTAAACGGAGGACATTACAGAACTTATCACCTCGCGGGGAAGTTAACACGACTCCAAACCCCGATCCCTCCAATTGCCTTGATCCATCAAAGTGAATAGTCCAATATGTGTGATCCGGATTTTCCTCAGGTGCTTGCAACTCTGTCCAATCGTTGATGAAATCCACCAATGCTTGGGACTTTATCGCAGTACGGGGCACATACTTTAATCCGTGCGGGCTAAGCTCAATGACCCACTTTGCAACCTGACCAGTAGCTTCTCTGTTCTGGATTATATCCCCCAACGGAGCTGAACTGACCACAGTGATTGGATGGCCTTGAAAATAGTGCTTTAGCTTCCATACACCAATTTCTGCCAATGCGGGTATCTCTGTTTTGATTCAATGAGCACCTCACTGATGTAGTAAACCGGTCGCTGAACCGGATATTCTTTGCCTGCCTCCTTACGCTCTACCAAAATGGCAACGCTAACTGCACGTGCATTAGCAGCCACGTACAACAACAACGGCTCATTGTCAACTGGGGCAGCAAGGACTGGTGGCTCTACCAATTGCTTCTTTAGGTCCTCAAACGCAGCATCAGCAGCATCACTCCAGACAAAGCGATCTGTCTTTTTCATCATCTGATAAAGCGGGATAGCCTTCTCCCCCAAACGGCTGATAAACCGGCTGAGCGCCGCAATACGACCCGCCACACGTTGGACATCATTGATGCACGCCGGTTTAGCCAAGGATGTAATCGCCTTGATCTTCTCCGGATTAGCTTCGATTCCCCTGTTCGATACTAAGAACCCAAGGAGCTTGCCTGCCAGAACACCGAAAACGCACTTCTCCGGATTAAGCATCATTTTATAAACCCGGAGATTGTCGAAGGTTTCTTTGAAATCTGTTATCAACGTCTCCTCTTTCCTGGATTTCACCACAATGTCGTCCACATATGCATGAACATTCCGCCCAATCTGTCCATGAAGGCAATTCTGCACACAACGCTGATATGTTGCATCGGCACTCTTGAGTCCAAACGACATAGACACATAGCAGAAGGCTCCAAAGGGGATTATAAAAGCCGTCTTCTCCTGGTCCTTGACTGCCATCTTGATCTGATGATAACCGGAATATGCATCCAAAAAACTTAGTCGCTCACATCTTGCCGTAGCAACAATGATCTGATCAATACGGGGGAGGGCAAAGGGATCAGTTGGGCAAGCTTTGTTCAGATCTGTGTAATCAACACACATTCGCCAAGTGCCATTTTTCTCAAGTACTAGCACCGGATTAGCCAACCACTCTGGATGAAACACTTCAACTATAAAGCCTTGAGATTGTGCTCAGCGAGTTCCCTTGGTACACCTAGCATATTAGAAGGTTTCCATGCAAAGATGTCCCGATTCTCACGGATGAACTCGATGAGCGTGCTTTCCTATGTCGGATCTAGGTTAGCACTGATAGTAAACTGCTTGGATGAATCGCCAGGAACGAAGTCAACCTGTTTGGTCTCTTCAGCTGATTTGAATTTCAAAGCCGGATCATGCTCTGTGGTTGGCTTCTTCAGCGGAGACATATCCGCCGGATCAACATTGTCTTTATAAAACTTCAGCTCCTCAGTTGCACAAACCGCTTCAGCATAAGCTGCATCACCTTCCTCGCACTCCAATGCAATCTCGCGACTCCCATGGACCGTAATGGTGCCCTTGTGGCCCGACATCTTGAGCTGTAGATAAACATAACACGGCCTAGCCATGAACTTGGCATAAACCGGCCGCCCGAACAGGGCGTGATACGGGCTCTTGATCTTTACCACTTCAAAGGTTAAGGTCTCCGACCTGGAATCATGCTCATCTCCAAAGGTGATCTCCAGATCTATTTTGCCAACTGGGTACGCCGATTTACCAGGCACCACCCCATGAATAACCGTGTTGGATTGCCGAAGCTTCTTATCCGTCAACCCCATGCGCCGGAAAGTCTCATAGTATAAGATGTTGATGTTGCTGCCTCCGTCCATGAGCACCTTGGTAAACTTGTAGCCACCCACCTGAGGTGCCACAACCAGAGCCAGCTGACCCGGATTATTAACCCGGGGCGGATGATCCTCTCGGCTCCACACAATGGGCTGTTCTGACCAACGCAGGTAACGGGGCACCGCAGGTTCAACAGAATGTACTGCCCTCTTGTGAACTTTCTGGTCACATTTACACAAGCTCGTGGTGAAGACATGATACTGTCCACTGCTCAACTTCTTCGAATTATTCTGATATCCGGATTGTTACTGCTGTTGACGCTGTTGATTTCCCTGATTATTATAACCGCCCTGGCCGTGCTGTTAGTTATGTTGATTATGCCCGTTGTGGTTGCCATTGTTGCCTTGGTACCCTGAACCAGATCCACCACCTTGATAACTCGGCCCTTGAAAACCGGGGCCTGATCCACCGGACGGTCCGTGATCGTATCGAGACCGGTTCATAAATTCCTGCATAATAAAACAGTCCTTCCAGAGGTGTGTAGCTGGCTTTTCTGCTGTACCGTGCTTTGGGCAAGGTATGTTCAACTGGCGTTCCAGATTAATAGGCGGCCTCCCATTCCATGGGGGTGGTCTACCCTTGCGGCGTTGCCCATCCTCCTGAGCACTGGTGTTGGCCACAAAGTCCGAATTACCATTCGCTTTACGCTTATCATTGTATCCTTGATTCGCCAGGTTAGGCTACGGTGCCTTACCATTCTTGTTTACCTTCCCCGACTTGTCACCGTCGGCGTCTGGATATTTGGTATTATCGGAGTCCGCATATTTCACTAAAGCGCCCATGAGAGTCCCCATGTCATCACAATTACGCTTAAGCCGTCCCAGCTTCAATTTCAAAGGTTCAAACCGGCAATTACCTTCCAAGGTTACCACTGCTGTGCTTGGGTTGATGCTATTGGAGGAATGCAGGATCTCTGACACTCAACGCATCCAGCTGCTTGTAGACTCATGCTCTCCTTGAATGCAGGCAGCTAGATCGACAACAGACATTGGTTGCTTGCATGTATCCTTGAAGTTATTGATAAACCGGCGGCGTAACTCGGCCTATGATCCGATGGAATTGGGTGGTAAGCCCTTCAGCCAAGTGCGAGCTATGCCTTTTAGCATCATTGTGAAATACTTAGCGCACGCTGCATCATCCACATCCAGCATCTCCATTGCCATCTCATAACTCTCAACCCATGCCTCTGGGGACAGATCCGCCGTGTAATTGGGCACCTTGCGCGGTCCTTTGAAATCTTTGGGCAGTTTCACATTCCGCAAAGCGGGGGTAAGACAAGGTACTCCTAGGGAGCTGGACATAACCCCCGGTTCAACTGTGGTAGTGGGACGAACCGGCGTCGCCTGAAGGGCTTCGTACTATGCTGTTAGTTCGGCCTTGCTAGGCTTCTCGCCCCTCGTTGGTTACCCCAAGTGGAAGGTGTGAGATGTAGTGTTGCGGAAGTTTTTCCCTTGGCAAAGATACCAAGGATCGAATCCCCAGAGAATCCTAGGTTCAACAAGAAGGTGTCAACTGCTACGGCGCCAGATATTAGCAATCAACGTGGACCTGCACACAGATACAAATAACTTTGCTCCCAACGAGTACAGAGAGGTTGTCAATCCCTCCGGCCTTGTCGTTTACAAAGGGTCAAACGCAAGTGATAGTAGTGATAGATATAATTGCAATAGTAAATAATAGCGAAAAGTAAATAGCGGATGTGATCAATGATGGTAATATGGACCGGAGTCTCATGATGTTTACTAGTGATGTCACTCTCCCAAAAGACGATAAAACAGCTATGTGAGGTAAACGAATTACAGCTGGGCAATTGATAGGACCACGAACGCAAACCAATGCTGACTACATTGCAAGAAAGGTTGAGGTTCAAAGCATGGGCGGTACACCAAAGTAAGTAGACTGAAATCCATCAATATCTACTACTAATCATCCACCTTGAGATATCTATCCAGAACATCTCGCTGGTATTAAGTTGCGAGTCCCACCCATAGTGTAAACTCAATGCAACAGACAACTGCATTAAAAGAACTTTGCGTAAAGTAAACAATCCTTGCACCCGCGGGCACAAGCACTGTTGTTTTCCCCCTTGTGGCAACAGCACATCCCCTAGACTCATGTTTCCGTCACTCAAACTAGTCATCGAGGGGCATGAACCCACAATCAAGCATAACGTTCCCTCTTGGAGTCACTACCTACTACTTGGCCAAAGCAATAAGTAACAACGGAGAACATGCAAGAATTACTTACGAACATAAATATAAAAGAGGTAGATCAAATATATTACTCAAGCACAATCTGAACATAATCTCATAATCCATCGGATCCCAGCAAACTCATCATAGCAACAGCATAAGGATTACATATGTGCCTCGATCATGTAGGGCAGCTCACGAGGACTAATTAGTGAAGCACAAGAACGGGAGGAGAACATCACATAGCTACTGGTCATGGACTCATGGTCCAAGGGAGACTACTCACAACTCATCCGGGAGGCGCCCATGGTGGTGGAGAGGCTCCCGATGGTGATCCTCCCCTCCGGCAGGGTGCCGGGAAGAGTTCTCCTGGTGCTCCCGATCTTGGAAGCGGCGGCGGCGGCGGAACAGAGATGAGATCGCGAAAAAGAGTTCC
>LR738715.1:687136364-687246642 GCA_902687465.1 Secale cereale | reverse complement strand
CGCCAGGGCGCCTGGAGCCCTGGTGCCCCCCCGGCTGTCCTTCGGGCGCACGGTAGTTTCTGGAACGCTGATTTTTATATAATTTTTCTGGATTTTTCCTGGCAGTTCTCGTAACGTGAAAACCTGAAATACAAAAACAGCCGAAAACAGAAACTGGCACTGGGGTGCACTGAGTTAATAGGTTAGTCCAAATATGATCAAAAGTGTATGGACGTGTATAAATATCATAGCAATATCACCCAAAAGAGGCATGGAGCAAGCATAAATTATAGATACGTTTTGGACGTATCAACATCCCCAAGCTTAATTCCTGCTCGTCCTCGAGTCGGTAAATGATAACAAGAATAATTTCTGTGGTGACATGCTATTAACCATATAGGACTTCTTCATAGTCATATGACAAAAGCTTACTGAGACAATGAATCTATAGTAATTAAGTTGCCTCATGAGAAAATCACAAAGAACTGAAAGTTTTACAATATGATATTGAAACATCAAATAGATTTGTAATGATCATGATGTGCAAATATGATAAAGTGATATCTCTCTTGCCCCCTTTAGTGAAGCAAAACATAAATGCAGGGGCACCTCCAAGGTGATGACTAGATACAATGATTTCAAAATAAACGATATCACAATCATGCAAAAGACAATGCTACTTTGGGACAATGCACATTACACTCAGAATGACAATCATGCTCTCAGTAGTTGGTGCTTTTAAAAGAAGGTGGAGACTCTCGAACCGTGGCTTTTGTTGGCAAGGTTGAAAACCCGTAGTCGGAAACAAAGACAAAACATGTACCAGGGCTCTTGGCTTTAAAACAAAGGTAATAATTATTTTTTTGATTATGCATGTTTCGTCAACGAATGCTAGCAGACAACTCAATCACTTTTCGAGATGGACAAGTTTCGAGGAACGGCTCCCGAATGAGGACGATCACATCCTCTTAATCTCCTTTGTTTATCACTGCCAAAGTTTTCTGATTTCTCATGAACAAAGCGTGAAGGAGGTTTTTTTGTTATATTATCTTTTTGAGCCGGGCGCACTCAATGCCAGTTCCTTCTCGTGTTATGGGTTTGCACATTATACATGCAATCCCGGGGTGAAGCTTGTCCAACTTAAAAAGATCATGAATTAACCACTACTTCCTCATGAACTTACAACAGAGGCACAAAATAGGAATGCTTTTCTTTGAATAATTTCGAGATGGCACATGCAAGTCTCCGTCAGGAATGGCAGGTAAATACCATGTAGGAAGGTATGGTGGACTCATATGGCATAACTGGATTAAAGGAATGTGGATGCACAAGCAGTCAGTCCGCTTAGTACAGGCGAAGGTTAGCAAAAGACTAGGTGCGACCAACTAAGAGAGCAATGACGGTCATAATCATGCAGAGCGACAAAGCAACATTGAATCAGGCATGGAAGTTATATCGCTACTCGGAAACAAAAGATCATCAAGGCTTGACAGAATTTCTTTACAGTCTTAAATATGCGTGAGCATATGCCAAGTCAATCAAAATAAATTCTCGAAGGAAGATATTACTAAACCATACCACATCACAGGCAAACAAATCATGTTGGTACTCCAATAACACATTGGGAACCTCCCAGCTATTTGAGATTAACCATAAGAAAACCTGAACTACTAAGCGCTATTATGCACGTAGCATCTTTATCATAGACATATCAACCAATGCAACGGAAGCAAACTCTCTTAATAAGGTGAGCATGGTAATTAAAGAGAGTTCAAGCAACCAACTAAACAAAAGCTCTTTGAAAAGATAAGCATGAAAGCTAAGAGCTGAACATGATAGTAGCTATTAAAAGACAAAGAACACACACAGCAAAGATAGACATGAAAATTCTATGTTATGTTCTATGTAGAAGTGGAGCGTGTTTCTCTCCCACATAAAGAAAGCTGAGTTCCGACTCATTATGAAAAGCTAAAGAAAACTAAAAACAAGACGCTCCAAGCATAGCACATAACACATGAAGTGATTAAAATATAGTGGAACGAAAGACGAACTGATAATGTTGATGGAGAAGGGGATGCACGGGGGCATCCCCAAGCTTAGACGCTTGAGTCTCCTTGAATATTTCTTGGGGGTGCACGGGGGCATCCCCAAGCTTGAGCGCTTGACACTCCTGAATCTTTTTATCATCTTCCCACGCACACTTGAAAACTCCCTTCATACATAACTCATCATAATCTGATTAGCGAGGTTAGTACCCATAATAAAATAATTGTACCTTGCTGGAAATAAAGATATTCTTGAAGATCCACTGTTTCTCAAGAATTCCAAAAGGTTTTTGCAAAGAAAAAGCAAGCTCTAGATTTGCAAAATGAAGGAAAGGCAAAACATGACAGAATCTGTGAAAAACAGAACATCAGGTAGTAAATGATTTGTTCGGGGCACTTCTGCAACTCTAATAAAAAAACTCAGAACAGACGCACGAAAGAAAATTATATAGAGCACGCTGTCGAAAAAATTCAGACCAAAAAGATGATCTGGTGATTTTATACGAATTTTTCTTTCCAAGGACAGAATCTGTTTCCTGGACAGCACCTCACAACTTTTGAACTTTCTAGCAATCAGAGGCTATACTTGGCACAAAATTGAAAAGTAAAGATACAATGATTATGCTACTGTAGTAAACAACATCAAGACACAACAAAAGCAAAAAATAAAAAATTATTCATGTGGGCTGCCTCCCAAAAGCGCTTTCTTTTATGCCTTTAAGCTAGGCATAATGCATAAAGATCAAGTTGTATCAATTGAACCGTCATCAAGATCATCAAAAAGCTCTTCAATAATACAACTAGTCTTAAGAGGACTTTCAAATAAAGGCCTCATAGAGATACTTCTAGGTAGAAGACCAAAAGGATAAAAGTCAAGGGAAGATTCATTTATAAATTCATCAAAGACGGGTGTTTCTTCCAAAGTCTTTACAGTTTCAACCCCTTTGGCAATAGGTGGATTACTTTTAGAGTGGGGAGCCTTTGGAACGTGAACGAACTTAGGCTCCTTCTTTGCCGGAGTTTCTACCTTTTTGGTTTTGATTGAGGAGAAGGTGGTTCCTAGAGTATCAAAGATATCCTTAATCTTGTCTATCCTAGAAGAGTCCAAGTCATGGAATTTGACGGTCTCCAAAATTTTGAAAATTTTATGCATGGAGCTATCAAGTCTATTCAAATTCTCTTGGATCTTACGATCCAACTCATTTATCTTATTAATGCTTGGCATCTCTAGCTCTATCTTTTCAAGTTTTTTCATAATGTGAGCTAGGGTGATGTTCTCTCGAATGCTAACAACAGGGAGATTCCCAACAAGATTTTCAATAATACTAAGGGACTCCCAAACTGGGCCCTCTAGGAAATTCCCATTGATAGCAGTATCTAGAATAAACCTATACCAAGAAGTAATTCCAACATAAAAATTTCTAAGCAAGATAGTAGTAGGTTGCTTCTTGGTGGCTCTTTTTTGAGAATCAGTAATTCTATACCAAGCATCTTTCAAAATTTCCCCACCTCTTTGTTTAAAGGTGAGAACTTCTGCCTCGTCAAAGACAAAAGGACCCGACATAATGACAACTAAAGAATGAGATAACTATTTTTGTGATTTTCGATAAAAGATACTAAAGCAAAACTGAAAGGTAAACTAACAAGACTAAAAGCAAAGGTAAAATATAGCGTGCAACTCCCCTATCCTGATGAGTGGAGTCCCCGGCAACGGCGCCAGAAAAACTCTTGCTAGGCTTCTCGCCCCTCGTTGGTTACCCCAAGTGGAAGGTGTGAGATGTAGTGTTGCAGAAGTTTTTCCCTTGGCAAAGATACCAAGGATCGAATCCCCAGAGACTCCTAGGTTCAACAAGAAGGTGTCAACTGCTACGGCGCCAGATATTAGCAATCAACATGGACCTGCACACAGATACAAATAACTTTGCTCCCAACGAGTACAGAGAGGTTGTCAATCCCTCCGGCCTTGTCGTTTACAAAGGGTCAAACGCAAGTGATAGTAGTGATAGATATAATTGCAATAGTAAATAATAGCGAAAAGTAAATAGCGGATGTGATCAATAATGGTAATATGGACCGGAGTCTCATGATGTTCACTAGTGATGTCTCTCTCCCAAAAGACGATAAAACAGCTATGTGAGGTAAACGAATTACAGCTGGGCAATTGACAGGACCACGAACGCAAACCAATGCTGACTACATTGCAAGAAATGTTGAGGTTCAAAGCATGGGCGGTACGCCAAAGTAAGTAGACCGAAATCCATCAATATCTACTACTAATCATCCACCTTGAGATATCTATCCAGAACATCTCGCTGGTATTAAGTTGCGAGTCCCACCCATAGTGTAAACTCAATGCAACAGACAACTGCATTAAAAGAACTTTGCGTAAAGTAAACAATCCTTGCACCCGCGGGCACAAGCACCGTTGTTTTCCCCCTTGTGGCAACAACACATCCCCTAGACTCATGTTTCTGTCACTCAAACTAGTCATCGAGGGGCATGAACCCACAATCAAGCATAACGTTCCCTCTTGGAGTCACTACCTACTACTTGGCCAAAGCAATAAGTAACAACGGAGAACATGCAAGAATTACTTACGAACATAAATATAAAAGAGGTAGATCAAATATATTACTCAAGCACAATCTGAACATAATCTCATAATCCATCGGATCCCAGCAAACTCATCATAGCAACAGCATAAGGATTACATATGTGCTTCGATCATGTAGGGCAGCTCACGAGGACTAATTAGTGAAGCACAAGAACGGGAGGAGAACATCACATAGCTACTGGTCATGGACTCATGGTCCAAGGGAGACTACTCACAACTCATCCGGGAGGCGCCCATGGTGGTGGAGAGGCTCCCGATGGTGATCCTCCCCTCCGGCAGGGTGCCGGGAAGAGTTCTCCTGGTGCTCCCGATCTTGGAAGCGGCGGCGGCGGCGGAACAGAGATGAGATCGCGAAAAAGAGTTCCTCCCTCGAGGGTTTCGGGAGACGCTTTAAATATATGCCAAAGGGGGGCATCGGAGGAGCCTCGGGGGGCCCAGGCGCCCCCCCGGCGCGGCCCGGGGGGGCGCGCCGCCAGGGCGCTTGGAGCCTTGGTGGCCCCCCCGACTGTCCTTCGGGCGCACGGTAGTTTCTGGAATGCTGATTTTTTATATAATTTTTCTGGATTTTTCCTGGCAGTTCTCGTAACGTGAAAACCTGAAATACAAAAACAGCCGAAAACAGAAACTGGCACTGGGGTGCACTGAGTTAATAGGTTAGTCCAAATATGATCAAAAGTGTATGGAAGTGTATAAATATCATAGCAATATCACCCAAAAGGGGCATGGAGCAAGCAGAAATTATAGATACATTTTGGACATATCAGGCCTCCCGGCGCTGCCTGCCCTGATCTACCACGTTCTGCGCGTTCGCGTCTCCTCCTGCCGGATTATCCTGCTGCAGCGGATTACGTCTTCGTGCACTGCTCGACACGGCCGGTTCATCCACACGCCTGGTGTAACTCCGGCTTGGGCGAGGAGTTGAATGAATCCTCTCACGGCTGTGAGAATAAGCTTGCTGTTGAGTTAGCGCCGTCTCCAAGAATTCCCTGGCCCGGCGTGCCTCCACTGCTACGGGGGACGTTCCCTCAATGGGAAGGGCGGCCAGTCGTGAAGTAGCGGCGACTATGTCCAATGGATTAGAGTAATTGTCGTGGAATTACCATGGCAGATGTCCGGTTTAGCGGACTTGATGATGGAACCATCGCACGGGTTAGCTTGAAAGGGTTCATGGCGCACAAAGGACGCAAAGGGTTTTATACTAGTTCGGCCCCTTCGAGAAGGTAAAAGCCTACGTCTAGTTGGTTTGGTATTGCTTGGGCGTCGGATTACAGGGAGCGGAATCGCTTGCCTGCGTCTCGACGGATCGATTGTTGCTTGTCCCTGAACCGATGCCGGGTCGTCCCTTTATATAGAGGTGACGCCTGGTCCGGTTTACAGAGTCCCGAGGCCGGCTCATAATCGTGTCCGCCTCGGTCTCTCCCTTTCTTTCTTATCTCTCAAGCTACATCTCTTTGGCAATTTACAAACCGTATTTCTATACATGGGCCTTGAAATCTCATGGGCCGTAATCTCTACTAAAAATAATAAACCAAGTACGATATAACTAAGCCGGTTTACAATATCCGGTTTATACCTATTAACCATATCCCTGACATTAGGCCCCAGAATGATTTGAACTTGTTCATATCAGTCTCCATCGTCTTCTGCAACTTCTCTTCTGTCTTCATTTTTTGTAAACCGGCTCTGACGTCATCTTCCAAAATCATTAAAATCTGACAATGACATCATCTCCGCATTTAACGCCGCGAGCTGTACTGTAGTTTGTTTTTAATGGTTATCCCGAGAATCGAGGCGTTCAACGGATCTTTATCCGATTTTTCTCCCTTGATTACCGCACCTGTCGTTTCATATCTGCCTCTCTGTCTATAAATAGTGCCGCCCCTCCTCATTCTTCTTTCTCGCTTCTTCTTCCTCCTTCCGCTTCCTGACCTACAAGAACTCCATTGCTGCTTGAGCTCAAGAACGCCGCCGACGTCCGCAGGATCTTCAGCCTTCGACCGGCCGCTGCATCAACCTGAGCCTTGACCAGATTCTCTCCGCCGCCGATTCTCGCTGTCCCTGGTACGTTTTATCCACCTCTCTGTAGATCTGTGTCCGCCATTGCCTCGCCTGTGTTCTTCCGCCATTAGGGCTTCCGATAAAGCTCCGTCCCTTCGTAGATCTTTTTCTCATAGAAATCTTGTAAACTTCAAACCCTAGTCCATAGGTCTCTCGCTTAGCATCAGATTAGATCTTCGTCATAGTGACCTTGTAGCTTTATACGTTCCGCCATTAGAGTTCTCCACGAGCTTCATACTGTTCTTTCTCTGAAACCTGCAACTCCGTAGTATCTTTATCTTTCTGACCTTGCTGTAGATGCGTCAGGTACTTTAGATCTTGCCATTTTTATTTCTGCTGTTGTCTGCTTTAGGTCTCCTTTCTATGTACATCTTGTAAACTTATCTGCTCTAATTGGACCTCTGTAGATTTTCCGTGCAATTTTCGTTTCTTTATTCCCTTATGCTCAGATCTATTCCTTCTTAACAATGCATTGAAAACCTGTTTTTCTCCTCAATAGATCTGCTAAGTATGCTCCGGTTTAAATCATCATGTCATAAACCGGAAATGATGTAATCTGATGCAATAACTTTAAACTATTCCTCTTCAACTGCCATTTAAACCGGAAATGATAAAACTCTGTTTCATAATTGCCGGTTTACTCTTGCCAAATAATTCTCCGTTTTAACCATTGTATATCATGAATAAATCCCGGATCGTTGCTTTTTCATAATCCGTCTTTGCATTTTCTCTTCTTCAGCACTTTGCTCAAATGGCTAAGCAGTACGTTTCGTGCGACTGGGTTCGTTCTGTCGTGACTGAAGAGGATTTAGTCAAACTATCAAGCATTGGCACGTTAGGTCCTCAGGCCGAATTGAAATGGCGCGCTCCGGGTAATGAGTGTCCTCCCGCTCCTAGGTCCGGGGAAGTGATTGTATTTCTGGATCACATCTCCAGGGGTTTCTCTCCCCCCGGTTCAAAATTTTTCCGGGACGTCCTTGCCACCTTCCAACTGCATCCACAGGATATCGGGCCAAACTCCGTTTCCAATATTTGTGATTTCCAAGTTTTTTCTGAAGCGTATCTGCAAGAAGAGCCTTCGGTTGATCTTTTTCGGGATTTCTTCCATGCAAACCGGCGTACTGAGTTCACCAGCGGGCCTCACCAAGAGCTTGGTGGTATCAGTATTCAGAAAAGGAGGGATGCAGTTTTCCCTCACGCCTCTTTACACACTCACCCCAAGGACTGGAATAAGTCTTGGTTTTATTGTATAGACACATCCCCTGAAGGTGAGAACCCTTTACCGGGTTATCGTGAAACTCGTATCCCGGCAAATCACCCCTTGCCGCAACGTTTAAGCGCTACTGAACGGATTCAGTTTTCTCCTCAACTCTCCAAGCTGAGAGCTTTCATGGCGAATGGCCTGATCGGCACAGATTTCCTTCGCTGCTGGTTATCATGGAGTATCCTTCCCTTAAGCCGGCGCCCTGATTTGATGTGCAATTACTCCGGTAAATCGGATGACCCTCAGAGGTTTTCTAAGGAGAAGTTGTCTGAATCGGAAGTGATTGAATCGGCCAAGAAGATTGTCAATCCTGCTCTAACAGACTGCACTAGAGTTGGTTTGGCCCCATACTTCAAGAAAAATAAGCTGCCTGAGGTAAGTGTCTTTAACTTGTACTTTATAAGCCGTCCTTTTTTTGAACCGTCTTTTACTTGCCTTCCCTTTTTTCATTTAGACTGATGATCCTTTCTGGAGGAGGAAACCTCAGGAAAAACCTGCAAGGCAAACTCGCCGAAAGACTCCTGCAAATAAGAAAAGGAAAGCAGCCGTTGACGCCGGTTCTCCTTCTGAAGATGATGATCCGGACTCCGAGGTACGCCTTACCCCGGTTTACATTTTGTCTTTATATACTTGTTGATATCTCTAATGTTGCCCTTTTCACAGGATCCACTCGAAGGTGATAACCCGGCGGAGATTGAGGTAACCCTTATTTCTTCCGATTCAGAACCCCCTCCTCAAAAGAGTCGTCGGACTGTTAGAAAGTATCAATTTTCTCATCCTTATGCTAAGTTGGATCCCAATTTTACTTTGAAGAAACAACAGCACGAAGCTTTGCGCCGGACCACTCGCCATAGCGGCTTGGTAGTGGAATCCTCTGGAATTTCGCTAACTCCGGCTCGAAAACGCCGCGCTGAGGTGATGCTCTCTCCAACTCTTCTTCACCCCAAGGCCGGTCTTATCAGAAAACCACTTAAACCGACTGATCCTGATTATCAGGAAACTCCACTGTCTTCATCTGGCGAATCAACCGCGACACAGCTTCCACCTTTAAAGACTGTCCCAGGGTAATTCTCTTTTCTTTTTCTGGTTTATAATCTTCTTTTTCTTTATAATGCTGACTTATCTTTGCTTGTTTTTCCAGCAAACCGAAACCCAGCAAAAGAGCTAAGGGTAAGAAGCCTGTTGCTGATCCTTCTACTGATGAACCAGTAATTGAGCCGTCAACAGCTATCCCTCCTGAAGGTACTCCTGTCACTCCGGTTCAGGAACCTGTTCTTGATACTCCTGCTACTGATGCTGCCCAAGATCCACCAAGTCCGGCCCGGGTTAGTTCTCCTCAAGTTAACCCGGGGTCTCCTGATCCGGCTCAAGCTGAAGTTACACCTCCAAACGCACCCACTTCCCCTGACGTTGTGGTTACTGGCGCTGCTTATGTTGCGCCAGCCAAACTCACTGTTTTAGCAAAACATACTGCTAAAGCAGAGAAAGTAACTCAGGAAAAGGGGAAATGGAGTACGGATATATCCAGTCTTTCGAGTATGAGTGCTCAAGACCTTTATTCCGGATATTTGAGCCGGCTCCACAGCAGCCGGGACTATGAAGCCAGCTTAGTAAACTTGATGAGAGAGAAATACGAAGTAAGCTTTCCTGTTCTGATTTTGCTTTGTTTTGACGCATCTTTATCTTCTACCAGCCCCCAAGTTCCGGTTTATCTTCTTTATTGAAGGTAATCCGGAACTTTGTAGTTTTTAACTGCTGATCCATACATTAGCCCCCAAGTATCAAGTAGATAACTTGGTTATGTAGTTGATACTTGTAAAAATTGTCTCTGATGTATTGCTTCAACTGCCATTAGCCCCCAAGTGTCAAGTATACAACTTGGTTGTGTGCTTGAGACTTGTAAAAATTTATCTCTGATGCATCGCTTCAACTGCCATTAGCCCCCAAGTGTCAAGTATACAACTTGGTTGTGTGCTTGAGACTTGTCATTTCTAATCTTACCTTTGAACTTTTGTCTACAGGCTGAGCTGAACCGGAATGCTGTGGAAAACAGTGAGCTTCGAAGCCGGCTTATAGAGACTGAGGCAGCCGCTTCAAAGGCGAAGAAAGAACTTCAAGTCAGTTTAAAAACTGCCGAAGACTTGAAGAAATTCTTTGATGAAGAACGGACTGCTTTTGAAGTCCAGAAGAAGGATCTTGAAAAACGTATTCAGGATGCCGAAGGAGCACTTAACCCGGTTACTGAAGAATTGACCGGGTTAAAATGTCAGATTGATTTGATGACCTCTGCTATCTTTGGTAAACATAATCTGAATTCTTGTCTGTTATCTTTGCAATCTGTGATTTGTATCGGTTTAACTTTTCTTGCTGCATGTAGGACGCCGTGTCTCCCATCTTGGGGATGATGTACGTAAGAAACTGAAGGCCTGCTATACTTTGGTGGAGCAACTGTACTCTGGAGCGCAAAGGATTATCAGCGCTACCTCCTTTGGTAAACCGGCTCCTTCAACCATCAAGGCTACTTTGAACAGCTTGTCAATTCTGCCAACTCGTCTTGAAGAGGTGAAGAAATCGGCTGCCCGAGGAGGTGCTCTTCTGGCCCTGACAAGGGCTAAAGCTTGGGTTCCAGACATTGATCCGGCAGAAGTGTTGACCGGTTTTCCTGACACCAAAGAAGACGGTTCAGCATTTGGTGAGAGAGATCTGTACGCTCTGACAAAGGAAATGCGTCCACTTTCTAGCAAGATTGCGGTGGAAACTGATTTGTCTCGATACCACCCAGCATATGATCTGCAAAACGAGCGTGTGGAACGACCGGTTTACGATGTTGCAAATTTAACTCCGCCGGTTCGTCCTCACACTTTTGCTCCTGATATTGATCCTGCTGAGTTGATCAACGATGAAATGTATTTCCGTGCCTTGGCCAAGATTGATTGGCGTGCACCAGATTTCCCGCCGCTTCACGAGGAGGAAGATGTTCCGGAACCAGATGGTGGCCAATCATCCCGGCAGGGAGGAACGGAATCTTAAGTGTTATTGCTGTAATCACAATTGCTATTCCATAAACAATGCTTCCAACTATTTGGCTTTCATGCCTTGTAATAGGCTTTAGCTGAAATTTAATGCACTGTGATCCGGCTTTTGGTCTTTATAAAGTATTCTTTCGCTGACTTGTTGATTGATGCGGATCTCTTGCCCTGTTCATAAAAAAGATGAAAAATATGTCCTAGTGGTGTGATCACTGGACGGATTAACTTGCTCTCTTGGTATGATAAACAAGCATACTTTTGATAAATAACTTTGATACCTTAATTGCATGTAGCCGAAATGCCTTAAACCGGCAAGATGTTTAAAATTACCTTAATAAGCCCTTGGAACTCTTCAGTCTTAACTTGGCCATGAATTTTTCTTTTCTTGGCTCAGCAATTTGTAACTTGTATCTGACCCCGTGCTGCCAATTGTCAGCTCATCATGAAGTCGAACCGGGTTACGATGAACGCCGGTTTAACTTTCTCTGGTGTTCATGGCCCAGACTTATAACACTAGATATACAGTCAACTTCTAGAGCTGTTCCCCTTGGTTAAAAAAGTTATGAAACACAGAAATCATCAAGAACACATATAATTATTGTAAATCAAATTATGCAATCGAGGCTTTTCAAAGAGCTGCCAGGCTCAAAACTGTTCAGGGAGCCGGGTCATCATTTGAACGTGGGCGATACCACTGTTCAGGGAACCCAAAATTTCATAACATAGCCATTCAAGAGGTGTGTGGACGAACCACTGTCCTCAGGGGCCGGGTCATCATTTGAACGTGGGCGATACCACTGTTCAGGGAACCCAAAATTTCATAACATAGCCATTCAAGGGGTGTGTGGGCGATACCACTGTCCTCAGGGGCCGGGTCATCATTTGAACGTGGGCGATACCACTGTTCAGGGAACCCAAAATTTCATAACATAGCCATTCAAGAGGTGTGTGGGCGATACCACTGTCCTCAGGGGCCGGGTCATCATTTAAACGTGGGCGATACCACTGTTCAGGGAACCCAAAATTTCATAACATAGCCATTCAAGAGGTGTGTGGGCGATACCACTGTCCTCAGGGGCCTCTAATGTTCCTCTTTTTCCTTTTTCTTTTATACAGGGCTTTCTTCTTCCTGAACCGGACGTGATCTTTTGTTCCTGTGAGTTTTACCGCTCCTTCACATACCCTGCAAAGATTAGTTTCTAAAAACCAGCTAATATTGAAATATGTCTCTTTGATAACAAACTGATATGGATATTTGCCGCAAATTTGATGTATGTGGAAAAAGGGCTGAGCCCCCGGTTTACCGAGGATGCCGGTTTATTCATTATTCATAATATATACATAGGATACATGGGAGCCTATGGCTCAAGTATAATACGGCCGCAGATGAGCAATGTTCCATGGCCTTTTCGTCTCCTCTTCTGATGTCCGTGAATCTTTGTGCTCTCGAATGTCCACCAAATAGTATGACCCGTTGTGTAAATTTTTGCTGATCACAAAGGGCCCTTCCCAGGGCGGAGATAGCTTGTGCATGTCTGTTTGATCTTGGATAAGCCAGAGTACCAAGTCACCCTCATGGAATGTCCTGGTTCTGATCCGGCGGCTGTGATATCTGCGCAGGTCTTGCTGATAAATCGCTGACCGTGCTGCAGCTATGTCACGCTCTTCATCCAACCGATCCAAACTATTCTGTCTTGACTCTTCGTTGATAGCTTCTACATAGGCCGCCACCCTTGGTGAATCATGGCGTATGTCACTTGGAAGAACTGCTTCTGCACCGTAAACCATGAAGAAAGGTGCATAACCTGTAGACCGGTTGGGTGTAGTATTAATGCTCCAAAGGACCGACGGCAACTCTTCCACCCAACACCCTGGGGTTCTCTGCAAAGGTGTCATAAGCCGGGGCTTGATTCCACGCAAAATCTCCTGATTTGCCCTTTCTGCTTGACCATTGGATTGGGGGTGAGCCACAGAAGATACATCCAAACGAATATGCTCTCGTTGACAGAATTCTTCCATCTCACCCTGAGATAAATTGGTACCGTTATCGGTGATGATGCTGTGTGGAAAACCAAACCAGAATATTACTTTTTTGATGAACTTAACCGCCGTTGCCGCATCACACTTGCTTATAGGTTCCGCTTCAACCCACTTTGTAAACTTGTCTACTACCACTAGTAGATGAGTTTTTTGATCTTGGGATCTCTTGAAAGGACCAACCATGTCAAGCCCCCAAGTTGCAAAAGGCCAAGTTATTGGTATCATCCGGAGTTCTTGTGCCGGAACAAGGGCACGTCTTGAGAACTTCTGACAAGCGTCACACTTGCGGACCAGGTCTGCTGCATCTGCATGTGCGGTTAACCAATAAAAGCCATGTCTGAAAGCCTTAGCCACTAAAGATTTTGATCCGGCATGATGACCGCAATCCCCTTCATGAATCTCCCTTAGAATCTCACAACCTTCCTCAGCTGAAACACACCGTTGAAATACTCCAGAGGTACTACGATGATGCAGCTCCCCATTGGCAATTGTCATAGACTTGGAACGCCGGATTATCTGCCGTGCTTCACCTTCATCTTCTGGCAATTCTCCCCGGCTTAAATATACCAAATAAGGTATCGTCCAATCCGGAATAACATGGGTTGCTGCAACCAACTGTGCCTCTGGGTCCGGAACAGCCAGATCGTCCTCTGAAGGTACTTGAACCGAAGGATTGTGCAATTCATCCAAAAAGGTGTTCGGTGGTACCGGTTTACGTTGCGACCCTAGCCGGCTTAAAGCGTCAGCTGCTTCGTTCTTCCGCCGGTCTATGTGTTCCACCTGATACCCTTTGAAGTAACCTGCCACCGCTTCAACCTCTCGCCGATAAGCCGCCATGAGGGGATCCCTTGAATCCCACTTGCCCGAAACTTGCTGTGCCACTAGGTCTGAATCGCCCAAGCACTTAACCCGGCTTAAATTCATCTCCTTTGCCAATCGCAGACCATGAAGTAGTGCTTCATATTCCGCTGCATTATTAGTACAAGGAAATAACAACCGGAGGACATAACAAAATTTATCACCTCTGGGGGAAGTTAAAACCACTCCGGCCCCCGAGCCCTCCAACTGTTTCGAACCGTCGAAGTGAATCGTCCAATAAGTGAGATCCGGCTTTTCTTCCGGGGTCTGCAATTCTGTCCAGTCGTTGATGAAGTCCACCAGTGCCTGAGATTTGATAGCAGTACGTGGTACGTATTTCAATTCATGTGGACTGAGCTCAATGGCCCACTTGGCTATCCTGCCTGTTGCTTCTCTATTCTGGATTATATCTCCCAACGGAGCCGAGCTGACCACAGTTATCGGATGCCCTTGGAAATAATGCTTCAACTTCCGGTTCGCCATGAATACCCCATACACCAATTTCTGCCAGTGAGGGTATCTTTGCTTGGACTCGATGAGTACCTCACTCACATAGTAAACCGGACGCTGAACCGGATGTTCTTTCCCTGCTTCCTTGCGCTCAACCACAATTGCAACGCTAACTGCCCGTGTGTTTGCAGCAACATACAGTAGCAAAGGCTCCTTGTCAATAGGGGCGGCTAAAACCGGCGGCTTCGCTAGTTGCTGTTTCAGATTCTCAAACGCTGTATTTGCTTCATCACTCCAGATGAACCGGTCCGTTTTCTTCAACATTTGATACAGCGGGATCGCTTTTTCTCCTAAGCGACTGATGAACCGGCTCAGAGCCGTGATCCGTCCAGCTATGCGCTGAACATCGTTAATGCAAGCCGGTTTTGTCAAAGATGTGATGGCCTTGATCTTCTCCGGATTGGCTTCTATTCCCCGGTTTGAGACCAGGAATCCCAAAAGCTTACCGGCCGGGACACCAAAAGCACATTTCTCCGGATTGAGCATCATCTTGTAAGCCCGAAGATTATCAAAGGTTTCTCTGAGATCTTCTATCATTGTCCTCTCCTCCTTTGATTTAACCACAATGTCGTCCACGTAAGCATGTACGTTCCTTCCTATCTGCCCTTTCAAGCAATTCTGAACACAACGCTGATAAGTCGCCTGCGCACACTTGAGCCCAAAAGGCATAGATACATAGCAAAAAGCACCAAAAGGGGTTATGAATGCCGTCTTCTCTTGGTCTTCAACTGCCATTTTGATCTGGTGATAGCCTGAGTACGCATCCAGGAAACTCAGCCGCTCACACCCTGCTGTAGCATCAATAATCTGATCAATGCGAGGTAGGGCAAAAGGATCAGTCGGGCAAGCTTTATTGAGGTCTGTGTAGTCCACGCACATCCTCCACTTCCCATTCTTCTTTAGAACTAGCACCGGGTTGGCCAACCATTCCGGATGAAACACTTCCACTATGAACCCTGCCGCCAAAAGCTTAGCCACTTCTTCTCCTATAGCCTTGCGCCTCTCTTCGTTGAAGCGGCGCAGATACTGCTTTACCGGTTTAAACTTCGGATCAATATTTAACTTGTGCTCAGCGAGTTCCCTCGGTATACCAGGCATGTCAGAGGGCTTCCATGCAAAGATATCCCGGTTCTCACGGATGAACTCGATGAGCGCGCTTTCCTATTTAGGATCCAAGTTAGCACTGATGGTGAACTGCTTAGATGAATCTCCGGGCACAAAATCGATCTGCTTAGTCTCTTCCGCTGATTTGAACTTCAAAGCCGGATCATGCTCAGTGGTTGGCTTCTTCAGCGGAGTCATGTCCGCCGGATCAACATTATCTTTATAAAATTTTAACTCTTCTGCGGAACATACCGCTTCTGCATAAGCTGCATCACCTTCTTCACATTCCACTGCTATCTTACGACTGCCGTGCACCGTAATCGTGCCTTTATGTCCCGGCATCTTGAGCTGCAGATAAACATAGCATGGCCTAGCCATAAATTTAGCATAAACCGTCCTTCCAAACAAAGCATGATACGGACTTTTGATTTTTACAACTTCAAAGGTGATCATCTCCGATCTAGAATCATGCTCATCCCCAAAGGTAACTTCTAAGTCAATCTTACCAACTGGATAAGCTGACTTACCTGGGACCACCCCGTGAAACACTGTGTTTGATGTCCTTAACTGTTTATCTGTTAGACCCATACGGCGAAAGGTCTCATAGTATAATATGTTGATGCTGCTACCTCCGTCCATGAGGACTTTAGTGAACCTGTATCCTCCTACCTGAGGTGCCACCACCAAGGCTAAATGTCCCGGATTATCTACCCGTAACGGGTGGTCCTCCCTGCTCCAAACAATGGGCTGCTCTGACCATCGTAGAAACTGCGGTGTCGCCGGTTCTACCGCATTAACAGTCCGCTTTAAAACCTTCTGGTCTCTTTTGCATAGACTTGTGGTGAAAACATGATATTGGCCGCTGCTCAACTCCTTTGGATTATTCTGGTACCCGGATTGCTGTTGTTGCTGCGGACGCTGCTGCTGCTGATTTCCTTGGCTATTGTGACTCCCTTGGCCCTGCTGCTGATTATTCTGATTATTGTAACCACCTTGATGATACGGCTGATTTCCCTGATTCTGATAACCACCTTGATAATGTGATTGGCTTCCTTGACCATTATAGTTTCCTTGACCGCCTGGGCCGCCTGGCCGGGATTGATAACCGCCGTTGTTCCCTTGATAACCGTTGTTGCCCCTATATCCCGAACCGAAATTGTTCCCTTGGTAACCCGGGCCATAAAACCCGGGCCCTGAACCGGCATTCGGGGGTCGGCTATGAGGATTAAAACGGCCGTTCCCTGCTATCGCGGGGTTCAGGCATTCTCTCGCAGTGTGCCGTGCAGGCCCCTTATTCCCGCTATGCTTTATGCAGGGTTGATCCAAATCCTGCTCCCAACCCGGATTTCCTCCACCGGCTTGGCGAGCGGGACCCCGCTGATTTCCCTGAAAACCGCCTTGAACCTGTGTATTAGCCACAAAATCGGAGCTGCCTTCCGGTTTCCGTTTGCCCAACACACCTGAAGTGATCGGACTGGCTGAAGCCGGTTTACCAGTCTTGCTGGCCTTTCCCGCTTTATCTCCTTCTGGCTCCGGATATTTGGTATTATCTGAGTCTCCGTACTTCACCAAGGCACTCATTAAAGTCCCCATGTCATTGCACTCTCGTTTGAGCCGTCCGAGTTTTAATTTCAAAGATTCAAACCGGCAATTGTTCTCCAAAGTTACAATTGCGGTGCTCGGATTAATACCGTTTGAGGAGTGCAAGATCTCTGCCACTCTGCGTACCCAAGCTGCTGTAGACTCCTGCTCCCCCTGCACACATGCTGCTAAATCTATCACCGACATAGGTTGCTTGCATGTATCTTTGAAATTTTTGATGAACTGACTACGCAGCTCCCCCCATGATCCGATGGAATTCGGAGGAAGTCCCTTTAGCCAAGTCCGGGCCGTTCCTTCAAGCATCATAGTGAAATATTTGGCACAAGCCGATTCATCCACGTCCAACATCTCCATAGCCATCTCGTAGCTTTCCACCCAAGCCTCGGGCGGTAAATCGGCTGTGTAATTGGGCACCTTGCGAGGTCCTTTGAAATCCTTGGGCAGCTTAACGCTCCGCAGGGCCGGGACAAGACACTGTATCCCAAAACCGCTCGCTGTTGCTCCTGTCCCCGTAGTGCCGGTGTGAACCGGCGTTGACTGGCGGATCTCCTCCCTGGCCTCCGATCTAGGCCGGTTTCGATCCGGGGCCGGCATCTCTGCCCTTGCCGGATTATCTTGCCTGTGCTGATGTCTCCTCCGTTCGCTACTAGATACTTCGGGTTCCTCCCAATGTCTAGAATAACTTCGGTTGGGACGTGGTGTTGAATGCAACCTTTCCCTGCTGTGAGAGTACGCTTGCTGCTGTATTAACGCCGTGTTGAGTAACCTCTGGGCCCTACGCGCCTCTATCGCTATAGGGGATGTTTCTTCCACAGGTAAAGCGGCCAACCATGCTGCCGCTGCAGCGATATTATCCACAGGGTTTGAATAGTGCCCCGGGGGGACCGGAACATAAGGTGCCGATGTAATCCGTCGCTCCCGCTCTGCGGCGGGTTGCTGAACCGGTTCCTCTCGCGCCGGTGGGCTTCTCCGGTTTAAGATCAGATTGTTACTGGCCCCAGCTCCCGGTGTTTTGAACAAATTCGCAGATTCGTAACCCGGCGGCAGGCGGGATCGATATTTTCGTCCTCTTACCCCTTCCATGGAAGCCTGTTCCATCCTTAAGTGAAAAGCTTGTTCATCCAACTCTGCTTGTCTTATCGCCAGCATCTCTCCTTCTGCCTTTAAATCCTCCTTTAACTGATCGATCCGGGCCTTCAACTGAAGAAGCACTGCATCATGTTGCGCCTTGTCTGCTGGAGCTACGACCTCTACTGCCTTAGCCGCGAACTCCTCCATCAAGGTGGATAGAACCGCAGTAACGGAGGGATTTGAACCGCTTCCTCCTGCGCCAGCCTCTGCTGTTGTTCCGTTCGTCGGGGGTTGTGAACCGTCCATGAAAACCGCCACCCGGTTTGGCGGGTCGGAGGGGCCCGGAATACTGTTTCCATCGGACTCACCCTCAGACCGGCCGTCCCGCAACTGATACAGAGATCCAGTTTCCCCGGACGAAGATTCGTCATCTGAATAGACCACGGTTGCACCGTCAGATTCCGACCCGTCCTCAGCTTGTCCTCCGTGAATCGCTTCGACAAACAGATGTTTCATAGCCGGTTGAATCCGGGTCGACCTCGCACGCTGAGCCGGCTTGACGATGTTGGGGGAGGTGTCCGGCTCAGGTCCCGGTTCACCGATTTTGCCGATGAAGACTTGGATGCTGCCGAAGGGAACCCGGTACCCGTATTCGATCGAATCGGCCTCCGGTCCCCAGCCTGCGTCGTCGATGTAGATCCGGCCGCGACGACTCTTGGTCATCCGGCCGACCGCGTAGCCCTTTAACCCCTTGAGGCCGCCTTCCAAGAACTCGAAACCATCGTGCGCAGGCCCCACGGTGGGCGCCAACTGTCGTGGAATTACCACGGCAGATGTCCGGTTTAGCGGACTTGATGATGGAACCATTGCACGGGTTAGCTTGAAAGGGTTCATGGCGCACAAAGGACGCAAAGGGTTTTATACTAGTTCGGCCCCTTCGAGAAGGTAAAAGCCTACGTCTAGTTGGTTTGGTATTGCTTGGGCGTCGGATTACAGGGAGCGGAATCGCTTGCCTGCGTCTCGACGGATCGATTGTTGCTTGTCCCTGAACCGATGCCGGGTCGTCCCTTTATATAGAGGTGACGCCTGGTCCGGTTTACAGAGTCCTGAGGCCGGCTCATAATCGTGTCCGCCTCGGTCTCTCCCTTTCTTTCTTATCTCTCAAGCTACATCTCTTTGGCAATTTACAAACCGTATTTCTATACATGGGCCTTGAAATCTCATGGGCCGTAATCTCTACTAAAAATAATAAACCAAGTACGATATAACTAAGCCGGTTTACAATATCCGGTTTATACCTATTAACCATATCCCTGACAGTAATGACCAGAAGGGGTAGGCACATGCTGTGACGGTACAACCTAACGGGTTGGCTCCACGGCCGGCGGCTGAACTGACGCTCCCGTGCCCGGTGCCCCTCCCCGGTTCACCTCCGGCTAGTTACTGGTTCCTGCTCCTGGCGTGCTAAAGAGGTTCCTTGCCTCATAAACCGGTGGCAAGCGAGATCGTTGCCTTCTCATCATTACCTCGTGTGAAGCGGTCTGATCCAACATGAGTCGATAGGCTTGAGCATCAAGCTCCGCCTGCCTTGTAGCCATCCTGGCTTTCTCAGCAGCTAGGTCCAACTTGGCTTGTTCAATCCGGCTCATCACCTGAGCGACCTCCGCATCATGTTGCTCCTTGTTGGCCTGGGCTACCTCTGCCGTTAATAGTGTTTTCAAAGTATCGATCAAGACGGATAAAGTCTCAGATGGTGACGGGGCGGGATCTCCAGCCCTAGCCCCCACAACATCTGATGTTAACGCAGCTGTTGTTGAGGACTGCTGCACACAGGTTGTGATCCGGCCATAAAGACAGTAACCCAGTTTGGCGGATCGAGGGGGTCCGGAATACTGTCTCCATCGAAACAGCCCTCAGATCGGCCGTCCTGCAGCAGATATAAAGATTATGTCTCTCCGGAGGACGATTCGTCGCCGGAATAGACAACAGTCTCGCCGCTAGAGTCCGATCCGTCCTCAGCCTGTACTCAATGCACTGCTCCAACGAAGGCGTGCTTCATTGCGGGCTGAATCCGGGCAGGTCTCGCACACTGAGCCGGCTCGACGATGTTGGGGAAGATGTCCGGCTCAGGGCCCGGTTCGCCGATCTTGCCGATGAAGACGTGGATGCCGCCGAAGGGGACCCGGTACCCGTATTCGATTGAATCGGCCTCGGGGCCCCAGCCTACGTCGTTGATGTAGACCTTGCCGCGACGACTCTTAGTCATCCGGCCCACTGCGTAGCCCTTGAGTCCTTCAAAACTGCCCTTGAAGAACTCGAAACCATCATGCGATAGCCCCACGGTGGGTGCCAACTGTCGTTGTTTTGTCACGGCAGATGTCCTAGCAAAAGGACTTAGTCGTGAGGCCATCGCTACGTGTTAGCTTAAAGGGGTTAAAGCGGACAAGGACACATGGATTTTATACTAGTTCGGCCCCTTCGGTGAAGGTAAAAGCCTACGTCTAGTTTGGTGTAGTATTGCTAGGGGTTCGATGACCAGGGAGCGAATCCGCTTTCCTGTGTCTCGATCTGTTGTTCTCTACCTTGAACCGTCGTCAGGTCGTCCCTTTATATAGAGGTGACGCCCGGTCCGGTTTGTAGAGTCCCGAGGCCAGCTCATAAAATGTGTCCGCCTCGGTCTCTGTTGTTTCTATCTTACATCTCAAGTTACATAATATGGCGGTTTACAAACCATGGGACCTAACACTTGGGCTCTACACCTCTTGGGCTAAAGTCTCTTACTTCATGCTCCGCTGGGCTTCAAAATAATCTTGATAACTTAAACTGGCCCCTCCTAGGCGGTTTATACCTGGTAGTAATATCCCTGACAAGACCGGTAAAATAGAAAACCTATCAAGGGCAAACCTTTGCCTTGCACAAAGTCCACTTGAGCTAGATGTAGACGATCTTGACTTCCTCAAGTTGGACCACCTTTCTTGATTGCGTTGGCCCAATGAAGACTAGTAGATTGCTCCCCCATACTCCACTATGGGTGAGCCACTCTTCGGCACATCTTCAAAAGTCCATTGTCACCACAATGGACGGCAAGCTTCAAGCACTTGATCTCTTCGTGATGCATCACTTGAACTTGCACGCCGCAACCTAACCCCACAAAGAACTCTCACGAAGACCATGGGTTAGTACACAAAGTGTAATTGACAATGCTTACCATACCATGGGCTCACTTGATCCCTCTCGGTACATCTTCTACGCTTTGTGTGTTGATCAACTTGATTCACTATTTGACTTAGTCTTTGTTAACCTCTCACATGATCAATCTTTAGGTAATTCCTTGAATAGCACCTTGGTCATCACAAACTCTCGTTGAAACCAACAAATGGACTCCAAGAAAAGCCTATGGACAAATCCTTCAAATATAACTCAAGGCAACCATTAGTCCATAGAGATTGTCATCAATTACCAAAAACAAACATGGGGCCACTGCATGTTCTTTCACATGGTATAGGCTATGCGATGATATTGGATCTTGGAGCTGGAATCAATTGAAATTGGAATTTCACCAAAAGTTTTATCCTATGCATCTAGTTCATCGTGATCGGAATTATATTTTATAATTTTTGGCCTCGTGGAGGAGAAGGTATCGCTCAAGATTGGGGGAGACTTAAGTCAATGTTATGTCCATGCCCCAATCATGAGCTCTCGAGAGAAATTATTATACATAATGTTTATACTTGGCTTTCTTGTAATGATCGATCCACGCTCGATACTTCTTGTACTGGATCCTTTATGAAGAAGACCGTTGAATTCAGGTGGGATCTTCTTGAAGGAATTAAACGCAACTATGAAGATTGGGAACTCGACGAAGGTAAAGAGTCAGGTATAAAACTTGAGTTTGATTGTGTTAAATCTTTTATGAATACTGATGCTTTCAATGATTTTAGCACTAAATATGGACTTGAGTGTGAGATAGTGGCCTCATTTTGTGAATCATTTGCTACTCATGTTGATCTCCCCAAGGAGAAGTGGTTCAAATACCACCCACCTATTAAGAAAAAGTTGAGGAACCAGTTCAAGTTAAATAAGAAACTATCATTTACAATGTTGACTCCGTTGTGCTTACCGCTTATATTGAAAAACCGCCTTTCTCTGTTAGGATAAAGGGACATGCTAAAGTTTCAGCCATGGTTAACAAAAGTAATATTAGAGCACCTAGACCTTCTGAACAAATTAAAGTAGAACCTACTATTATCGTGAAAGTCGGAGAGATGGAGCAAAGTGGTGACGTAAAATAGGACGAACTAGCAGAAAAATTGCTGGAAGAAATTAATAGCGGGAGGAAACTAGTAATGCACAGAGTTAATATCCGCCAAAAATACATACATCACACCATTTTGGTTCAGTGATTAATATCTTTCCAAACGAGAAAGACGAAGCGGGAGCAAAAGGCTGGAGGGGCCAACGCAGTCGTGGCTGCCTGGCGCTTTTTTGGAGCAGGTGTCACATGGCGTCAACGCTGCAGATCGTAGAGCCCCGACGTGCGTGTACGATGAGAATCGAAGGGAGAAGATGCCTGCCACTGTCGTCCACGCTGAGCACGAGTGCGGCACTCAAGGCTACCATGCGCGCACTATCACCGTTGTCAAGTTCGCTTCATTTGTCGGTGCAAAATGTCAATGGTGGGTGATCTCCATGGAGGTCGTTTAAAAAATAAATTGGAAAACATATTTTAAAGTTTCAAAAAATGCTGAACAAATCATACATGTTTTTATGGATGTATTCTACACGTGCATAAATTTTGAAGATGAAACACATTATGGCGAGAGCTAAAAAAAGACAAATCACGATTTTCAAACTGAAGAACAGTGCAAACACTGTTCACTACTAGAATTGTTGGATTTTCTCTTTTTTGTGTAGCTCGCATCATAATATATTTCATTGAAAGATTTAATACACATGTAGAATTTATCCATATGAATGTGTAGAACTTTTTCAGAATTTTTTGAAACTCCAAAATGTAATTATAAAAAAAATTCAATATATCCACCTCCATGGAGGTCGACCGCCTAGATCCGGACATTTTACATAAGATCATCTATAGTAGCAGATTCCGGTAAAATCCCGTACTGCAGAATCGTTTTAGGGTATCCTTGAAAACGATTTTGTGGGAAACGCAAAGGCTCCGGCAAAACAGAACATGTAAATCTTGAACTAAAAATTTAAGAAATAGTTCATCAACCATGGTTCATCATACATAGGAAACACAAACTACGTGCCAATCTAAATCGACCAGCTCGTTCATTGACGCCGAGGTAGAACTTCACGGCGGACTTGCGACACATGCATGCTCGTCCTTTGAAACGGCGAGACGGTCGGCGGTGCCTTCTTCTTCGGGCGCGGCCGCACGCTTAATAGCGACGACCTCCACATCCGACTCCCGGGCCCTCTGGATATGCGGGAAAATATTGGTGTTGAGCTCGTGGAAGCCGACCCAAGTGCTTCGCTCGCCGCCGCAGGAGAGCCGGCCATGGGCACGAGCTTTGTCGGTGCGAAAATCGGCAGACCTCGGGGTAGGGGTCACAAACTGTGGATCTTGAACAGATTGTAACAAGATATTTTACATAGGTTTGGGTCCTTTTGATGGAGGTAAAACAATACGTCCTAATCTTGTTTATATTGATGAGAATGTATCAAGTACAGAGTCAATCTACCTCGAGATCGTAAGATGTGTCTAACTCTATGGCTAGGTGAATGATGTTGCTTTGGTCTCCCTTCTACGGGCTAAACCCTACGTCTTATATACACATGAAGTAGGGTATCTAGGGTTATAAGGTCGACATCTAGGCATAAGACGGCATGAGTAGCCTTGGAGTATATGACAAGTCTTCAGTGGATGTAGTCTTGATCACGCCTCCCGCGTACAGCCACCAGAGTCCTCCATGAGAACGAATGAGGGCTTATCGGCCCAATCCGGGGAGCATGGGCCGACTAGGTTGGCACCCCCTAATCCAGGACACCGTCAATAGCCCATGAATTGGTCTTCTCTGCCGAGGATGACACACTTGACGAATACAACCTCGGATCCAAAGTCTTTGTCTCGACAGACGAGTTCCCTTCGCAATCCTCAGTCCATTCTTTTAAAGGAGCGGTGACGAAAAATGCTCTGTCCAACGTGTACCCTGCCCAAAGAGATTGGGTAACTTAGCCTCGAAGGCCAACCACCTAGGTGTGAACAGTTCCACATAGTGTGACAACCTTATTGAAGCGGCTTACACCACGACAGGTCTGGCAATTACTGCTTCCCCCTAAATCCGGGCTCGAGATTGCCTTTTTACTGGTACGTCCCATCATGTGGAGATCTTGCCCGTTTTCTTAGGGATATCATTACGATTTTGTTTCCCTCCCTATGCTTAACGACATCTTTCATGGGAGTGGCATTTTTATCTACGTGGTAAGGGGGACTCTTGGCCTTTCCATGACCTATAAGAGCAAAAAGAGGATAGCGCACCGCATGCTGCTTCGTCTAGCTCCAGCACCGAGATCCAATCTCACATTCCTTTCCTTATCAAGTCCAAACTCCTCCACCAGCCATGGCGTGATACATCCATTTTGGATCATGTTTTCTTACTGTGATTTTTAGTATTTTTATTCATTATAACTCTTTGGGGAGTAATTCTAATGCATTTTCTCTGATAATTTGCATGGTTTACACAAAGAGGGAGAATGCTGGCAGCTGAAATTCGGGACATGAATAAAGCTACGTCAAAGATACATATTCTACACATCTCCAAATGGGATGAAAATTTACAAAGAATTATTTGGGATTATATAATAAATATTGGAGAGAAGAACCACCGGAGGGGGGCACCCAGGCGCCCACGAGGCACCAGGGCACGCCCTGGTGTCTAGTGGGGGCCCAGGCCCATCTTCCGGCGACCATCTTGACAAGCATGGTGGAGATTTCAACCTCCGGTATATTTCTTTTATTTATCACAATATCTTTCATATACTTAGCATACAGATTTGTTTTAAGCATATCAGTCAAATGCATACGCAAAAAGATAGGTCTAATCATTTCAGCAAAGCGCCCAAAATCCTCATAATCCTTTTTCTTGGATGGTTTAGGAGGAAAAGGCATGGGTTTCTGAACCCATGGTTCTCTTTCTTTACCATGCTTCCTAGCAACGAAGTCTCTCTTATCATAACATTGATTCTTTGATTGTGGGTTATCAAGATCAACAGCAGGTTCAATCTCTACATCATTGTTATTGCTAGGTTGAGCATCATCATTAACATTATCACTAGGTTCATGTTCATTACAAGATTGTGTTTCAGCATCAGAAATAGAAATATCATTGGGATTCTCAGGTGTATCAACAACAGGTTCACTAGAAGCATGCGAAGTCCTATCATTTTTCTTTTCCTTCTTCTTAGAGGGACTAGGTGCATCAACATTAGTTCTCTGAGAATCTTGCTTAGCTCTTTTAGGGGGGCCCTCTGGATACAAAGGTTCCTGAGTCATTCTACCCCCTCTAGTCATAAATCTAACAACATTATTAGTTTTCTTACTATTTAATTCATTGAGCAAATCATTTTGTGCTTTAAGTACATGTTCTACCTGAGTGGTAACCATAGAAGCATGTTTACTAATGAGCTTAGGTTCACCTTTAACTCTAGACATATAATCACTCAAGTGTTCAATCATATAAGCATTACGTTTCAATTGTCTACCAACATAAGCATTGAAGTTTTCTTGTTTAACAATAAAATTGTCAAACTCATCTAAGCATTGGCTGGCAGACTTATTACGAGGAATATCACCTTCATCAAATCTATAAAGAGAATTTACCTTTACTACCTGTGTCGGATTATCAAGACCATGTATTTCTTCAATAGGTGGTAAATTCTTAATATCTTCAACTTTAATACCTTTTTCTTTCATAGATTTCTTTGCCTCTTGCATATCTTCAGGACTGAGAAACAGAATACCCCTTTTCTTCGGAGTTGGCTTGGGAGTTGGTTCAGGAAGTGTCCAATTATTTTCATTACTCAACATATTATTTAATAGCAATTCAGCTTGATTAACAGTTCTTTCCCTGAAAACACAACCAGCACAACTATCCATGTGGTCTCTGGAAGCATCGGTTAGTCCATTATAAAAGATATCAAGTATTTCATTTTTCTTAAGAGGATGATCATTCAAAGCATTAAGTAATCGGAGAAGCCTCCCCCAAGCTTGTGGGAGACTCTCTTCTTCAATTTGCACAAAATTATATATTTCCCTTAAGGCAGCTTGTTTCTTATGAGCGGGAAAACATTTAGCAGAGAAGTAATAAATCATATCTTGGGGACTACGCACACAACCAGGATCAAGAGAATTAAACCATGTTTTAGCATCACCCTTTAGCGAGAACAAAAATAGCTTAAGGATATAATAGTAACGAATTTGTTCCTCATTGGTGAATAGGGTGGCTATATCATTTAATTTAGTAAGATGTGCCACAACAGTTTCACATTCATCGCCATGGAAAGGATCATATTCAACCAAAGTAATTAACTCAGGATCGACAGAGAAATCATAATCCTTATCAGAAATACAGATAGATGAAGTAGCAAAAGTAGGGTCATATTTCATTCTAGCATTCAAAGACTTTTCTTTCAGCTTAGCTAACAATTTCTTAAGATCATATCTATCTTTGCAAGCTAAAAGTTCTCTAGCAGTTTCTTCATCCATAACATAACCCTCAGGCACAACAGCCAATTCATATCTAGGCTGAGAATCTTCATCATCACATTCATCAATATTATGAGTTTCAATAATTTCATTCTCTCTAGCCCTAGCAAGTTGTTCATCAAGAAATTCACCTAGTGGCACAGTATTATCAAACATAAAAGTAGTTTCATCATAAGTATCATGCATAGCAGAAGTGGCATCATCAAGAACATGCGACATATCGGATTCAATAGCAGGTGTAGGTGTTGCAAGTTTACTCAAAACAGAAGGTGAATCAAGTGCAGAGCTAGATGGCAGTTCCTTACCTCCCCTCATAGTTGAGGGAAAGATCTTGGTCTTTTTGTCTCTCAAGTTCTTCATAGTGATCAACAGATATAAGTGCCAAGTGACTCAAAGAATATAGCTATGCTCCCCGGCAACGACGCCAGAAAATATTCTTGATAACCCACAAGTATAGGGGATCGCAAAAGTTTTCGAGGGTAGAGTATTCAACCCAAATTTATTAATTCGACAAAAGGGGAGCCAAAGAATAGTCTCAAGTATTAGCAGTTGAGTTGTCAATTCAACCACACCTGGAAGACTGAATATCTGCAGCAAAGTATTTAGTAGCAAAGTAGTATAGAAGTAACGGTAACGGTGACAAAAGTAACAGTAGCAGTTTTGTAGTAATTGTAACAGTGGCAACGGAAAAGTAACTAAGCGAAGATCAATATGTGAAAAGCTCGTAGGCATTGGATCAGTGATGGATAATTATGTCGGATGTGATTCCTCATGCAACGGTTATAACATAGGGTGAAACAGAACTAGCTCCAGTTCATCAATGTAATGTAGGCATGTATTCAGAATATAATCATACGTGCTTATGGAAAAGAACTTGCATGGCATCTTTTGTCCTACCCTCTCATGGTAGCGGGGTCCTATTGGAAACTAAGGGATATTAAGGCCTCCTTTTAATAGAGTACCGGACCAAAGCATTAACACTTAGTGAATACATGAACTCCTCAAAACTATAGTCATCACTGGGAGTGGTCCCGATTATTGTCACTTCGGGGTTGCCGGATCATAACACATAGTAGGTGACTATTGACTTGCAAGATAGGATCAAGAACTCACATATATTCATGAAAACATAATAGGTTCGGATCTGAAATCATGGCACTCGGGCCCTAGTGACAAGCATTAAGCATAGAAAAGTCATAGCAACATCAATCTTAGAACATAATGGATACTGGGGATCAAACCCTAACAAAACTAACTCGATTACATGGTAAATCTCATCCAACCCATCACCGTCCAGCAAGCCTACGATGGAATTACTCATGCACGGGGGTGAGCATCATGGATTTGGTGATGGAGGAAGGTTGATGATGACGATGGCGACGGATTCCCCTCTCTGGAGCCCCGAACGGACTCTAGATCAGCCCTCTCGAGACAGATTAGGGCTTGGCGGCGGCTCCATATCGTAAAACACGATGAATCCTTCTCTCTGATTTTTTTCTCCCCGAAAGTGAATATATGGAGTTGGAGTCGAGGTCGGTGGAGCCTTAGGGGGCCCACGAGACTGCGGGGCGCGCCCCACCCTCGTGGACAGGGTGTGGGCCCCCTGGTATTGATTCTTTTGCCAGTATTTTTATATATTACAAAAATATTCTCCGTGGATTTTCAGGTCATTCCGAGAACTTTTATTTCTGCACAAAAATAACACCATGGCAATTCTGCTGAAAACAACGTTAGTCCGGGTTACTTCCATTCGAATCATGCAAGTTAGAGTCCAAAACAAGGGCAAAAGTGTTTGGAAAAGTAGATACGTTGGAGACGTATCATGCCACATGTGGCTTTTTTAATTATCTTCCTAAATATGTAAGACAATTATTATCTACTATCATCGTCCTAATATTCATCAGTCTTTCTATAAGTCGCAGTTGATGCTATATAGGTCCGTCGGATCTTACATCAAGATCCGTGCAAAACTTTCTTTTCAGATTTCTTTTTTCTCTTTTAAATCTCAGTTGAGTGAGACATAGCCACGCCATGAAACAGGGGATCAAGCGCCATTAATGGAGACATTGGGAGGGAGGTGGGCGACGGATAGATGTCAAAGGGCTCTCCTCCCGATGAGTACCCCGCACGACACCTCCTAGCCAATAAAAAAAGGGGATGCGTGGCGGCACGTAATTGGTGGGTAGAATGCGCACGGTTTCAATAATACTTGTGTTCCCGATTTGCAACGTGACATCACTTGTTCAAAAATGACTTTGTTGATTGTTAATGTGTGCCCCTTCGCAAATCGGACAGAAAAATTACCACAACATGTTGGTGCCATGTCATGACACCATGCCAAGTTTCATGATTTTCAGGCGAGTTTTGGATTTACGGGGATTTTAAAACCAAGTTTCTCGATGTTTCCGGCCGACCCAAGACGCCCAGATGTTTGAATTCCATTCCCACTTCTTCCATGGGACCTAGAAGTTCACACAAGTACACATAAATGATTTTCCAACTAACTTTTGCGCACTGGAGCATGCACTTGTACTTCAAATTTGAATTGTGCGCATTAAATGCCCGGAAAATCAATTGATGTATGTAAACGCTAAATGAACCCGGAATAATTCCAAAATTTAGCACGAAACTCCTATTTGGTCTAAAATTGCCTCTGTACAAAAATCAAGGCGGGAGAAGGCAGTGTATGTCTTTTCGCACATGAAGGTGACACGTTTCCTCTCGGAACCATGAGCCTTCTTGAGAGAAGCTCCGGTTTGCAAGAAGCTTGTACCAAAGCTTATCCCAATTCGTCCAAAAACATTACCATAGCATGTTGGTACCATGTCATGACACCATGCCAAGTTTCATGATTTTCTGGCGTGTTTTGGATTTACAGGAATTGAAAAACCAAGTTTCTCAATATTTCCAGCCGAGGCACGACGCCCAGATGTTTGAATTCCATTCTCATTTATTGCATGGGACCTACAAATTCACCCAAGGACACACATGTGTTTTTTCAACCAACTTTGGTGCACTGGAGCATGTGCTTGTAGTTCAAATTTGAATTATGCACATAAAATGCCCAGAAAATCAATTAATGTATAAAAAAGCCCAAATGAACCCGGAATAATTCCAAAATTTAGCACGATACTTATATTTTCTCTAATCTGTCTGTGTAAAAAAATTAAGGCAGGAGAAGGCAGTGTATGTCATTTTTGCACACGGAGGTGACACGTTCCCTCTAAGAACCACGAGCCTTCTTGAGAGAAGCTCCGATTTGCAAGAAGCCTATACCAAAGCTTGCCCCAATTCGGCCAAAAAAATTGCCACAACATGTTGGTGCCATTTCATGATACCATGCCAAGTTTCATGATTTTCAGGCATGTTATGGATTTACATGAATTAAAAAACCAAGTTTCTCAATCTTTCCGGCCGAGCCACGATGCCCAGATGTTTGAATTTCATTCACATTTCTTGCATGGGACCTAGAAATTTACCCAACGACACACATGTGATTTTTGAACCAACTTTGGTGCACTGGAGGATGTGCTTGTAGTACAAATTGGAATTATGCACATTAAATGACCAGAAATTCAATTAATGTATAAAAAGTCCAAACGAACCCGGGGTAATTCCAAATTTTAACATGGCACTCATATAGTTATATGTTGCTTCTGTAAAAAATCAAGGGGGGGGGGGCAGCGTATGTCGCTTCGCACACAAATGTTGTCACGAGAGAAGCTCCGGTTTGCAAGAATCTTATACCAAAACTTGTCCAAATGCGGCCATTTTTTTTACCACATCATGTTGGTGCCATGAAATGACACCATGCCAAGTTTCATGATTTTCACGCGAGTTTTGAATTTCTAAGAATTTTAAAACCAAATTTCTCAATGTTCCCGGCCAAGCCACGACGCCCAGATGTTTGAATTTCATTCTCATTTCTTGCATGGGACCTATAAATTCACCCAAAGACACACATGTGATTTTCCAACAAACTTTGCTGCACTTGAGGATGTGCTTGTAGTTTGAATTATGCACATTAAATGCCTAGAAACTCAATTAATGCATAAAAATGCCAAACGAATATGGAATAATTCCAAATTTAAACACGACACTCATGTAGTTGCATGTTCACTGTACATACACGTTCTAGCAATTCAAATACCATCCTTTCCCTCCATAACACCATTTTGTCTTTCAAAACATAATGAAAAAAAATCAGGTATACCACAAACAGTTTACGCAAAAAGTTTCATCGTCTACAGTCCACTGCCCGCGCTTGAACCACACTTGCGCGCTAGTTTGTCGCGGCACCGAGTGAAATTTTTCTGCCACGGTGGAAATATCTATCTCCCCGCCCCCTCTCTCCCACGAAAAGCCACATTCCCACTGTTCCTCCTTACTTTTCAAGTTCAAACCCTCACTGCTGCTTACTGGCAGCTCAGCCTCCTCGCCGGCAACCCTTCTTCCTGCAGCACCGCCTCCTCTCCGTCTACCCTTCTTCTTGCAGCGCCGCCTCCTCGCGGACGACCATTCTTCTTGCTACGCGACCTCCTCGCTGCCGACCCTTCTACTTGCTGCGCGGCCTCGTCGATATGGTCAGGTAATCCACACCCCACCCACACCATCCTCCTCCTTCCCTGTCCCACATGCCCCGACAGACGGTGCGACATCTTCCGCCAAAATCACTGTCCCCGTCCTCCAATTAAGCGCCGCCCACAACAAATTTGCACGCAGTATAACATGGAGCTCCGTAGCATTTGGCAGCGGAGATGCACGCATGCACGAGGTCACTAAGGTTGCCTTGCGTGCTGACCGCCAGATCTTGGAGGAGCACCTTGCCTTTGAGGCCACCATCGACACCGCGACGCGGTTATCTACTTTAAAAATACAGTTCGTGCTGTTTTCTCGAGTCCACCGCCAGTGCCTTCTAGTGATTTGTCATCTGTAATGTTAATATGCAATCTGATGTTCAATTAACAGGTTGGTCCTCTAAAATGTAATGTTCAGTTAATAGTTTGGTCCTCTAAAATGTAATGTTCAGTTAACAGTTTGGTCCAACAATTGCTACATTTTGTAGTACTGTTCTCAAGCATTCTTTGTTTTGTTAACTGTCTTATCTTCTAGTACATGTTTCTATTCTGCAATGTCGTGCTCAGTTAACTGTTTTGGTTCATTTGGTCGGTTGTCCATTTAACTGTTTGGTTCAATTCTGCAATTTGATTTTCATTTGCTGTGGGTACAATTTTGTATTGTTATGCATGCGAGAAATAAATCGAATTTGGTTGTACTTAATACATATTCTACTGATAGTATGACAACTCTCAGTTAACTTGATCAAGATCTTCCTTATGTGTGTTGCAGGGAAACAACGGGAGACATTGTGGTTTACCATCGATGTTTGCACATTCATTGTCCTTTCGCTAATAGCATGTTATTGTGCAGTTGCAGGAATCATTCTAATATTTAGGTTTCTTACAATTTGGTCTTGCACATGTAGGTCCTACTGTCACAGGCTTAGACCCACTATTCGACCCATTTTGCATATGGGGAAATGAGATGTCCATGAATATCAGTCAAGTCAGGAAACTCAGAAAGATTGTTAGGATGAAGAAACGTGCGACGAATAACAGCAAGATCTTGGTTTGCACAATGAAGAAGACATCAGTCAACTATAGGATGGTACTAACTCTTTTACCTTGTTTTTACTCCTTGCGCCATTTCAAAATTTATAACAACGATCTATGCATATCTTTGATTTTAGTACTTTTCAAAGCACTTCACTGATGATTACCTCTCAAACCACCTGCATGGTCAAAAGGCGAGGAAGGTATTCATTCAACACCCACGGTACAATATTGAAGTCTTCCCGAAGAGGACGAAGGTTGGGCGGGCAATTAGCCACTGGTCTAAAGTTGCAAGGACATTCAACATCATTGAAGGCTCAATATTTGCCTTCCGCTTTTACAGTTTCCTAGATGACATTCATCTGTCTATTTACCATGTATGATGCTACTTTCCAAAGGTTTTTGATGTTGCATGTGAAACTTGGTGCTATTGTGTAATGGCGTAACTGACTGCTGAAGCTATCTGATGTAATTCGATTATGAAATCCTTGTTGCAGTTATACGGATATGAAATTTCTGGTGTGTTTTATAAGAAATATCAATTTGATTACTACATGGATTATCAATAATAGGCTAATTACACTGCTTATTGGGGTTTTCTATTACAGATGGTTACTCAGACAACACCGTAGGCGATGAACTCTAACAACCCACATGATTTCTAGAAAGTAGGCGTGTTCGATCAACTAACAATCACACACGGCTTCCGGCAGAGAATAGTTTGCGTTAAGCCACCTTGCACAAACGTTTCCACACAAAAAACTCTGTGTGGTATACATACGAACGAAAATCTTTTTCTGGGATTCACCGTGTGGGATGTACATACAAACGAAAACGATTGGGTTTTGATCCCTCGCCAGATCCCACACGAGCTCATTTTCCCCCAGCCAGTGTGCCAGGAGGGCCTATCCCCGACGGTTTCTGGGTCTTATGGGAAGGACCCCCTATCGCCCACACTCACTTGGCGACGGTTCCAAATGCCATCGCGGAAAGGGGTTAAAATCGATTTGTATAGCACGTCACTGCACCGGTGCCACATCTTTATAAATTGTATACCCGAGCATGAATATGAACAAATCCTACGGAAGTGTCACTCCGAGGCATACGGAGGACAACATGCGGGAGATAGAACTGCACACAAGGTACTACATTCTGGATTTTATTGGCCTACTCTTTTCAAAGATGCTCGTAAGTTTGTCCTTTCTTGTGATGAATGTCAAAGAATTGCTAATATTGGTAGATGTCAGAAATGCCTATGAATTATTCACTTGTTATTGAACCATTTGATGTTTGGGGCTTTGATCATATGGGACCTTTTCCTACTCTAATGGCTACACACATATCTTGGTTGTTGTTGATTATGTCACTAAGTGGGTAAAAGCTATTCCAACCAGTAGTGCTGATCATAACACCTTGATACGTCTCGAACGTATCTATAATTTTTATTCTTCCATGCTATTATATTATCCATCTTGGATGTTTAATACGCATTTATAGGCTATTTTATATGATTTTTGGGACTAACCTATTAACCCAGAGTCCAGTGCCAGTTTCTGTTTTTTCCTTGTTTTTGAGTTTCGCAGAAAAGGAATATCAAACGAAGTCCAATCGAGCTGAAACTTTACGACAATTTTTATGGACCAAAAGAAGCCCACGGAGTACCGGAGATACACGAGAGGAGTCCCGCGGACACCACAAGGGTGGAGGGCACCCCCCTAGGGCGCCCCCCCGTCCTTGTCGGTGCCTCATGGGTCCCCTGACTTGTCCCCGACGCCAAAAAATCTTATGAATAGGAAAAAACCCGAAAATAAACCTAGATCGGGAGTTCCGCCGCCGCAAACCTTTGTAGCCACGAAAAACCAATCATGAGCCTGTTACGGCACCCTGCCGGAGGAGGAAACCATCACCCGGTGGCCATCTTCATCATCTCGGCAGTCTTCATGACAAGGAGGGAGTAGTTTACCCTCGGAGCTGATGGTATGTACCGGTAAATATGTGTTTAATATCTCTCTCTCTCTCTCTCTCTCTCTCTCTCTCTCTCTCTCTCTCTATCTCTCTCTCGTGTTCTTGATTTGGCACAATCCTGATATATCGCGAGCTTTGTTACTATAGTTGAATCATATGATGTTTCTCTCCATCTCCTCCATGTAATGGATTGAGTTTTCCCTTTGAAGTTATCTTATCAGATTGAGTCTTTAAGGATTTGAGAACACTTGATGTATGTCTTGCATGTGCTTATCTGTGGCGATAATGGGATATTCTCGTGATCCACTTGATGTATGTTTTGGTGATCAACTTGCGGGTTCTGTGACCTTGTGAACTTATGCATAGGGGTTGACACACGTTTTCGTCTGGACTCTCTGGTGGAAACTTTGGGGCACTCTTTGAAGTTCTTTGTGTTCGTTTGAATAGATGAATCTGAGATTGTGTGATGCATATCATATAATCAAACCCATAGATACTTGTGGTGAAAATGGAGTATCTAGGTGACATTAGGGTTTTGGTTGATTTGTGTCTTAAGGTGTTATTTTAGTACGAACTCTAGGGTTGTTTGTGACACTTATATGAATAGCCCAATAATCTCTTCGTTTGTTATCCGCTATTAGTGACTTTGGAGTGACTCTTTGTTGCATGTTGAGGGATTTTTATATGATCCAATTATGTTATCATTGTTGAGAGAACTTGCACTAGTGAAAGTATGAACCCTAGGCCTTTGTTTTCATACATTGCAACACTGTTTATGCTCACGTTTGTTACTAGTTACCTTGCTGTTTTTATATTTTAAGATTACAAAAACCTATATCTACCATCCATATTACACTTGTATCACCATCTCCTCGCCGAACTAGTGCACATATACAATTTACCATTGTATTGGGTGTGTTGGGGACACAAGAGACTTTTTATTATTTGGTTGCAGGGTTGTTTGAGAGAGATCATCTTCATCCTACGCCTCCCATAGATTGATAAACTGATGGCTTCTCGCCCCTCGTTGGTTACCCCAAGTGGAAGGTTTGAGATGTAGCGTAGCGGCAGTTTTCCCTTGGCAAAGATACCAAGGATCGAATCCCGTGAGACTCCGAGGGTCAACAAGAAGGTGTCAATAGCGCCAGAAACTTTTGCTTGACAGGACCTGCACACAGATACAAATAACTTTGCTCCCAACGAGTGCAGAGAGGTTGTCAATCCCTCCGGCCTTGTCGTTTACAAAGGATCAAACGCAAGAGATAATAGTGATAGGTATGACTGCAACTAGGAAATAAGAACAGGAAGTAAATAGCATGTCGGGGAAACCGATCGCCCACGAACACCTATGGGACCGGAGCCCCTTCTCGGTACGGCAAGGGAGCGCAGGGAGCACGGAGAGCAGACCGAGGCATACACGCGAGCAGTTTACCCAGGTTCGGGCCGCACGGATGCGTAAAACCCTACTCCTACCTTGGTTGTATTGAGTTCTTGGCTCGGGAGCTTGAAGATCTACAGTACTAGCTACACCGAGCGTGGGAGTGATCAGGTTTCGGAACCGAACCCAACCCCCTCTACGTTGTGCATGGGCCTCCTTTTATAGTTCAAAGGGGTCACCGACAGGTGTCAACGTAGATGAGGGTAAAACTGTAAAATTGGTGGTAGTTGTAACAGTGCATGTACAGTGTATGCACAGTGGTCTATACCTAACCCAGACGGTGGGGGACAAGGGCATTGAATGCCCGTCACTGTCGCCCCAAAAAGCGTCCGTCCGGGCGTCTCCGTTCGCCACGACGGAGGCCTCGTCATCGTGGCTTGCCACCGTGTACCCCAGGCTGCACAGCCGTCTGCCACGTGCCCCTGGAAGGGCCCCAGGGCGACGCGTGGGCAGATGAGCTGGAGTGCAGGCACACAGTGCAAGATTGCCGCGGCAAGCACCTTGCCGCGGTCGCTACCTTGCCGGGCCCGGAAGCTTGTCGCTCTCCGGGTCTTGCCGGGGCGCGCGATGCGCCACGGCATGTCTTCTGAGATGTTGTTCTTTGGCCTCCCTGGCAAGCTCCTCTTGCCAGGGTCTTGTGCTGAAGGGATAATCTTGAGACTAGAGCGGCCTTCCCGGCAAGCTCCTCTTGCCGGGGTCTTGTTTCTTAACTTAAATACTTTGTTCTTGAATGGCTTCAAGGGATCCAGAGTGGGCCTTGGCGGGCGCGTGGCGAGCCCGACCACGGGACGCTGCTACTGCCCGTGCACAAGTCGGGATACTAAGGTACCCCTACTTTAGTACATCGACAGGAGCCCCCGGGCCTGGGCCACACACGGTGCCGAGCGCTGTTGGGCCAGGCCCAAAACAGTGCACGGGCACACGCGGCCCACGGCGCACCGTATCCCACTCCGTATCCGCCGCATCCCTCCCTAACAGCACGCGTCGATTGCGGCGTCGTGGGAGAGATCGTGGCATGTTTCTTTAATGGGAAAATGCGGAACGTCCCCCACTTCCCCCTTAAAAGCAGAGGAAGCAGGGGCAGTTTCCCCCCATTGCTTCATTGCGTCTTCAATCTCCAGAAACTCCCGCCGCTCTCCGCCTCCCCAAAGGTCGACAGAGAGCCGAGCTCCACCTTTTTTCCACCACCGCCCGCCTCCCCGGTGCCGCCGACCCCTCTCGCCGTCCCCGCCATGGCCCCGAAGAGCAGCAAGGCGAAGAGCGAGAAGTCCGACAAGGCGGCGAAGCTGGCAGCAATGCAGAAGAAGATGGTGGTTTTCCCGCCGAGGCTTGGCACGAGGGAGCTGAGGGACAAGTATTACTTGTTCTGGGCGAGGGAGACGAAGGCTCACCCGCGCACCAGGGTCCTCCCCGCCGAAGCCTGCGACATGTATCCGGGAGGTTACCACTACTTCGCTCGATTCTTCCATTGCGGTCTTTGTCCTCCGTACTCTGAGTTTTTCTGCGATGTGATGAACACATACGGATTCCACCTTCTAGATTTCACCCCGAATGCAGTCTTGACCTTGGGTGTTTTCGCACACCTGTGCGAAAACTTTGTCGGGGTCCACCCCAACGTAGCTCTCTTCCGCCACTTCTTCACACCTAGAGTAGAGTCTGGATCCCCACTCTCCGGCGGCATCTCCTGGATCTTTAGGCTCAACAAGAAAGAGGCGTACTTGATTGGAGAGCTCCGTGGCAAGTGGGAAGAGTGGAGGGCTGATTGGTGCTGGGTTATGGAAGAGGAGCCCCAGCAGTTTACCTCGCCGCGCCGAACTGCAATAGTGCGCGGCAAGGATTGGAGTGACTTGGCCCCAGAGGATGAGAAGCTGAAGATAGCCCTCATTAGGATCCTTCGCCTCCGGGCTGCCAACCTTACTGTAGGTGAGGTCGGGGCTGATTTCCTCGGCCGCCGCATTGCTCCCCTGCAGGAGAGGAAGAGGCCTGCTTGGGAGTTCGGCAACGCGGCAGACTGCATGAGGTTGCGCCCCGGCCTGAACTACAACTTCACCGTCTTGGAACTCAAGGGAATGATCCGCTCGCTGTTCAAGCACGACCCCAAGCACCCGGAGTGGTTCACCCCGTCGCAGGGGGTAGTTCCATTATGCAACAACTCCTCCCTTAGTGCCATCCGCGCGGCAATGCCTTAGTGCGACTCCCACGGGGTTGATCCCACTTGGCTGATGCCTTCCGAATAGACCGTACAGACTTTCTTCGACAATCTGGTTGAACGGCCTCGCAATCCCGAAGAGAAGAAGGGTCTCACCCGCGAGACCACCGATCGGGACGTGTCGTATATCGCCAGCAGGATGGAGGAGGCCGCCACAGCTGAGGCCGCGGGTGAGTTTGGGTACACCGTGGATGAAGCAGAAGCAGCGGATGCAGTGAGCCGGACCGAGGAGGAGGAGATCCTCAAACTGTTGAGGCCTGCCAGGAAGCCTGCCGGGGAGCCTGCCGGGACGAGCGAGGTTGCCGGGCAGGGTACTGAGTCCAGTGAGCCCGCCGAGGAGGACGCCGAATCGGGCGATTCCGACGAAGACTCGGGCGGGTCACTGAACCTCGACGACGCCTCCTCATCCTCAGAGAACTCTCCGCCACCACCGAGTCCCCCACCACCGCCAAAGAAGCGCCTCCGCAAGACCACCGAGACGACGAGGCAGCCGGCACCCCGACAGCAGCCGCAGCGTCGCTCGACGCGCGCCACTACGACGAGCAAGGTCGTTAAGGAGGTGCCCCGCGCCCCAGCGGCAAGCGGAGGGGGATCTTCCCGAAGCGGTTCTGGTGTTCCTTCCGCCCCTCGGTCCTCGGCGACGACCGGAGCGGGGTCTTCTCAACCCACGGCTCCGGAGCCCGCCAAGCGCCCGAGGGAGCCTACTCCTCCAGCTCCTCGCGCAGGGACGCGCGAGGCGGCCTTCGACTTCTCCGCCCTTAGTTCCGACGAGTAGGAGGAAGAGTAAGAATTTGCACTTCTTATTTCCTTTGATTTTTGTCGCTCTTGCCTTGATTTCTCTTTGCCTGACTCTGATCTCGTTTGGCTTCCAGGAGCCTGACCCGGAGGATGGTGAAGAGGGCCAAGATCCCAGTGGTTGATCTCGAGGAGGACGAGCCTGTCGCAGCGGTGGAGGATGCGCCAGCGACAAGCTTGCCGGACCAGCCTGCTGCTCCGGAGAGCAGCCCCCAGCGCAGCCCCCAGCGTAAGTCTCCTTCTTTACTTTCCCGCTTGTTGGGCGCGCGTGAGCTTCTTGTCCTTGCTAACGTCTTGCTTGCTTGTTGTCTTGTGCAGAAGTGGAGCCGCAGCCCCAGGAGCGCCAAGCGACTGCTCCCGACGAGCCGCTCGTCCCACCATGCCCGCCAAGGAGGAGCCCCCCGGCGAGGGAGGGTGCTCCGCCAAGGGCGGGTACTCCGCCAAGGGCGAGTACCCCGCCAAGGGCGAGCACCCCGACAAGGGAGGGCACCCCGCCAAGGGAAGGTGCCAGCGGCCCTCCGCCGGCGGGGGCTTCTACTACGCGGCCAAGGGATAACTCCCCAGCGAGGGACCCCGTTACCGAAGAGGCCCGCGCAGGTACACCCTTGAACTCTTTCTTCCTTGAATTTTTTTCTTTTTGGATATTTGCTTGACGATTCTTCTTTTCTTTTTTTGTTGTCAGATCCGCCCGCCCCGGAGCCGATGGAGACGGAGACCATCACCGAGGAGGACGTGCGTGGCAATGCCGGCGACGCCGCCACTGCTGACGAGCCCGTCGCCGACGAGACCCCCGCGGCCACTGATGCGGCAGCTGGGGAGGGGACCGGCGACCGCACTGACGGCCCCGAGGCCGCCGGAGCGCCGGACGTTGCGCCGGCCGCCGACCCCTCCGCTGCCGCGACTGGGCCGCGCATTTATCTGGAGGCCGCCAACGGGGTCTTCATCCAAGTCCCGTGGGCGTGCTCATCAAGGGAACCCGTGGAGGGGGAGAGCTTCGATGGAGAAGTCCTCATCTCCGCCGGGCTAAGGGTTGTCGACGCGCCCGGCAGCAGCAGCGAGCCCGAAGAGGAGCAGCTCCTGCGCCGGCTTCTGGCCTTGTACCGAGCCAGGCAGGCCAAGCTGGAGTCCCAAGAGGCTCTGGCTGCCAAGGCTAGCATCGACTTGGAGAAGCGCGCCGCCGAGCTCCGCGCCGCCAACCAAGCGGCCCTCCGGAACTTGGCGGAGGAGCGGGAGGAGCTCGCCGGAGCGCACCAGGCGTTCCTCCTCGAGAAGGCCGAGGTTGAGGAGCAGCAACGACTATCCGCCGAGGATCTGTCTCGGCGGGAGGGAGAGCTCAACCAGCGGAAGGTCGACCTCGATAGCCACGAGGACGACCTTACCGCGCGCGAGCAGTCCATTGGCGTGGCTCTGCGGGAGGCGAGGGACGCCGCTGCTGCCGCAGAGACCGCCAAGAGGGACCTAGAAGCAAGGGTGGCGCAGTTGGAGACGAGCTTGAGGACGAGCGAGGAGAGGGTTGCCGCGCTCAACTTGGCGCGGGAGAAGGACGCCCACACCAACTCGGAGCTTCAAGTCCGTCTCTCCGAGAAGGGCAAAGAGCTCAAAGACGCCAAGGACTCCATTGCAGACTTGGAACTGAAGGTTTCCACCCTCACCGACTCACTTGACGCTGCCCGGAACCGCGAAACGAAGCTGAAGGAGGATCTCCGCGCCGAAAGGGCATTGCTGGACAGCGCCGCCGTCTCGCAAAATAACTTCAAGGAGACGGTGGAGCAGTGGACCGAGGGGCTCGTCGCTGCCGCCGCCAACATCGACAAGGAGATGGTGGCGCTGGGGACGGAGCACCTTGTGTACTCTCCCGATGAGAACCTCCCCCACAGCGCCAAGCTGAGCCTGTTCTTCAGGGGAGTGGCGCCAGCCCTCGCGCAGCTACGGGAAAGGATCCCCTTGCAGCTGGCGAACGAGGTGCGTAGGCTCTGCACGGGTACCATGGAGCGAGTGTTGTCGAAGATCGTCTTCCGCAACCCCGGGATCAACCTCGACAACGTCCTCCAGACCCTGCCGCCCGAAGCTGACCAGGAGGCGTTGAAGGCGCGCATCGCCCACATCGTGGCCAAGGTGGGCAAGATCAAGAGGGTTGACGGCGACCGTGTAGACTAGGTTGCTTTCTTTCTGCTTCCCTTGCCGCTGCCAATTAAGTCATAGACAGTAGTTTGTTAGAACAGCGGCAAGTCTTCTTGTAATATAACTTTATTTTGGATAGTCAATGCAGTGTTATCTCCCTTGCTTGGTTCCTTCACTTTGTATGCTTCTCACCCTACGCCTCTAGGGAACTTGCCGGCAAAGGGACCCTTGCCGTGAGCGCCGAGTGCGGGACTTCAGCTGCCTGTCGGCAATGCCCTTGCCGGCAATAAACCTTGCCGCAGCTAGTCGCAGCACACTTAGATTGTTGAGCAAACTCGAAAACGAGGTAAGGGCGCGACACTTGTCGCAGCTCACTTAAGTCGTCGAGCGTGCTCGAAACAAAGTAAGGGCGCGGCTAGCCATGGGTAGGTTCCTCCGCGCACAGGTTTTCCATACAAAGTGTGGTCGTTCAAGGAAGACAACTGAGATTTTTAAAAATTTGAGTGGTCAAACTTTGGCAACTTATCTTTTGTGTGTCGTTTGCTTCCCGGCAAGGCTTTCCTTTCTTGAACAGCACTTGGTCCATACCGTTGTCTCCTCCCCCCCGGAAAACTTGTGCGAGAGGAACACTTCTCCTGCTTAAGAGAGAAAGGAAAAAGGGAGGAAACACAGATATGGAGCCTTGCGGCTTGTTACTGCTTACCGGGGGTGTGTGCTGCACAAAATGTCAGATAATACATGCGATGAAATCAAGAATGCATGAAATGACAAGCCGTGCGAAGCACAAAAGTTTTACTGATGCACGGGGTCTGCGCCCGGCTTTGTACAAAGGTTTACATGCAACAGCGGCAAGACTTGTACAAAAAGTGGTTGCCGGAGCGGATCACGGCAACCGCGCCTCATGGGTCAAACTTGCGAAGATGCTCAATGTTCCAGGAGTTGCTCACCGGTAAGCCTTCTTCGGTCTCAAGGCGGACAGCGCCGGGCCTTGTGACTTGTCTCACCCGATAAGGGCCTTCCCACTTCGGCGTCAACTTGTTGGAATTCTTGGCGGACTGAACACGCCGAAGAACAAGGTCGCCTTCCTCGAGACTCTTGGCCTTGACTTTGCGGCTATGATAGCGGCGCAAAGCTTGCTAGTATCGAGCAGCTTGTACAGCAGCCTGGAGACGGTCCTCCTCGAGGAGCAGTGCATCATCTTGCCGCAGTTGCTCTTGCTCGAGCTCATCGTAAGAGAGCACTCGAGGAGACCCGTATACGAGTTCCGTGGGGATAACGGCCTCTGCTCCATAGACAAGAGCAAAGGGTGTCTGCCTGGTGGCTCGATTTGGTGTCGTCCTGATTGACCAAAGAGCCACCGGTAAGTCCTCGATCTAGTTCCTTCCGCACTTGTGCAGCCTGTCGAAAGTTCTTGTCTTGAGCCCGCGCAGCACTTCAGCGTTCGCCCTCTCCGCTTGACCGTTGCTCCTCGGGTGAGCAACAGAAGCGAAGCAGACCTTGGCGCCAAGGTCTTGGACATATTGCATGAAGGTGCGACTTGTGAACTGTGTGCCGTTGTCGGTGATGATCCTGTTAGGGATTCCGAAACGGCAAACGATCGATCTGAAGAACTTGACTGCTGACTGTGCGGTCACCTTTCTCACTGGTTCCACTTCCGGCCACTTTGTGAACTTGTCGATGGCAACGTACAAGTACTCAAAGCCCCCGACAGCGCGGGGAAAGGGGCCGAGGATGTCGAGCCCCCAGACCGAGAAGGGCCAGGACAAAGGGATAGTCTGGAGAGCTTGAGCTGGCTGATGTATTTGCTTGGGATGGAACTGGCACGCTTCACACTTGGTTACTTGTGCAGTTGCATCTTGGAGGGCTTCTGGCCAAAAGAAACCTTGCCGGAACGCCTTCCCGGCAAGCGCTCTTGCGCCAATGTGGTGACCACATATGCCTCCATGTATTTCTGCCAACAGCTTCTGTCCATCTTCCCGGGAAATGCACTTCAACCTGACACCATTGAGTCTTCTTCTGTACAGTTCATTGCCGACGAACTGGTACATACTTGACTGTCTGGTTATTCTCTCTATCTCTTCTGGCTCTTCGGGAAGTTCTCCAGTTTGAAGAAAACGGACGATTTGCTGTGCCCATGCTGTAGCCTGGGGCTCAACAACAAGGACTAAAGGCATCAGTGCTACTGCGGGAACGTCAGCTTCTACGGCAAAGACTTGCGGCTCTGCCGGAGCTGAACGTCCCCCGGCAAGCCCGCCGGGGCAAGACTTGTCGGGAACGCCTGCTTCAACTATACAGACCCTTGGGTCTGCAGGAGCAGACTGTTCCTCAGCAACTTGGTCGTTCATCTTGGGGACTTTGGCGGCGGCTTCAGGAAGATCCGCCGGCTTGGCCGCGTCCCAGCAAGCGTATGGTACCCTCGGTACCACGCCGCTGCTGGTCCGGCACCTCCTGAGAAGGGCGTGGTGCGTGCACGGACGCCGAGGTCTTGGAGTAGGCTCGGTCGTCCGTCTTATCCTTGGACTTGGTGGCGCCGTGAGTGTTCTCGCCGGCGTCCACCCTTCCGCCTGCGTCTACCCCACCAACCGTTGGTTCTGGTGGTGGTGGGATCGACGCAGACGGGCCTCCTACCTCCGAAGCTTTCTTCTTCGGCGGCATGTTGATGTAGTCGATGAGGTTGATGAAGTTGGTGAAGTAGCTGAAGGTTGCGCCCGCGTGAACGCCGGATCAGGTTCGCACAACCTCGACGCCCCCTACCTAGCGCGCCAAAGATGTCGGGGAAACTGATCGCCCACGAACACCTATGGGACCGGAGCCCCTTCTCGGTGCGGCAAGGGAGCGGAGGGAGCACGGAGAGCAGATCGAGGCATACACGCGAGCAGTTTACCCAGGTTCGTGCCGCACAGATGCGTAAAACCCTACTCCTGCCTTGGTTGTAATGAGTTCTTGGCTCGGGAGCTTGAAGATCTACAGTACTAGCTACACCGAGCGTGGGAGTGATCAGGTTTCGGAACCGAACCCAACCCCCTCTACGTTGTGCATGGGTCTCCTTTTCTAGTTCAAAGGGGTCACCGACAGGTGTCAACGTAGATGAGGGTAAAAGTGTAAAATTGGTGGTAGTTGTAACAGTGCATGTACAGTGGTCTATACCTAACCCAGATGGTGGGGGACAAGGGCATTGAATGCCCGTCACTGTCGCCCCAAAAAACGTCCGTCCGGGCGTCTCCGTTCGCCACGACGGAGGCCTCGTCATCGTGGCTTGCCACCGTGTACCCCAGGCTGCACAGCCGTCTGCCACGTGCCCCTGGAAGGGCCCCAGGGCGACGCGTGGGCAGATGAGCTGGAGCGCAGGCACACAGTGCAAGCTTGCCGCGGCAAGCACCTTGCTGCGGTCGCTACCTTGCCGGGCCCGGAAGCTTGTCGCTCTCCGGGTCTTGCCGGGGCGCGCGATGCGCCACGGCATGTCTTCCGAGATGTTGTTCTTTGGCCTCCCTGGCAAGCTCCTCTTGCCAGGGTCTTGTGCTGAAGGGATAATCTTGAGCCTGGAGCGGCCTTCCCGGCAAGCTCCTCTTGCCGGGGTCTGGTTTCTTAACTTAAATACTTTGTTCTTGAATGGCTTCAAGGGATCCAGAGTGGGCCTTGGCGGGCGCGTGGCGAGCCCGACCACGGGACGCTGCTACTGCCCGTGCACAAGTCGGGATACTAAGGTACCCCTACTTTAGTACACCGACATAGCGAGTGTGATCAGTGATGGTAATATGGACCGGGGTCCCATGATGTTCACTAGTGATGTCTCTCTCCCAAAAGACGATAAAACAGCTAAGCGAGGTAAACGAATTACAGCTGGGCAATTGACAGGATTATGTGCGCAAACCAATGCTAACTATGCTGTAAGAAAGGTAGAGGCTCAAAAGCATGGGCGGTACGCCAAGGTAAGTAGACCGAAATCCATCTGCATCTACTACTAATCATCCACCTTGAGATATCTATCCAGAACATCTCGCTGGTATTAAGTTGCGAGTCCCACCCAAAGTGTAAACTCAAAGCAACAGACAACTGCATTAAAAGAACTTTGCGTAAAGTAAACAATCCTTGCACCCGCAAGTACAAGCACCATTGTTTTCCCCCTTGTGGCAACAGCACATCCCCTAGACTCATGTTTCTGTCACTCAAGCTAGTCATCGAGGGGCATGAACCCACAATCAAGCATAACGTTCCCTCTTGGAGTTACTACCTACTACTCGGCCAAAGCAATAAATAGCAACGGAGAACATGCAAGAATTACTCAAGAACATAAATATAAAAGAGGTGAATCAAATATATTACTCACACACAATCTGAACATAATCTCATAATCCATCGGATCCCAGCAAACTCAGCATAGCAACAGCATAAAGATTACATATGTGCCTCGATCATGTAGGGCAGCTCACGAGGTCTAATCGATGAAGAACAAAGAGGGGAGGAGAACATCACGTAGCTACTGGTCATGGACCCATGGTCCAAGAGGGACTACTCACAACTCATTCGGGAAGCGTCCATGGTGGTGGAGAAGCTCCCGGTGGTGGTTCTCCCCTCCGGCAGGGTGCCGGGAAGAGTTCTCCTGGTGCTCCCGATCTTGGAAGCGCGGCGGCGGCGGAACAGAGATGAGATCGCGAAAAAGGGTTCCGTCCTCGAGGGTTTCGGGACGCGTGGTAAATATATGCCAAAGGGGGTCACCGGAGGCGGAGAGGGGGGCCCAGGCACCCCCCCGGCGCGGCCAGGAGGGGGGCCGCGTGGGCAGGCCGCCTGGGCTGCCCCTGGCTCCCCTCTGGCCCCACTTCTGGCGCGTGGAAGCTTCTGGAGCGCTGATTTTTTGTATATTTTTCCCGGAATTTTTCTGGCAATTTAAGTAATGGGAAAACCTGAAATACAAAAACAGCAGAAAACAGAAACTGGCACTGGGGTGCACTGAGTTAATAGGTTAGTCCAAATATGATCAAAAGTGTATGGAAGTGCATAAATATCATAGCAATATCACACAAAAGAAGCATGGAGCAAGCAGAAATTATAGATACATTTTGGACGTATCATAAACCTTAGGTCATCCACTTGAGGGAAAATTGCTATTGTCCTACAAAACTCTGCGCTTGGAGGCCCAACACGAGTCTACAAGAAGAAGGTTGTATAGTAGACATCAAGCTATTTTCTGGCGCCGTTGCCGGGGAGGCTAGGTAAGCGGCACTCAAATCCTGTCAACGAAGCACTTTTCTGGCACCATTGCCAGGGAGGTGAATTGAATCTTTTAGTTTCTTGTTTTATCACTGGTTTGTTTTATAAAAATAAAAATACAAAAAAAAGGAATTGAGGTTGCCTCATATGCTTCATCTTTTTAATGTCTTTCGTGAAAATGATGGAAAGGAAAAAATGTGCCAAAGTGTTAGAAGAAGAAGTTAATAGAATGTTTGGCACTAAATTTTTGAATAATGAGCATGATTGTGATGTTGTTAGTATGAATTCTTTGAATATCCATGATGCTAATGATATACAAAGCCACAAGCTTGGGGATGCTATGTTTGATGAAGATAATATTTTTAGTCCCCCAAGTTTTGATGAGCAAATTTATTATGATGAAAGCATGCCTCCTATTTATGATGATTATTGTGATGACATGTATGATATAAAGAATAATGATAACCATGAAACTCGTCATCATGATTTTAATCAAGTATCTCATGATAGTTGTTTTGTTGAATTTGCTCCTCCCACTACTTTGAATTAGAAGAATTTTTCTTATGAGGAGAGTAGTCAAATTTCTATGATTATGAATCATGAAAAGAATGCTTTATGTGATAGTTATATTGTTGAATTCATTCATGATGCTACTGAAAATTATTATGAGATAGGAACATATGCTTGTAGGTATCTGAATAATATCAAGTTTCCTCTCTATGTGTTGAAAGTTTTGAAGTATTGCTTGTTTTGCCTTCCTATGCTAGTTGATTCTTGCTCACTTAAATTGTTTTCTCACAAAATCCCTATGCATAGGAAGTGGGTTAGACTTAAATGTGCTTGCAATGTGATTCATGATGCTCCCTTTTATATTTCAATTCCTATCTTTACGTGAGCATCATTGAATTCATCATGCCTAGCTAAAAGGCATTAAAGAAAAGCGCTTGATGGGAGACAACCCAATACTTTTACCTACTATTTTTGTGTGTTTACATGATTAAGCTACTGTAGTAATCATGGTTTATAGCTTTTGTTTCAATAAAGTGCCAAGTAAAGCCTTTGGGATAGTGTGCTTGATAGTTGACTTAATTTTGTGCAAAAACAAAAAGTTTTGCGTCCAGTGCAAAAAATTCAATAAATCACTGGAACGTGACAATTAGCTGAAGTTCTTACACATGATTGATATACAAATTGCCTACGTTGTCCTAATTTTTCAGAATTTTTAGAGTTCCATAAGTATGGTGGTTGTCCAGACCATTACAAACTGTTCTGTTTTTGATAGATTCTGTTTTCAATGCGTAGTTTGCTTGTTTTAGTGTTTCCATAGCTTATATTAAGTGATATAAATTGTGTAAATGATAAGTTACAGTAGGCATTGTGTGAGAACAATTATGAATCTTGTCTTTGACAATACCTAAGTGAATGATTTGCTTAATTATACTAATGCATCTCACGAAGTTTCGTTAAGTTTTGTGTGATTGAAGTTTCAAGTTTTGGGTGAGACATCGATATGAGGAGAGTAATGAGTGCCAAAACCCTAATCTTGGGGATGCCCAAGGCACCCCAAGGTAATATTCAAGGAAGACCCAAGCACCTAAGCTTGGTGATGCCCCGGAAGGCATCCCCTCTTTCGTCTTTAACATTATCGGTAACCTCACTTGGAGCGTCATTTTATTTTGTTTAGATTTGATTGCTGTTATTTACAATAAGTTTTTGTATATTTTGTTTCAATAAAAGTGTCAAGTATAGCCTTTACCACGCTTATTTTGCAAGTATATATGTTGCTGTTTGAAAACAGAAAGTTTTCTACCATTGTCTGAATTCTTCTGGAAAGTAAGAATGTGATAAAATCTTGATTTTTTTACAAAATTAGCATGAATAAATTCTATGTAACGTGGTAATTGTTTAGAATTTTTAGAGCTAGCGAAGTATGAGAACAATTCCACTCTTTACAGACTGTCCTGTTTAGACAGAATGCTGGTATGTTTGCATTGTTTGCATATGTTCGCTTGGTTAATGATTCTATTTGAGGATAGGAGTATTAAATATCTAGAGGCATTTAGTATGCAATGTCAAATTATGATTTTAGTGATTTGCTACAGTAGAGAATGATCAGGTTTTGCATGGATTTATACTAACTTATCGCACGAGTTCTTGTTGAGTTTTGTGTGGATGATGTTTTTGAGATTTAGGGAAACCGTGACATAAGAGGAATTAAGGAGACACAAAAGTTCAAGCTTGGGGATGCCCAAGGCATCCCATGTTAATATTTCAAGAAGTCTCAAGCATCTAAGCTTGGGGATGCCCCGGTTGGCATACCACCTTTCTTCATCAACAACTATCGGTTAGTATCGGTTTAGCCTAAGTTTTTGCTTCTTCACATGATAGGTGCTATCCTTGCAATGTCATTTTATTTTGTTTTCCTTGCTGTTTGAATAAAGTACTTAAGATATGAAATTCTTAAATGAGAGAGGGGGTCTTCTCATAGCTAGTTAATTATTTGACCACTCATTGATCTTCACTTATATCTTTTTGGAGTAGTTTGTCAGTTGCTCTAGTGCTTCACTTATATCTTTTTAGAGCACATCGGTGGTTTTATTTTGAAGAAACTGATGAACTCTCATGCTTCACTTATATTATTTTGAGAGTCTCTAAACAACATGGTAATTTGCTTGGGTTATGAATTTAGTCCTAATATGTTAGGCACCCAAAGAGGGTATAATAAAAACTTTCATATAGAGAATTCAATCTAGGAGAAGTTTGATTCCTTTCAGTTGTTTTGAGATGTTAAGATGGTAATATTAGAGTCACGCTAGTGGTAGTTTGTGAGGTTAAAATAATAATTGTGTTAAGGTTTGTGATTCCCGTAGCATGAACATATGGTCTCCTAACTATGTAACCAAATTGGCGCGCACTGTATCTTGATTGTTTATCTTTGCGTGAAGGTCGGGGGCGCGCGTTGGTTAACTCCTACCAACCTCCCCCCTAGGAGCATGCGTCGTAGTATTTTTCTTCGAGGGCTAAGTAGATTTTCGCAATAAGTATGTGAGTTCTTTATGACTAATGTTGAGTCCATGGATTATACACACTCTTACCCTTCCACCTTGCTAGCCACTCTAGTGCCGCGCAACTTTCGCCGGTGCATCAAACCACCTTATACACTTCCTGAAAACAGCCACCATACCTACCTATTATGGCATTTCCATAGCCATTCCGAGATATATTGCCATGTAACTCCATCGTTCCGTTTATTATGACACGCATCATCATTGTCATATTGCTTTGCATGATCATGTAGTTGACATAGTATTTGTGGCAAAGCCAATGTTCATATTTTTTTTATACATGTCACTCTTGATCAATGCACATCTGGTACATCGCCGGAGGCATTCATATAGAGTCATACTTTGTTCTAGCATCGAGTTGTAAGTAATAAAAGTGTGATGATCATCATTATTACAACATTGTCCCATGTGAGGTTATAAAGAGAGGCAAAAAGAGTCTCAAAAAAGGGAAAAAAAAGAGAAAATGAGACTCCAAAAAAAAAGAGGAGTCTTAAAAAAATGAGAGAAAAAGAGAGAAGGGACAATGTTATTATCCTTTTCCACACTTGTGCTTCAAAGTAGCACCATGTTCTTCATGAGTCTCCTATTTTGTCACTTTCATATACTACTAGTGGGAATTTTCATTATAGAACTTGGCTTGTATATTCCAATGATGGGCTTCCTCAAATGCCCTAGGTCTTCCTGAGCAAGCAAGTTGATGGACACCCACTAGTTATTTTTTAAGCTTTCATACACTTATAGCTCTAGTGCATTCCTTACATGGCAATCCCTACTCACTCACATTCATATCAATTGATGAACATCTCCATAGTTCATTGATGCCTACTTGATGTGAGACTTTCTCCCTGATACGTCCAAAACGTATCTATAATTTCTGCTTGCTCCATGCCTCTTTTGGGTGATATTGCTATGATATTTATACACTTCCATACACTTTTGATCATATTTGGACTAACCTATTAACTCAGTGCACCCCAGTGCCAGTTTCTGTTTTCGGCTGTTTTTGTATTTCATGTTTTCACGTTACGAGAACTGCCAGGAAAAATCCAGAAAAAATTATATAAAAAATCAGCGTTCTAGAAACTTCCTTGCGCCCGAAGTACAGCCGGGGGGGGCACCAGGGCTCCAGGCGCCCTGGCGGCGAGACCCCCCTAGGCCGCGCCGGGGGGCGCCTGGGCCCCCCAAGGCTCCTCCGATGCCCCCCTTTGGCATATATTTAAAGCGTCTCCCGAAACCCTCGAGACAGGAACTCTTTTTCGCGATCTCATCTCTATTCGGCTGCCGCCGCCGCTTCCAAGATCGGGAGCACCAGGAAAACTCTTCCCGGCACCCTGCCGGAGGGGAGGATCACCACCGTGAGCCTCTCCACCACCATGGACGCCTCCCGGATGAGTTGTGAGTAGTCTCCCTTGGACCATGAGTCCATGACCAGTAGCTATGTGATGTTCTCCTCCCGTTCTTGTGCTTCACTAATTAGTCCTCGTGAGCTGCCCTACATGATCGAGGCACATATGTAATCCTTATGCTGTTGCTATGATGAGTTTGCTGGGATCCGATGGATTATGAGATTATGTTCAGATTGTGCTTGAGTAATATATTTGATCTACCTCTTTTATATTTATGTTCGTAAGTAATTCTTGCATGTTCTCCGTTGTTATTTATTGCTTTGGCCAAGTAGTAGGTAGTGACTCCAAGAGGGAACGTTATGCTTGATTGTGGGTTCATGCCCCTCGATGACTAGTTTGAGTGACAGAAACATGAGTCTAGGGGATGTGCTGTTGCCACAAGGGGGAAAACAACGGTGCTTGTGCCCGCGGGTGCAAGGATTGTTTACTTTACGCAAAGTTCTTTTAATGCAGTTGTCTGTTGCATTGAGTTTACACTATCGGTGGGACTCGCAACTTAATACCAGCGAGATGTTCTGGATAGATATCTCAAGGTGGATGATTAGTAGTAGATATTGATGGATTTCGGTCTACTTACTTTGGCGTACTGCCCATGCTTTGAACCTCAACCTTTATTGCAATGTAGTCAGCATTGGTTTGCGTTCGTGGTCCTGCCAATTGCCCAGCTGTAATTCGTTTACCTCACATAGCTGTTTTATCGTCTTTTGGGAGAGAGACATCACTAGTGAACATCATGAGACTCCAGTCCATATTACCATCATTTATCACATCCGCTATTTACTTTTCGCTATTATTTACTATTGCAATTATATCTATCACTACTATCACTTGCGTTTGACCCTTTGTAAACGACAAGGCCGGAGGGATTGACAACCTCTCTGTACTCGTTGGGAGCAAAGTTATTTGTATCTGTGTGCAGGTCCACGTTGATTGCTAATATCTGGCGCCGTAGCAGTTGACACCTTCTTGTTGAACCTAGGAGTCTCTGGGGATTCGATCCTTGGTATATTTGCCAATGGAAAAACTTCCGCAACACTACATCTCACACCTTCCACTTGGGGTAACCAACGAGGGGCGAGAAGCCTAGCACTCCCTCATTTTGTCTATCAGCACCTTCTAGTCCACCCATAGTGCTATGTCCATGGCTCACGCTCATGTATTCTGTAAGAGTTGAAAAAGTTTCAAAAAGTAAAGTATGAAAACAATTGCTTGGCTGACAGCGAGGTGGGAACGAGGGGAACCTTGTGTTAAGAAAAGGGAGCATAAAAGACTATATGATTTTGTAGGGATAACTTTCTTTAGCCATGATATTTTTGAAGCTTCATAGATTGCTCTTTAGTATGCTTGAAGTATCACTGTTTTGATATTGATAAACTTTTGTTTTGAGTCTTATGGATATGAACATTTATGCCACAATAAAGAAGAATTACATTGATAAATATGTTTGGTAGCATTCCACATCAAAAATTCTGTTTTTATCATTTACCTACTCGGGGACGAGTAGGAATTAAGCTTGGGGATGCTTGATACGTCTCTAATGTATCTATAATTTTTTATTGTTCCATGGTATTATATTATGCATCTTGGATGTTTCATATGCATTTATATGCTATTTTATATGATTTTTGGAACTAACCTATTAACCCAAAGCCCAGTGTCAGTTTCTATTTGTTTCCTTGTTTTTGAGTTTCACAAAAAAGGAATATAAAACGGAGTCCAATCGAGATGAAACTTTACGATGATTTTTCATAGACCAAAAGAAGCTCACAGAGTACTGGAGATACACCAGAGGAGTCCAGAGGCCACCACAAAGGTGGAGGGCGCGCCCCCATCCTTGTCGGCGCCTCGTGGGTCCCCCTGACTTGTCCCCGATGCCAAAAATTCTTATAAATAGGGAAAAACCCGAAAATAAACCTAGATCAAGAGTTCCACTGCCGCAAGCCTCTGGAGCCATGGAAAACCAATCAGGAACCCATTCCGGCACCCTGCCGGAGGGGGAAACCATCACCAGTGGCCATCTTTATCATCCCGATGGTCTCCATGACGAGGAGGGAGTAGTTTACCCTCGGGGCTGAGGGTATGTACCAGTAGCTATGTGTTTGATCTCTCTCTCTCTCATGTTCTTGATTTGGCACGATCTTGATGTACCGCGAGCTTTGTTACTATAGTTGAATCATATGATGTTTCTCCCCCTCTCCTTCATGTCATGTATTGAGTTTTCCCGTTGAAGTTATCTTATCGGATTGAGTCTTTCAGGATTTGAGAACACTTGATGTATGTCTTGCATGTGCTTATCTATGGTGACAATGGGATATTCACGTGATCCACTTGATGTATGTTTTGGTGATCAACTTGCGGGTTCTGTGACCTTGTGAACTTATGCATAGGGGTTGGCACACATTTTCGTATTGAATCTCTGGTAGAAACTTTGGGGCACTCTTTGAAGTTCTTTGTGTTGGTTTGAATAGATGAATGTGAGATTGTGTGATGCATATCGTATAATCAAACCCGCGGATACTTGTGGTGACAATGAAGTATCTAGGTGACATTAGGGTTTTGGTTGATGTGTGTATTAAGGTGTTATTTTAGTACGAACTCTAGGGATGTTTGTGACACTTATAGGAATAGCCAAATAGATTGATCAGAAAGAATAACTTTGAGGTAGTTTCGTACCCTACAATAACCTCTTCGTTTGTTCTCCGCTATTAGTGACTTTGGAGTGACTCTTTGTTGCATGTTGAGGGATTGTTATATGATCCAATTATGTTATCATTGTTGAGAGAACTTGCACTAGTGAAAGTATGAACCCTAGGCCTTGTTTTTGAAGGAAATATGCCCTAGAGGCAATAATAAAGATGTTATTTATATTTCCTTATATCATGATAAATGTCTTTTATTCATGCTAGAATTGTATTAACCGGAAACTTAGTACATGTGTGAATACATAGACAAAACAGTATGTCCCTAGTATGCCTCTACTAGACTAGCTCATTGATCAAAGATGGTTATGTTTCCTAGGCATAGACATGAGTTGTCATTTGATCAACGGGATCACATCATTAGGAGAATGATGTGATGGACAAGACCCATCCGTTAGCATAGCACTATGATCGTTTAGTTTTACTGCTATTGCTTTCTTCATGACTTATACATGTTCCTATGACTATGAGATTATGCAACTCCCGAATACCGTAGGAACACCTTGTGTGCTATCAAACGTCACAACGTAACTGGGTGATCATAAAGATGCTCTACAGGTGTCTCCGAAAGTATTCGTGGTGTTGGCATAGATCAAGATTAGGATTTGTCACTCTGAGTGTCGGAGATGTATCTCTGGGCCCTCTCGGTAACACACATCACAATAAGCCTTGCAAGCAAAAGACTAATGAGTTAGTCACGAGATGATGTGTTGCGGAACGAGTAAATAGACTTGCCGGTAACGAGATTGAACTAGGTATAGAGATACCGACGATCGAATCTCGGGCAAGTAACATACCGTTTGACAAAAGGAACAACGTATGTTGTTATGCGGTTCTGACCGATAAAAGATCTTCGTAGAATATGTAGTAGCCAATATGAACATCCAGGTTCCGCTATTGGTTATTGACCGGAGATGAGTCTCGGTCATGTCTACATAGTTCTCGAACCCGTAGGGTCCGCACGCTTAACGTTTGATGACGATCGGTATTATGAGTTTATGAGTATTGATGTACCGAAGGTAGTTCGGAGTCCCGGATGAGATCACGGACATGACGAGGAGTCTCGGAATGTCCGAGACATAAAGATTGATATATTGGACGACTATATTCGGACACCAGATGTGTTCCGGAAAAGTTTCGGATTTATCGGGAATGCCGGAGGGGGTTACCGGAACCCCCTACGAGAGGGGATGGTCCATAGTGGGCCTAAAGGGAAAGAGAGAGGCAGCCCATAGGGCTGGCCGGCGCCCCTACCTAGGGTTCCTAGTTGGACTAGGATTGGGGGGGGGGCGCCACCTCTCCTATTCTTTTCCCTCTTCCTTCTTTTGGTGAATCCTACTAGGAATAGGATTGCAATCCTATTCCTAGTAGGAGTCCTTCCCTAGCCACACCAGGAAGGGCCGGCTGGCCTCCCTCCCTTGCTCCTTTATATACGGGGGCAGGGGGGCACCCAAAGACACACAAGTTGAATTGTTTTAGCCGTGTGCGGTGCCCCCCTCCACAGAATCACACCTCGGTCATACCGTCGCGGAGCTTAGGCGAAGCCCTGCACCGGTGAACACATCATATCCGTCACCACGCCGTCGTGCTGACGAAACTCTCCCGTGAAGCTCAACTGAATCAAGAGCTCGTGGGACGCCATCAAGCTGAACGTGTGCTGAACGCGGAGGTGCCGTACGTTCGGTGCTTGATCGGTTGGATCGCGAAGGAGTTCGACAACATCAACCTTGTCACTTGACGCTTCCGCTCCCGGTCTACGAGGGTACGTAGACACACTCTTCCCTCTCGTTGCTATGCTTCTGGTAGATAGATCTTGCGTGATCGTCGGAAAATTTTAAAATACTACGTTCCCCAACAGTGGCATCATGAGCCAGGTCTATGCGTAGATGATATGCACGAGTAGAACACAATGAGTTGTGGGCGATACTAGTCATACTGCTTACCAGCATGTCATACTTTGCTTCGGCGGTATTGTGAGATGAAGCGGCTCGGACCGACATTACGCGTACGCTTACGCGAGACTGGTTTCACCGTTACGAGCACTCGTTGCTTAAAGGTGACTGGCGGGTGTCTGTCTCTCTCACTTTAGCTGAATCAAGTGTGGCTACGCCCGGTCCTTGTGAAGGTTAAAACAGCACATACTTGACGAAACATCGTTGTGGTTTTGTATGCGTAGGTAAGAACGGTTCTTGCTAAAGCCCGTAGCAGCCACGTAAAACTTGCAACAACAAAGTAGAGGACGTCTAACTTGTTTTTGCAGGGCATGTTGTGATGTGATATGGTCAAGACATGATGAGTTATACGGTTTTTGTATGAGATGATCATGTTTTGTGAGGGTGATCATGACGGTGCTTTGGAGATGGAGATCAAAAGCACAAGATGATGATGGCCATATCATGTCACATATTTTGATTGCATGTGATGTTTATCTTATTATGCTTCTTATTTTGCTTAGAACGACGGTAGCATTATAAGATGATCCCTTACTAAATTTCAAGGTATAAGTGTTCTCCCTGAGTATGCACCGTTGCGAAAGTTCGTCGTGCCGAGACACCACGTGATGATCGGGTGTGATAAGCTCTACGTTCAAATACAACGGGTGTAAGCCAGTTTTGCACACGCAGCATACTCGGGTTAAACTTGACGAGCCTAGCATTTGCAGATATGGCCACGGAACACTGGAGACCGAAAGGTCGAGCGTGAATCATATAGTAGATATGATCAACATAAGATGTTCACCATTGAAACTACTCCATCTCACGTGATGATCGGACATGGTTTAGTTGATTTGGATCACGTGATCATTTAGATGACCGGAGGGATGTCTATCTAAGTGGGAGTTCTTAAGTAATATGATTAAATTGAACTTTAATTTATCATGAACTTAGTCCTGGTAGTATTAGCATATCTATGTTGTAGATCAATAGCTCGCGATGTTGCTCCCCGTTTATTTTTCATATGTTCCTAGAGAAAACCAAGTTGAAAGATGTTAGTAGCAATGATGCGGAATTATTCCGTGATCTGAGGATTATCCTCATTGCTGCACAGAAGAATTATGTCCTTGATGCACCGCTAGGTGACAGACCTATTGCAGGAGCAGATGTAGACGTTATGAACGTTTTGACAAAAGCTCGATATGATGACTACTTGATAGTTTAAGTGCACCATGCTTTACGGCTTAGAACCGGGACTTCAAAAACGTTTTGAACGCCACGGAGCATATAAGATGTTCCAAAAGTTGAAATTAGTATTTCATACTCATGCCCGTGTCGAGAGGTATAAGACCTCTGACAGTACTTTGCCTACAAGATGGAGGAGAATAGCTCAACCAGTGAGCATGTGCTCAGATTGTCTGGGTACTACAATTACTTGAATCAAGTGGGAGTTATTCTTCCAGATAAAATAGTAATTGACAAAGTTCTCCTGTCACTATCACCAAGTTAGTAGAACTTCGTGATGAACTATAATATGCAAGGAATGACGAAGGTAATTCCCGAGCTCTTCGCGATCCTGAAATCGGCGAAGGTAGAAATCAAGAAAGAGCATCAAGTGTTGATGGTTAATAAGACCACTTGTTTCAAGTAAAGGGCAAAGGGATAGAAGGGGAACTTCAAAAGGAATGACAAGCAAGCTGTCACACCCGTGAAGAAACCCAAAGCTAAACTCAAGCCTGAAACAAGCGCTTCTACTGCAAAGGAAATGGTCACTAGAAGTGGAACTGCCCCAGATATTTGGCGGATAAGAAGGATGGCAAAGTGAACAAAGGTATATTTGATATACAGATTATTGATGAGTATTTTACTAGTGTTCATAGCAACTCCTCGGTATTTGATATTGGTTTAGTTGCTAAAAAGTAGTAACTCGAAGTGGGAGTTGCATAATGAACATAAACTAGTTAAAGGATGAAGTGACGATGTGTATTGGAAGCAGTTCCAAGATTGATATGATCATCATCGCACACTCCCTATACTTTCGGGATTAGTGTTGAACCTAAATAAGTGTTATTTAGTGTTTGTGTTGAGCATGAATATGATTTGATCATGTTTATTGCAATACGGTTATTCATGTAAGTTAGAGAATAATTGTTGTTCTGTCTACATGAATAAAACCTTCTATGGTCATACACCCAATGAAAATGGTTTGTTGGATCTCGATCGTGTGATACACATATTCATAATATTGAAGCCAAAAGATGCAAGATTAATAATGATAGTGCAACTTATTTGTGGCACTGCCGTTTAGGTCATATTGGTGTAAAACGCATGAAGAAACTCCATAATGATGGACTTTTGGAATCATTTGATTATGAATCATTTGGTGCTTGTGAACCATGCCTCATGGGCAAGATGACTAAAACTCCGTTCTCCGGAACTATGGAGCGAGCAACAGATTTGTTGGAGATCATACATACAGATGTATGTGGACCAATAAGTGTTGAAGCTCGCGGCGGGTATCGTTATTTTCTGACCTTCACTGATGATTTGAGCAGATATGGGTATATCTACTTAATGAAGCACAAGTCTGAAACATTTGAAAAGTTCAAAGAATTTCAGAGTGAAGTGGAGAATCATCGTAACAAGAAAATAAGAGTTTCTACGATATGATCTTAGAGGTAAAATATTTGAGTTAGCGAGTTTGGCCTTCAGTAAAAACAATGTGAAATAGTTTCACTACTCACGCCACCCGGAACACCATAGCGTAATGGTGTGTCTGAACGTCGTAACCGTACTTTATTGGATATGGTGCGATCTATGATGTCTCTTACCGATTTACCACTATCACTTTTGGGGTTATGCATTAGAGACAGCTGCATTCACGTTAAATAGGGCACCATCTAAATCCGTTGATACGACACCTTATGAACTATGGTTTGGCAAGAAACCAAAGTTGTCGTTTCTTTAAGTTTGGGACTGAGATGCTTATGTGAAAAAGTTTCAGCATGATAAGCTCGAACCCAAATCAGAGAAGTAAATCTTCATAGGATACCCAAAAGAAACTGTTGGGTACACCTTCTATCACAGATCCGAAGACAAGGTCTTTGTTGCTAAGAGTGGATCCTTTCTAGAGAAAGAGTTTCTCTCGAAAGAAGTGACTGGGAGGAAAGTAGAACTTGATGAGGTAATTGTACCTTCTCCCGGATTGGAGAGTAGTACATCACAGGAAATTGTTCCAGTGATTCCTACACCAATTAGTGAGGAAGTTAATGATAATGATCATGAAACTTCGGATCAAGTTTCTGCTGAACGTCGTAGATCAACCAGAGTACGTTCCGCACCAGAGTGGTACGGCAACCCAGTTCTGGAAATCATGTTACTAGACCATGATGAACCTACGAACTATGAGGAAGCGATGATGAGCCCAGATTCCGCAAAATGGCTTGAAGCCATGAAATCTGAGATGGGATCCATGTATGAGAACAAAGTGTGGACTTTGGTTGACTTGCCCGATGATCGGCAAGCCATCGAAAATAAATGGATCTTCAAGAGGAAGACCGACGCAGACGGTAATATTACTGTTTACAAAGCTCGACTTGTTGCGAAAGGTTTTCGACAAGTTCAAGGAGTTGACTATGATGAGACTTTCTCACCTGTAGCGATGCTTAAGTCTGTCCGAATCATGTTAGCAATTGCCACATTTTATGAAATCTGGCAAATGGATAACGAAACTGCGTTCTTTAATGGAATTATTAAAGAAGAGTTGTATATGATGCAACCAGAAGGTTTTGTCAATCCTAAAGGTGCTAGCAAATTGTGCAAGCTCCAGCGATCCATCTATGGAGTGGTGCAAGCATCTCGGAGTTGGAATATACGCTTTGATAAGTTGATCAAAGCATATAGATTTATACAGACTTGCGGTAAAGCCTGTATTTACAATAAGTGAGTGGGAGCACTACAACCTTTCTGATAAGTATATGTGAATGACATATTGTCGATCAGAAATGATGTAGAATTTTCTGGAAAGCATAAAGGAGTATTTGAAAGGAATTTTTCAAAGAAAGACCTTGGTAAAGCTGCTTACATATTAGGCATCAAAATCTATAGAGATAGATCAAGACGCTTAATTGGACTTTCACAAAGCACATACCTTGATAAGATTTTGAAGAAGTTCAAAATGGATCAGTCAAAGAAAGGGTTCTTGCCTGTTTTACAAGGTATGAAGTTGAGTAAGACTCAATGCCCGACCACTGCAGAAGATAGAGAGAAAATGAAAGTCATTCCCTATGCCTCAGCCATAGGATCTATCATGTATGCAATGCTGTGTACCAGACCTGATGTGTGCCTTACTATAAATCTAGCAGGGAGGTACCAAAGTAATCCGGGAGTGGATCACTGTACAGCGGTCAAAATTATCCTTAGTAATTGGATGACTAAGGAAATATTTCTCGATTATGGAGGTGATAAAGAGTTCGTCGTAAAGGGTTACGCCGATGCAAGCTTTGACACTAAATCCAGATGACTCTAAGTATCAATCTGGATGCGTATTGAAAGTGGGAGCAATTAGCTAGAGTAGCTCTATGCAGAGCATTGTAGACATAGAAATTTGCAAAATACATACGGATCTGAATGTGACAGACCCGTTGACTAAACTTCTCTCACAAGCAAAACATGATCACACCTTATTACTCTTGGGTATTAATCACATAGCGATGTGAACTAGATTATTGACTCTAGTAAACCCTTTGGGTGTTGGTCACATGGCGATGTGAACTATGGGTGTTATTCACATAACGATGTGAACTATCGGTATTAAATCACATGGCGATGTGAGCTAGATTATTGACTCTAGTTCAAGTGGGAGACTGAAGGAAATATGTAGAGGCAATAATAAAGATGTTATTTATATTTCCTTATATCATGATAAATGTCTTTTATTCATGCTAGAATTGTATTAACCGGAAACTTAGTACATGTGTGAATACATAGACAAAACAGTATGTCCCTAGTATGCCTCTACTAGACTAGCTCATTGATCAAAGATGGTTATGTTTCCTAGCCATAGACATGAGTTGTCATTTGATCAACGGGATCACATCATTAGGAGAATGATGTGATGGACAAGACCCATCCGTTAGCATAGCACTATGATCGTTTAGTTTTACTGCTATTGCTTTCTTCATGACTTATACATGTTCCTATGACTATGAGATTATGCAACTCCCGAATACCGTAGGAACACCTTGTGTGCTATCAAACGTCACAACGTAACTGGGTGATCATAAAGATGCTCTACAGGTGTCTCCGAAAGTATTCATGGTGTTGGCATAGATCAAGATTAGGATTTGTCACTCCGAGTGTCGGAGAGGTATCTCTGGGCCCTCTCGGTAACACACATCACAATAAGCCTTGCAAGAAAAAGACTAATGAGTTAGTCACGAGATGATGTGTTGCGGAACGAGTAAAGAGACTTGCCGGTAACGAGATTGAACTAGGTATAGAGATACCGACGATCGAATCTCGGGCAAGTAACATACCGTTTGACAAAAGGAACAACGTATGTTGTTATGCGGTTCTGACCGATAAAAGATCTTCGTAGAATATGTAGGAGCCAATATGAACATCCAGGTTCCGCTATTGGTTATTGACCGGAGATGAGTCTCGGTCATGTCTACATAGTTCTCGAACCCGTAGGGTCCGCACGCTTAACGTTTGATGACGATCGGTATTATGAGTTTATGAGTATTGATGTACCGAAGGTAGTTCGGAGTCCCGTATGAGATCACGGACATGACGAGGAGTCTCGGAATGTCCGAGACATAAAGATTGATATATTGGACGACTATATTCGGACACCGGAAGTGTTCCGGAAAAGTTTCGGATTTATCGGGAATGCCGGAGTGGGTTACCGGAACCCCCTACGAGAGGGGATGGTCCATAGTGGGCCTAAAGGGAAAGAGAGAGGCAGCCCATAGGGCTGGCCGGCGCCCCCACCTAGGGTTCCTAGTTGGACTAGGATTGGGGGGGCGCCACCTCTCCTATTCTTTTCCCTCTTCCTTCTTTTGGTGAATCCTACTAGGAATAGGATTGCAATCCTATTCCTAGTAGGAGTCCTTCCCTAGCCGCACCAGGAAGGGCCGGCCGGCCTCCCTCCCTTGCTCCTTTATATACGGGGGCAGGGGGGCACCCAAAGACACACAAGTTGAATTGTTTTAGCCGTGTGCGGTGCCCCCCTCCACAGAATCACACCTCGGTCATACCGTCGCGGAGCTTAGGCGAAGCCCCGCGCCGGTGAACACATCATATCCGTCACCACGCCGTCGTGCTGACGAAACTCTCCCATGAAGCTCAACTGGATCAAGAGCTCGTGGGACGTCATCAAGCTGAACGTGTGCTGAACGCGGAGGTGCCGTACGTTCGGTGCTTGATCGGTTGGATCGCGAAGGAGTTCGACAACATCAACCGCGTCACTTAACGCTTCCGCTCCCTGTCTACGAGGGTACGTAGACACACTCTTCCCTCTCGTTGCTATGCATCTGGTAGATAGATCTTGCGTGATCATAGGAAAATTTTAAAATACTACGTTCCCCAACAGTTTTCACACATTGCAACACTATTTATGCTCACATTTGTTACTAGTTACCTTGCTGTTTTTATATTTTCATATTACAAAAACCTATATCTACCATCCATGTTACACTTGTATCACCATCTATTCTCCGAACTAGTGCACCTATACAATTTACCATTGTATTGGGTGTGTTGGGGACACAAGAGACTTTTTATTATTTTGTTGCAGGGTTGTTTGAGAGAGAGCATCTTCATCCTACGACTCCGACGAATTGATAAACCTTAGGTCATCCACTTGAGGGAAAATTGCTACTGTCCTACAAAACTCTGTGCTTGGAGGCCCAACACGACTCTACAAGAAGAAGGTTGTGTAGTAGACATTAGACCTCCATTAAAATGCTTAAAGAAGTTATCTTCCCGAGGTTTGGAGTTCCTAGATATTCAATGACTGATGGTGGTTCACATTTTATTCATGGTGCTTTCCATAAATTACTTGCTAAGTATGATTTTAAACATAGAATAACATCTCCTTATCACCCCTAGTCCAGTGATCAAGTTGAATTAAGCAATAGGGGAATTTTTTTTCCGCAAAAGACTGTCAATAGGTCCCGGAAGAATTGGTCTAAGAAATTAGACGATGCACTTTGGGCCTACCGAAGAGCCTATAAATATGGGTATGTCGCCATATAAAATGGTTCGTGGAAAAGCATGTCATTTACCTATTGAGTCAGAGAATAAGGCATATTGGGAAATTAAAGAACTCAACTATGATTTTCAAACTTGCCGGTGAAAAGAGGTTATTTGATATTAGCTCACTAGATTAATGGAGAACCCAACCTTATGAAAATACCAAATTATTTAAAGAAAAAGTTAAAAGATGGCATGCCAACATAATTCAAAAGTGAGAATTCGAAGTGGGTGAGTATGGTCTATTGTACAACTCTCGTTTTAGATTTTTTGCAGGAAAACTTCTCTCCAAATGGGAAGGACCATATATTATCAAGGAAGTTTATCGGTATGGAGCTATTATGATCAATAATCCGGAAGGCACTAATCCGAAGGTGGTCAGTTGACAAAGAATTAAGCACTATATTTTAGGTACGTCCGTTAATGTTGAAACTAATATTATACAAACCATGACTCTGGAGGAATACACAAAAGAGACATTCTAGAACACTCTAGAACCCTGAAAAGGAAAAGGTGCGTGATATGGTAAGTAAACCGACTCAGAAAAATCCGCAAAAATATTTTCTGTCAGTTTTGAAATATTTTTAAAAAAATACAAAAATAAGAAACACACGGGAAGGCAACTCGGGTGCCCACGAGGCACCAGGGCACGCCTCCTACCCCGGGCGCGCTCTGGTGGGTAGTGGGCACCACGGGCACCTTCCTGACTCCGTTTTATTGTAGTACACATATTTCCTTATATAAAAATTCTCTATATATACTCTCGGACGACTTAACCACCGCATCGCAGAAATATCCTATGTTCTTGTTTCGTGCCCTTTTTCTGACAGATCTAGATCTCTATGGCTCCTCCAAGCTCCTCAGAGGACAAGTTCTTTGAGATTTTCATCCACCCCTACCTACCGAATGTGATGAAGCACCCTCAAGCCATTGAGATGCGTGAGGGGGTGATAGGTCTCCAACGTATCTATAATTTTTTATTGTTCCATGCTATTATTTATGAAGTCTTGGATGTTTAATGGGCTTTATCATTCACTTTTATATCATTTTTGGGACTAACATACTAACCCAAAGGCCCAGTCCAGATTGCTGTTTTTTGCCTGTTTCAGGGTTTTGCAGAAAAAGAATATCAAACGGAGTCCAAACAGAATGAAACCATCGCGAGAGATACTTTTGGAGAAAATCACGCACACGAAGCTTGAGAACCACTTCAGGGGATCAAGAGGTGGCCTACGAGGGTGGGGGGTGCGCCCCCCTTCCCAGGGCGCTCCCCCTGCCCCTCGAGCGTCCCCCGGTGCCCTCCTTCTTCCTATATAAGTCTATGTACCCCAGAACCTCCATAAACAGAGAGAAAACCCTAATTGCACCGCCGTACCTTCTGTTCCCGTGAAGATCCCATCTTGGAGCCTGTTCCGGAGCTCCATCGGAGGGGGATCCATCACAGAGTTCATCATCATCATCATCGCCCTCATCATGAGTTGTGAGTAGTTTACCACAGACCTTCGGGTCCATAACTAGTATCTAGATGGCTTCTTCTCTCTCTGGATCTCAATACAAAGTTCTCCTCGGTCTTCGAGAAGATCTATTCAATGTAATCTCTTTTTGCAGTGTGTTTGTCGAGATCCGATGAATTGTGAGTTTACGATCAAGGTTATCTATGAAAGATATTTGGTTCTTCTCTGAACTTTTTATGTGTGCTCATAATATCCTTGCAAGTCTCTTCGAATTATTGGTTTGGTTTGGCCTACTAGATCTATAATTCTTGCAATGGGAGAAGTGCTTGGCTTTGGGTTCAGTCTTGCGGTGTCCTTTCCCAGTGACAGTAGGGGCAGCAAGGCACGTATTGTATTGTTGCCATCGAGGATAAAAAGATGGGTTTTATATCATATTGCTTGATTTTATCCCTCTACATCATGTCATCTTGCTTAAGGTGTTACTATGTTCTTATGAACTCAATACACTAGATGCATGCTGGATAGCGGTCGATGTGTGGAGTAATAGTAGTAGATGCAGAATCGTTTCGGTCTACTTGTCTCGAACGTGATGCCTATATACAATGATCATGCCTAGATAGTCTCATAATTATTCGCTTTTCTATCAATTGCTCGACAATAATTTGTTTACCCGCCGTAGAATATCGCTATCATGAGAGAAGCCACTAGAGAACACTATGGCCCTCGGGTCTATTCTCAACATATCAATCTACATCTACTTTACTTTTATCACTTTTATTTGTTGTTCTTATAAACTAAAAATACCAAAAATATAAATTATCATCTCTATCAGATCTCACTTTCGTAAGTGATCGTAAAGGGATTAACAACCCCTTATCGCGTTGGCTGCGAAGTTCTTATTTGTTTGTGCAGGAGCGAGGGACTCGCATGTGGTCTCCTACTGGATTGATACCTTGGTTCTCAAAAACTGAGGGAAATACTTACGCTACTGTGCTGCATCTCCCTTTCCTCTTCGAGGGAATACAACGCAAGCTCGAGAAGTAGCAAGAAGAATTTCTGGCGCCGTCGCCGGGGAGGCTTACGCAAAAGTCATATACCAAGTAACTATCACAAACCCTTATCCTTCACATTACATTTATTTGCCTCTCGTTTTCCTCTCCCCCACTTCACCCTTGCTGTTTTATTTGCCCTTCTTCCGCCGTGTGTTTATCCTTCGCATGCTTCTTTTTTGCTTGTGTGTGTTGGATTGCTTGCTTGTCACTATGGCTCAGAACAATACCAAATTGTGTGACTTCTCCAATACCAACAACAATGATTTTATTAGCACTCCGATTGCTCCTATTACCGATGCTGAATCTTGCGAGATCAATGCTGCTTTGTTGAATCTTGTTATGAAAGATCAATTTTCCGGCCTTCCTAGTGAAGATGCCGCTACCCATCTAAACAACTTTGTTGATTTATGTGATATGCAAAAGAAAAGAGATACGAATAACGATATTGTTAAATTGAAGTTATTTCCGTTTTCACTGAGAGATCGTGCTAAAACTTGGTTTTCCTCTTTGCCTAGAAATAGTATTGATTCGTGGAATAAGTGCAAAGATGCTTTTATCTCTAAGTATTTCCCTCCTGCTAAGATCATCTCTCTTAGAAACTATATTATGAATTTTAAGCAACTAGATCATGAGCATGTTGCACAAGCTTGGGAGAGAATGAAATTGATGATACCTAATTGCCCTAGACATGGTTTGAATCTATGGATGATTATTCAGAACTTTTATGCTGGCTGAATTTTGCTTCTAGAAATCTTTTAGATTCGGCCGCCGGAGGCACTTTCATGGAAACTACCTTAGGAGAAGCTACCAAACTCCTAGATAATATTATGGTTGATTATTCTCAATGGCACACCGAAAGATCTACTAGTAAAAAAGTGCATGCTATTGAAGAAATTAGTGTCTTGAGTGGAAAGATGGATGAACTTATGAAATTATTTGCTGCTAAGAGTGCTTCTTCTGATCCTAATGATATGTCTTTGTCCACTTTGATTGAGAATAACAATGAATCTTTGGATGTGAATTTTGTTGGTAGGAATAATTTTGGTAACAATGCTTATAGAGGTAATTTTAATCCTAGGCCTTTTCCTAGTAATTCCTCTAATAATTATGGTAATTCCTACAACAACTCTTATGGAAAGATGTCTTCTGAATTTGAAACTAGTGTTAAGGAGTTTATGATCTTGCAAAAGAATTTCAATGCTTTGCTTGAAGAAAAATTGCTTAAGGTGGATGAATTGGCTAGAAGTGTGGATAGAATTACTCTTGATGTTGATTCTTTGAAACTTAGATCTATCCCACCTAAGCATGATATCAATGCGTCTCTCAAAGCCATGAGAATTTCCATTGATGAATGCAAAGAAAGAACCGCTAGGATGCGTGCTAAAAGAGAGGATTATATTAAAGCGTGTTCTTCTAGTTATCATGAAAATAAAGACGAAGATCTGAAAGTTATTGATGTGTCTCCTATTAAATCCTTGTTTTCTAGTATAAATGTTGATGAAGATAGGATTGGAGATGATTTTGCTTTAAGGTGTCCCAACGATTCAGAGTTTTTAGATCTTGATGCTAAAATTGCTAAACGTGGGAGTGAAGAGATTAAAACTTTGCATAGTGATGAACCCAGTACTTTGGATTTCAAGGGATTCAATTATGACAATTGCTCTTTGATTGATTGTATTTCCTTGTTACAATCCGTGCTAAATTCTCTGCATGCTTATAGTCAAAATAAAGCTTTAACCAAACACATAGTTGATGCTTTGATGCAATATTATGAAGAAAAACTTGAGTTGGAAGTTTCTATCCCTAGAAAGCTTTATGATGAGTGGGAACCTACTATTAAAATAAAAATAAAAGATCATGAATGCTATGCTTTGTGTGATTTGGGTGCTAGTGTCTCCACTATCCCAAAAACTTTGTGTGATTTGCTAGGGTTCCATGAGCTTGATGATTGTTCTTTAAATTTGCATCTTGCGGATTCCTATATTAAGAAACCTATGGGAAGAATTAATGATTTTCTTATTTTTGCCAATAGGAATTATGTGCCCGTAGATTTCATTGTTCTTGATATAGATTGCAATCCTTCATGTCCTATTATTCTTGGTAGACCTTTCCTTAGAACGATTGGTGCAATTATTGATATGAAGGAAGAAAATATTAGATTCCAATTTCCGTTAAGGAAAGGCATGGAACACTTTCCTAGAAAGAAAATCAAATTACCATATGAATCTATCAGGAGAGCCACTTATGGATTGCCTTCCAAAGATGGCAATACCTAGATCTATCTTGTATCGTGCCTAGCTAGGGGCGTACAATGATAGCGCTTGTTGGGAGGCAACCCAAATTTAATTTTTTTTGTTTTTCTTGCTGTTAGGGAATAAATATTGCATCTAGCCTCTGATTAGATGTGGCTTCATGTTTTGTTTAGTGTTTGTGCCAAGTAGAACCTTTGGGAAGACTTGTGTGAAGTTTATGTGATCTTGCTGTGAAAAACAGAATCGTTAGCGCTGGCTAAAGTAGTCTTCAGATTTTACCGGAGCGTGCTTTTTAGTTGATTATTTTTGCAGACGATTGGTAGACAAATTCCACAAATTTAACAATTTCGTTTGAATTTTTTGGAATTCCAGCAGTAGGCGAAACCTGCAGATTACTAAAGACTGTTTTGTTTTTGACAGATTCTGTTTTTCGTGTGTTGTTTGCTTATTCCGATGCATCTATGAGTAGTATTGGAGGATATGAACCATAGAGAAGTTGGAATACAGTAGGTTTAACACCAATATAAACAAAGAATGAATTCATTGCTGCACCTTTGAGTAGTGGTTTGCTTTCTTATACTAACGGAGCTCACGAGAATTTTTGTCTAAGTTTTGTGTTGTGAAGTTTTCAAGTTTTGAGTATTGCTTTGATGGACTATGGAACAAGGAGTAGCAAAGGCCTAAGCTTGGGGATGCCCATGGCACCCCAAGTAAATTCAAGATAATCAAAATCCTAAGCTTGGGGATGCCCCGGGAAGGCATCCCCTCTTTCGTCTTCATCCATCGATAACTATACTTGGAGCTATATTTTTATTTGCAACATGTTATGTGTTTTGCTTGGAGAGTCTAGTATAATTTGAGTCTTTGCTTGTTAGTTTTTCACAATCATCCTTGCTGTACACACCTATTTGAGAGAGTTAAATATGGCCTAGAAATTGTTAGAACACTCTATATGCTTCACTTATATCTTTTGAGTTGAATAGTTTTTGCTCTAGTGCTTCACTTACATCATTTCGAGCACGGTGGTGGTAATATTTTGTAGAAATTGTTGAACTCTCATGATTCACTTATATCCTTTTGAGAGTATATTAAAACATCATGGTAATGTGTTTAGGCTAAAGAAACCAGTCTTCACATGATAGACATCCAATGTCAATGTAGTAAAAAAAAATCACACTAAGTGCATTGTATAGAATGAGATGTTGGATGCTTGATAATTGTTTTGAGATATGAGGATAGTGATATTAGAGTCATGCTAGTGGATTTACTATGAAACTGAGAAATACTTGTGTTAAGTTTAGTGATTCCCGTAGCATGCACGTATGGTGAACTGCTATGTGACGAAGTTAGAGCATGAGGTATTTGTAGAGTGCCTACCTTTGTGTGGAGGTCGGGGGTGCGCGATGGTTAACTCCTACCAACCTCCCCCCTAGGAGCATGTGTTGATTGCTTTGTTTTGATAACTCGTAGATTTTTGCAATAAGTATATGCGTTCTTATGACTAATGTTGAGTCCATGGATTATACGCACTCTCACCCTTCCACCATTGCTAGCCTCTCTTGTACCGCGCAACTTTCGCCGGTACCATAAACCCACTATATATCCTTCCTCAAAACAGCCACCATATTATTCCTCAAAACAGCCACCATACCTACCTATCATGGCATTTCCATAGCCATTCCGAGATATATTGCCATGCAACTTTCCATAGTTCCGTCCATATGACACGCATCATATTGTCATATTGCCATTGCATGATCATGTAGTTTACATCGTATTTGTGGCAAGGCCACCATGCATAATACATGTCACTCTTGATTCATTGCACATACCGGTACACCGCCGGAGGCATTCATATAGAGTCATACTTTGTTGTTGTAGTATCGAGTTGTAATGAAAGTGTGATGATCATCATTATTAGAGCATTGTCCCATGGGAGGAAAGGCTAAATCTATAAAGCCCCTCTGCAAAAAAAAGAAAAAAAAGAAAAAAAGGAAATGCCAAAGAAAAAAAGAAAGGCCCCAAAAAAGGGACAATTGCTACTATCTCTTTTTCCACACTTGTGCTTCAAAGTAGCACCATGTTCTTCATTGTAGAGAGTCTCATGTTTAGTCACATTCATATACTAGTGGGAATTTTCATTATAGAACTTGGCTTGTATATTCCAACGATGGGCTTCCTCAAATGCCCTAGGTCTTCATGAGCAAGCAAGTTGGATGCACACCCACTAGTTTATTTTGTTGAGCTCTCATTCATATTTAGCTCTAGTGCATCCGTTGCATGGCAATACCTACTCACTCATATTGATATCTATTGATGGGTATCTCCATAGCCCATTGATACGCCTAGTTGATGTGAGACTATCCCCCTCCTTTTTGTCTTCTCCACAACCACCTCTATTCCACCCATAGTGCTATGTCCATGGCTCACGCTCATGTATTGCGTGAAAGTTGAAAGGTTTGAAAAGATAGAGTATGAAAACAAGTGCTTGGCTGAAATCGGGGTTGTGCATGATATGAATATTTTGTGTGATGAAGAGGGAGCATAGCCAGACTATATGATTTTGTAGGGATAACTTTCTTTAGCCATAGTATTTTTAGAAGACATGATTGCTTTGTTAGTATGCTTGAAGTATTATTGTTTCTTATGTCAATATAGACTTTTATCTTGAATCTTTCAGATCTGAAAATTCATGCCACAATTAAGAGAATTACATTGAAAAACTATATTGGTTAGCATTCCACATAAAAAATTCTTACTTTATCATTTACCTACTCGAGGACGAGCAGGAATTAAGCTTGGGGATGCTTGATACGTCTCCAATGTATCTATAATTTTTTATTGTTCCATGCTATTATTTATGAAGTCTTGGATGTTTAATGGGCTTTATCATTCACTTTTATATCATTTTTAGGACTAACCTACTAACCCAAAGGCCCAGTCCAGATTGTTGTTTTTTGCCTGTTTCAGGGTTTTGCAGAAAAAGAATATCAAACGGAGTCCAAACGGAATGAAACCTTCGCGAGAGATATATTTGGAGAAAATCACGCACATGAAGCTTGAGAACCACGTCAGGGGATCAAGAGGTGGCCCACGAGGGTGGGGGCGCGCCCCCCTTCCCAGGGCGCGCCCCCCTGCCTCGTGGCCCCCTCGAGCGTCCCCCTATGCCCTCCTTCTTCCTATATAAGTCTATGTACCCCTGAACCTCGGTGAACAGAGATAAAACCCTAATTCCACCGCTGTACCTTCTGTTCCCATGAAGATCCCATCTTGGAGCCTGTTCCGGAGCTCCACCAGAGGGGAATCCATCACGGAGTTCTTCATCATCATCGCCCTCACCATGAGTTCTGAGTAGTTTACCACAGACCTTCGGGTCCATAGCTAGTATCTAGATGGCTTCTTCTCACACTGGATCTCAATATAAAGTTCTCCTTGGTCTTTGAGGAGATCTATTCGATGTAATCTCTTTTTGCGGTGTGTTTGTCGAGATCCGATGAATTGTGAGTTTATGATCAAGGTTATCTATGAAAGATATTTGGTTCTTCTTTGAACTTTTTATGTGTGCTCATAACATCCTTGCAAGTCTCTTTGAATTATTGGTTTGGTTTGGCCTACTAGATCTATAGTTCTTGCAATGGGAGAAGTGCTTGGCTTTGGGTTCAATCTTGCGGTGTCCTTTCCCAGTGATAGTAGGGGCAGCAAGGCACGTATTGTATTTTTGCCATCGAGGATAAAAATATGGGGTTTATATCATATTGCTTCAGTTTATCCCTCTACATCATGTCATCTTGCTTAAGGTGTTACTCTATTCTTATGAACTCAATACACTAGATGCATGCTGGATAGCAGTTGATGTGTGGAGTAATAGTAGTAGATGCAGGCAGGATTCGGTCTACTTGTCTCGAACGTGATGCCTATATACAATGATCATGCCTAGATAGTCTCATAATTATTCGCTTTTCTATCAATTGCTTGACAATAATTTGTTTGCCCGCCGTAGAATATCGCTATCATGAGAGAAGCCACTAGAGAAAACTATGGCCCCCGGGTCTATTCTCAACATATCAATCTACATCTACTTTACTTTTATTGCTTTTATTATGTTCTTATAAACCAAAAATACCAAAAATATAAACTATCATCTCTATCAGATCTCACTTTCGTAAGTGACCGTAAAGGGATTGACAACCCCTTATCGCGTTGGCTGCGAAGTTCTTATTTGTTTGTGTAGGTGCGAGGGACTCACTCGTGGTCTCCTACTGCATTGATACCTTGGTTCTTAAAAACTGAGGGAACGCTACTGTGCTGCATCTCCCTTTCCTCTTCGAGGGAATACAACGCAATCTTGAGAAGTAGCAGGGGGTGCTCCACATCTGGGATGTTCAAGGTCCCAAGAAGACGGGAAGCTTGGAGGCAGGCTCGAGGCAGTGGAGCAGGAGGTCTTCATGTGCCAAGGGATGGTGGAGCGAGGACTGCATACCAACCACTGCATGATCACGGAATTCACCCGTAATCAAAAGGAGGATGGCCAATCTTTGAAGGAGATCGTCTTCAACTTCAACAAATAGATCAATTTCCTCCAAAGCCAAATCTATGATCTTCAAAACCAAAATTTTGAGTATGAGGCAACATTCAAATGTATGAGTTTAGCTACAAGTTTCAGGGGTCCGGAGACTCATGCATCTTCTCTTGATGGGGGACCTATGCCATGGTAATTGGAGGACCAACCCACTTCTTCGTCATCACCACCATCAAATAAGGAGACTTGAGGAAATAAGTATGGGAACTCCCCTTGGCTTTTGCCAAGCTTGGGAGAGGTGCCCCGGTATCGTATCACCATCACTTTTACTTCCTTCGCAAGTTTTAGTTCGATTCGTAGTGTTTTCGTGATTTAGTTAAATAAAAGTTTAGTGTGATCTATTTTCCGTGTGTTAGTTTGTGATCTATCTATCTATGTAATCAAGTTGAGAGTTATATAATAAAGATTAGTTTGAGTTTTTGCTTCCTTACTTTTTGTGTCTCAATCAAATAAAGGAAATAATGAAAAAGATCATATGCTAATCTTATGGAAAGTAATGACCTTACATAAGAATAATTATAAGTGGTAAAATTTATTGAAGATTGACAAACATAGCATTAGTCAATGATGCAATTCATGAAGTAATTAATAAGGGAAGAGAAGATTGACATGCAAATATACTATCTTGGACATCTTTTATGATTGTGAGACCCCATTAAATATTTTATGCCAAATTATTGACGTTGGACAAGGAAGACAATGTAATGATTTATGTTTGTTAATATTCACATAGAAGTTATATTGTCATAGATCCTCTAACATGTGGTGCTTGCTCAAATATCTTTGCTAGCCAAAAAACCGCACTAAGTAGAGATACTACTTCTGCATCCAAAACCCTTAAACCAATCTCATGTTGTAAGAGTCCACCATACCTACCTATGGATTGAATAAGATCCCTCAAGTAAGTTGTCATCAGTGTATAAGGAAATAAAATTTGCTTCTAAATATGTTTGATATTTTATTGTAAGGGAAAATAAGCGTTGTACAAACCTATGATGGCAAAGTAATAAAAGGGACAGACTCCATAATAAAGGTTGCTATCATAGGGGGGCAATATAACATGACGTTCTTTTGCATTAAGGGACCGCACATCCAAAAATAAAAGTGCATGACAACCTCTGGTTCCCTCTGCGAAGGGCCTATCTTTTACTTTTATGCATTTAATTTTCATGTTTGAGTCAATAATATTCTCCTCTATTCCTTTTTATTTTCCTCTTTTGCAAGCACCATGTGGTGGGGAAAGATCTAGGCACATATACCCAGTTGAATGTGAGTGATCATGAGTTATTATTGTTGACATCACCCTTGATGAGGTGAATAAGTTGGGAGGCGAAACTATAAGCCCCTATCTTTCTATGTGTCTGGCTGAAACATTTTGCCCCATATATATGTTGGGAGTGTTAGCAATCATAGAAGACTAAATGATAGTTGAGTATGTGGACTTGCTAAAAAGCTCCGACACGTGACTCTTCTTGAAAAATATGATGAATTGCAATTGCATTGTCGACTAAGAACATAGTTTGTTAGTTTTCAAGAAAGTTTATGCTTCATACTTTGCTATTGTAATGAATTGTTACTTGTTCATGAGAAGTCCTATGATATTGTTTATTGATGTTATAATAATGATCATGATGCTTTTATGTCCATATTTTGTTTTTATAGACACCTCTCTCTCTCTCTCTCTCTCTCTCTCTCTCTCTCTCTCTCTCCAAACATGTGGACATGATTCTCGATATCGGTTTTCGCTTGAGGACAAGCGAGGTCTAAGCTTGGGGTAGTTGATACGTCCATTTTGCATCATGTTTTCTTACAGTTATTTTTAGTATTTTTATTCATTATAACACTCCGGGGAGTAATTCTAATGCCTTTTCTCTCATAATTTGCAAGCTTCACACAAATATGGAGAATACTGGCAGCTGGAATTTCGGACCTGAAAAAGCTACGTCAGATATACCAATTCTGCACATCTCCAAATGGGCTGAAAATTTACGGGTAATTATTTTGGAATACATAATAAATATTGGAGAGAATAACCACCACAGGGGGGCACCCAGGCGCCCACGAGGCACCAGGGCACGCCACCCCCTCCAGGCGCGCCCTGTTGTCTAGCGGGGGCCCAGGCCCACTTCCAATGACCATCTTCTGGTATATAATCACATTATCCCTAGAAAAAAATAAGGGAGGACTTTCGGGATTTAGCGCCGCCATCTCGAGGTGGAACTTGGTCAGGAGCACTTTTGCTCTCCGGCGAAGCGATTCCGCCAGGGATACTTCCCTCTGGGGGGGGATCGAAGCCATCGTCATCGCCAACAACCCTCTCATCGTGGGAGGATCAATCTCCATCAACATCTTCACCATCACCATCTCATCTCAAACCCTAGTTCATCTGTTGTATTCAATCTTTGTATCAAAACCTCAGGTTGGTACCTGTGGGTTGTGATACGTCTCCAACGTATCTATAATTTATGAAGTATTCATGCTATTATATTATCCATCTTAGATGTTTTATATACATTTATATGCTATTTCATATGATTTTTGGGACTAACCTATTAACCTAGAGCTCAATGCCAGTTTTTGTTTTTTCCTTGTTTTTGAGTTTTACAGAAAAGGAATACCAAACGGAGTCCAATTGACGTGCCAATTTTTGATTAATTTTTATGGACCAAAAGAAGCCCCTGGAGTGAAAGAGTTGGCCCAGAAGAGTCCCAGTGTAATGCCCAGGATGGAGTTATACCTCCTACGTGTCGAGGCACGACTTAAAGGCATAATTCCATCCTAGAATGATCTCAAGTTTGGTAATCTTTGCACAACTCATGTAAAAGAGGGGATAGTAAACTGAAAATAGTTGGCTTACACTCGCCACGTCACAGAATTACAGTACAAGTCTCAAACATCATACATTAAGAGCACTACAACCCTCTAAGGGCAAAAGCCAAATGTCAAAGTACCAAACTCAGATAAATAAAACCACAGGCGGATCGAATCCTAGTAAGAGACTCCACTACTGATCGTCCGGGTAGCGCACGTAGTACCGACTACGCTCCTCGTCGTACTCCCAATCCAGCTCGGTGCCATCACCTGGATAGCTCACAGCTGGACCTGCAGCTGGTGTGTGAAGTAACTGTGAGCCACAGAGGACTCAGCAATCCCGTTCCCGGGTAACAGAACTATTTAAGCCTTTAGGTGAGGGAAAGGCTGAAGAAAAGAATAAGTCTGCAGCAGCAACTAGCATCTAGCTTACGCAAGCGAGAGCGAGAAGAGAAGGCATCGGCGAGAAGTGATCACGAAGTGATCCTAGCTACAAGCTCCACAAACATAACCCCTCCATGTTCAACTCCCGAATCCCTATTCGGAAATTGACAGTCACGGAACACACGCTGGTAGTGTATTAGTATCATTGCGTCAAGTTTTCTACAACCGGAATTAACAAGCTCCCATCTGCCACATAACCGCGGGCACGGCTTTCGAAAGTTCAAACCCTGCAGGGGTGTTCCAACTTGACCCATTACAAGCCCACGATCCGCGGAGTCGCAACTCCAAAGTGGGAAGACCCGAGTATCCTCGGAATCCCGTGCTCAAGATATACCGAGCTAAGGTAAGGCTAATCCAGCAAATCCTCCCGGCGTGTCGACACCCTGATAGTAGCCGCGCGTATCTAAGTCTCAGGACACGACCGGATGGGTGATGCTACAGGTGTATGCCAGATACCTTGGGTTGCCCCAAGGCGGCCCTGCAGGACCCCCGTTTCGGACCAACACTCATGTGGAGCACTGGCCCGGGGTTGTTGATTAAGAAAGAGGGTTAATTACTCCCTATGCATGTTTAGTTTGTTATTAGGCAAATAGTACCAATGTTGGGATTTGCTGGAAAAATCTTAGCACTTAGCGGTTTATCGAGGGGGTCCCATACACCCCAACCGTGTTAGGAACGCATAATCAAGGAACATAATACCGGCTTATACGGATCCTAACGGCATGAGTGGAACAAATCACCAAGCAAAAGGCTTAGCCTTCCACCCTTGCCAATATATAGATGATTTCAATTTAAGCATTTATATAGTGTGATATAACCCAACCAAACTTCAACATGGAGCAAGCATCTTCACTTCACCTGCAACTAGCAACGCTATAAGAAGGGCTGAGCGAAGCGTACTTAGCCAAGCAACGGTTTGCATAGGTAAGGTGGTTAAACATGGCAATAGGTTACAAGTAGGAGGCTGACAAGAAGAACATGGGCATCGAGGCAAAACTATAGATCGAGACTACTAGCAATAGGCAAAGATAGTAATGTTATCGGGGTTCGGTCATCTTGCCTGAAGAGAAGTCGTTCGGATCGTAAGAAGGGTCCTCGTGCTCAACCTCGTTGGAAACCTCGTGCTCAACTTCGTACCCGGTCTCAGCTTCCGGCTCTAAACAAAACAATCACACCAAGCACCAATCAACAAGATGCAATGCGCACTCGAAAAACATGAATGCATGATGGATGCACTAAGGATGCACATGGAGCACGGAAAACATCACTCAAGCAAAACACCTCAAAACAAGATAACAATCTGATATTATTAATCTACACAGAAAATCACCCAAGTTTGATATAAGATTCGCTGAAATCGGAGTTACGGGCTAAAAGTTATGCCCGAAACAAGATTTGAGCGAAAGCTGAAAATTACAGCAACATAGCATCTTTGGAGCTCAAAATAATTAAGCTACAGCACCCAAATAGCATGGCAAAGGACATGAACACAAACTAGACATATAGTACAGAAACTAGGTCCAAAGTGCACCCCCAACGGAGTCACGGATCAATAGCAATGATCTTGGACATATTGAACTTTGCAATAAAATTCTGGCAGCAGAATTTTATTGAAACTTTAGAGCAAAAGATAAACATGCTACAGCCACTCAAATGGACATGTGAGGACATGAATGGAAAGACAACAATATATACTTCAAGGAACAATCAAAATCCACCCCAAAACTAACATGCTTTGTCCTAGAACATCTCACGAACATGGCATCGGAACGTTATAGATTTCAGACTTAGTGAAAATTCACTAAGTCCTAAAACAGCAATATCATCATAGCATGTAAAAGAGCATGTTTAAGTCACCTCGAAACTAAACATGGCAAAGGGTAAGCACCTCCTCAAAGAACACATGACGGTGATCCCGAAACACACAAGCATGCTTCATAGAGGTGAACACAACGATTGCAACGAGCTCAACAAGATGGCATTTCATAACAAGTGAAAACACAACATATGAACATGGCACTTTGCAACGATGATAACAAGGAAACAATAAATCTACCATGCAACCTATCACAAGCAACACGTAGTTCGTGGCAAGACGAACACGTGGACATGTCATTTGCATCGTTTGGACAAACGAGCTAAAAATTATCACATGGCAAAGGTGGCATGAAAATAACACATAACAACAGTTTATATCATGATGCACTCTTGCAACAGCAAAACAAGTGTCAAGATGACATCTAACATGCATGACAACAACAGGTAAAACGTAGAGGACATCTCCACGAACATCTGGACATGCTACACGCGCAAAACGGAGCAACAGGCACAAAGTTACAGCAGGTCAAAGATTGCATCAGACAGATAAAAACTGGACTTAGGAGGAATTAGAGTCAACCTTAGCAGATCTGGACTGATCAGAAAAAAAAACGGAGGTGCGGCGAGGCCCGTTGCGGAGGAAGAGGCCCGGCCTGGCGGAGGCGGATCTGGGACGGCCGGCGGCGCGCGGCCCGCGGAGGACTGGGCCGAGCGGATCGGGCCGTCTGCGCCGGAGAGGCCTGGCGCCTCGGGCTGGCGTCTGACGAGGCCCGCGGGAGGCGGGAGGCGGCCCACCCGGCGCGCGGCGGCTGGCGGCTGGCGGCCCGCGAGGCGGTGCGGCCCAGCCGGCCGGCGCTGCTGCCTGCGCCCTGGCGCGGAGAGGCCGGGCGGCGCGGGAAGCAGAGGGAGGTGCGGGCCTGTCCCGAGCGCTGTGGCGGAGCGAGGGCGTGGGCTGGCGAGGTGGCCCGGGAGGGACGCGGTCACGGCTGGGCGGCGGCCAAGTGGAGGTGGCGACGGATCGGCCAAGTGGTCCCGAGCCCGACGCGGAAGGAACGCCGTGGCCCGATGCGGCGCGCCCGATGCGGTCGGTGCGTTGACTCCGTGGCTGCCTCGAGGGGATCCCGGCGCGGTTCGAAGCTGCGGCTCGGTTCCTTCGGTGGATCCCCTCGGGATCCGGGAAGACTTTTGGATCTGAAGTAGAAAATGGAAAAAAAAGAGGGGAGAGAGGAGGAAGAAGAAGGGGATGCCCAAATAGACTAGGGGGGGGTCTATATGTAGCAGTTTTTAGGGTTAGGAGGGGATTTAGGGGCGCTAGGAGCCCTCCGATCGCGATCCGACGGATCCGATCGCGGGGGTAGATTTAAAAGGCATAGACGGAGATAAAAGAAAGCAGTAAGGATGTTTCTGGGACACGAAGTAAGGGCACTTCGGACCCACACGAACAACGGATGGAAAAGTCAACGGAGTCCAAACGAGACGAGATTTGAGAGGCGGGTTGCACACAACAAAACAACAACACACAACACAACCTCGCGGCACACCGGTAACGTAAAACGCCCGAACAACAAAGTAGGCCTACGGGACGTCACGGACACGTGAGGGAGCTCTGGAACGCGAAACGGACAACGGGAAGAAACACGACGAACCGGATGCAACCCACAACACAAATGCAATGCAATGCACATGTCTACATGATATGAATGAATGCCACACACTCACACAACAAAACGACGAAAGCCCGAAAGACAAAGAACCCGACATGGAAATAGATGAAGCCGGAGATATATTATATACCCAAAAGGGAAAGTATTACATCCGGGGCATTACACCCAGGCTATCCACGAGGGTGGGGGCGCCCCCTGGGCGTGGGCCCCTATCTCGTGGATGACTCGAGACCCCCTGGACGTGAGACCGATGCCAAAAATTCCTATAAATACAAAAACCTCCAGAAAATAACCTAGATCGTAAGTTCCGCCGTCGCAAGCCTCTGTAACCACGAGAAATCAATCTAGGCCCTCTCGGGCACCCTGCCGGAGGGGGCCATCATCACCGGAGGCCATGGAGGAGGATCCCGGAGGGGCCATCATCGCCATGAAGGCCAAGGACCAGAGGGAGAACCTCTCCCCATCTAGGGGGGAGGCCATGGAGGAGGAAGCACAAGTGGGAGAACCTATCCTCCTCTCTCTCGGTGGCGCCGGAGTGCCATCGAGAGGGGAATCATCGCCGCGGTGATCGTCTTCATCAACATCACAATCATCATCACCATCCTCATCTCTTTTACGCGGTCCACTCTCCCGCACCCCGCTGTAATCCCTACTTGAACATGGTGCTTTATGCCATACATTATGATCCAATGATGTGTTGCCATCCTATGATGTTTTGAGTAGATCTCCTTTGTCTTTGGGTTGATTGATGATCTAGATTGGTACGAGTTGTATGTTTTATTTTGGTGATGTCCTATGGTGTCCTCCGTGTCGCTCAAACGCGAGGGATTCCCGCTGTAGGGTGTTGCAATACGTTCATGATTCGCTTATAGTGGGTTGCTTGAGTGACAGAAGCATAAACCCGAGTAAGGGGATTGTTGCATATGGGATAAAGGGGACTTGATGCTTTAATGCTATGGTTGGGTTTTACCTTAATGATCTTTAGTAGTTTCGGATGCTTGCTAGAGTTCCAATCATAAGTGCATATGATGCAAGAAGAGAAAGTATGTTAGCTTATGCCTCTCCCTCATATGAAATTGCAATGACGACTACCGGTCGTGTTAACAATTGCCTAGGACAATTCCGCACACCGATCCATCATTATTCCACACTCGCTATTTATAATATTTAGTAATATATTCTAACTTTATGATAACAGCACCTACTTTTATATTTTAGCTCTCCGATATCATGGAAAGTTATCCTCTTCATACCCACAACATAGTTTTATTTCTCGTTTCTAGTTGGAAGCAAATGTTCGGTGTACGTAGAGTCGTATCAGTGGCAGATAGGACTTGAGAGAATACCGATCTTACCTTTACCTCCTTGTGGGTTCGACACTCCATACTTATCACTTCCACCATTGGGAATTGCTACGATGATTCCCTGCACTTGGGGACCATCAAGCTCTTTTCTGGCGCCATTGCCGGGGAGCAATTGTGTGGGGTTGATATTCTCGTGTGTGCTTGTTTGCTTTCTTCACTAAGTAGATTTTGTTTTTCCTTTTTGTTTCTGTTTAGTTGTGGGTGAAACATACAAAAAAAATTAAAAGAATGAAAATTCAAAAAAATTACTTGCCTCTTATGCCTAAATAGTTTTTCAAAAAGAGAAGTGATTGGAAAGTTATGCATTGAAGAAGTGAGGGTCGTCCTTGAGCACTTGTGTTCATGCTCACGGAAACAATGTAGAATTTTTCATGGAAGTTTCTCTGTAAATAATTATCCCCTCGTATATATCCATTGTATTATAAAAATAATGTGCCAATCTTTGCTTTTAGGATGATTAGATTGCTTGTTTTCTATGTGCAGAACAAAAAATAGAAACTTTGGCTGTAGCGTGTGATTTTACATTTTTTACTGGAAGGTAAAATGGGTCTGAAACTTTTTGCACATTACTTATGTACAAATTGTTCAAATTTTCGTATTTTTTTAGAATTATTTAGAGTTACATAAGTTTACTAAACTTCCAGATTACTACAAACTGTCCTGTTTTTGACAGATTCGGTTTTCTATGTGTTGATCGCTTATTTTGATGAATATATGGGTAATATCGGGGGGTATGAACCATGTTGAAGTTAGAATACAATATACAAAGTGCTAATATGAAATTGGAATAAGTTTGCAACAGTACCTAAAGGTAGTGATTTGCTTTATTATACTAACGGATCTCACAAAGTTTTTGTTAAAGTTTTGTGTGGATGAAGTATTCGAAGATCTAGGAGCTATCAATATGAGAAGAATAAAGAGAGGCAAGAGTTCAAGCTTGGGGATGCTCAATGCACCCCAAGTAAATATTTCAAGGATACTCAAGCATATAAGCTTGGGGATGCCCCGGTTGGCATCCCATCTTTCTTCTTCAACATTTATCGGTATACCTCGGTTTTTTTTGTTCACATGATTTGTGTCCCTTGTGTTTTTTTCTTTAAGAACCATGCTAGTATGAGATAGCCCTTCCTTTATTTATACAATTATTCATGTGCTTCACTTATATCTTTTGAGTATGATCTTATAGAATGATCTTTGTGCTTCACTTAAATCTTTTGAGTACGGTTTTATAGAATGCTTCGTGTGCTTCACTTATATATTTTGAGCTTGGATATTTGCTAGTCGATATTAATACTAGAATACTCCATGAACTTCACTTATATCTTTTGGAGTATGAATAATACTATCATCTAAAGTGGATTTGGAAGAGTGTCAACTTTAGTTAGTAATGATTCCACTATTTTGAGTTTGCTCCCACTATTCCGAATGAGAAGAATTTTGCTTATGTGGAGAGTAGTAAAATTTCTATGCTTGTAGATCATGAAAATAATGCTTTATGTGATGGTTATATTGTTGAACCCATTCATGATGCTACTGATTTTTTATGAGGGAGGAATACATGCTTGTAGAAGTTGCAATAATATCAAGTTTCCTCTCTATGTGCTTAAAGTTTTAAAGTTATACTTGTCTTGCCTTCCTATGCTAGTTGATTATTGTTCCTATAAATTATGTGCTCACAAAATCCCTAGGCATAGTAAGTGGGTTAGATTTAAATATGCTAGTCATATTCTTCATGATGCTCTCTTTATGTTTCAATTCTTATCTTTTATGTGAGCATCATTGAAATCATCATGCCTAGCTAAAAGGCATTAAAGAAAAGTGCTTGTTGGGAGATAACCCAATATTTACTTTTATTGTTTTTGTGTGTTTACATGTTTAATCTACTGTAGTAATCATGTTTTATAACTTTTGTTTCAATAAAGTGCCAAGTAAGACCTTTGGGAAGACTTGGGAGAAAGTTAATGTGATTTTGCTGTAAAAAAACAGAAACTTTGCGCTCACGGGATTAGCTACCATTTTTTTTACAGAAGAGTGATTTTGAGTTGACTCTTTTTGCAGAGGATTAATAGAAAAATTCCTCACGTCCACCAGTTTATTTCATAATTCTTAGAGTAGCAGAAGTATGGTTGTTGTGAAGATCATTACACATTGTTCTGTTTCTGACAGATTCTGTTTTCATTGCATAGTTTGCTTGTTTTCTAGTTTCCATGGCTTATATTTCTCAATATAATATGTAGAAATGATATGGTACAGTAGGCATTGTGTGAGAACAATTATGAACCTTGTATTTGACAGTACCAAAATGAATGGTTTACTCTTTATCATACTAACCTATCTCACGAAGTTACGTTAAGTTTTGTGTGGTTGAAGTTTTCAAGCTTTGGGTGAGATATCGATTTGAGGAGAATAAGGAGTGGAAACACCCTAAGCTTGGGGATGCCCAAGGCACCCCAAGGTAATATTAAAGGAAGAATCAAGCGCCCAAGCTTGGGGATGCCCCGGAAGGCATCCCCTCTTTCGTCTTCAAAACTATTGGTATACCTTACTCGGAGCTATATTTTTATTCGTCACATGATATGTGTTTTGCTTGGAGCGTATTTTCAATTTTACTTGCTGTTTGAATAAAATCATTGGATCTGAACTCTTGAATGGTAAAGAATCCTCCCATGGCTAGTTAATTATTTGACTAATCCGTGTCCTTCACTTATATCTTTTGGAGTAGTTTGTCATTTACTCACGTGCTTCACGCACATCCTATGAGTAAATGGTTGAATGAATTCAATATCATAAATCTGAATTTATATATGTTTCATATGCTTATACCATGGGGAGTAATGACTTCACATAGAATAAGTATAGTTAGTAAACTTATTGAAAGTTAGCAAACGCAGAAGTGGTCACTTGAACAATTCATGAAAGAATATTGAAGGAAGAGAGATTTCACATATAAATATACTATCTTGGACATCTTTTGTAATTGTGAGCACTCATTGAAATATGACATGCAAAAAGGTTGATGTTGGACAAGGAAGAAAACTTAATGGGTTATGTTTTCCTATATCCGAAACGTTATATTGTCTTGGATCATCCAACATGTTGGGCTTGCCTTTCCCTCTCATGCTAGCCAAATTCCATGCACCAAGTAGAAATACTACTTGTGCTTCCAAACATCCCTTAAACCAGTTTTACCATGAGAGTCCATCATACCTACCTAAGGATTGAGTAAGATCCTTCAAGTAAGTTGTCATCGGTGCATGCAATAAAAATTGCTTTCTAAATATGTATGATCTATTAGTGCGAAGAAAATAAGCTTTATACGAACTTGTGATAGGGAAGAAATAAAAGCGACAAAGTGCATAATAAAGGTCTTTATCACAAGCGGCAATATAAAGTGACGTTCTTTTGCATTAAGATTTTGTGCATCCAACCAAAAAAGCACATGACAACCTCTGCTTCCCTCTGCGATGGTCCTATCTTTTACTTTTATCTTCTACCCTTATACAAGAGTCATGGTGATCATCACCTTTCCTTTTTACACTTTTTCCTTTGGCAAGCACTTTGTGTTGGAGCGATCCGGATATATATATATATATATATATCCACTTGGATGTAGGTTTTCATAAAATATTGTTGCTGACATTACCCTTGAGGTAAAAGGTTGGGAGGTGAAACTATAAGCCCCTATCTTTCTCTGTATCCGATTAACACTTTGAACCCATAAATATCATATGAGTGTTAGCAATTGTGAAAGATTAAATGATAGTTGAGTATGTGGAGATTGCGGAAACAAAGCTCTTACATAGACCCTTCCCGTAAATAAGATGAATTGCAATTGTTTGATGACTAAGAGCACTGTTTGTTAGTTTTCAAGAAAGTTTATGATCTATACTTTAACATGTGAATAGCTTGTTACTTGATCATGAAAAGTTTTGTGAGATGAGCTACTGTTATGAGACATAATGATGCTAGAAAAGGTGATTCAAATTATCATTGATCAAACTTGTGCACCTGCTAGCATTCACACTTCATAAATTATTTCTTTTATTATTTACCTACTCGAGGACGAGCAGGAATTAAGCTTGGGGATGCTGATACGTCTCCAACGTATCTATAATTTATGAAGTATTCATGCTATTATATTATCCATCTTAGATGTTTTATATACATTTATATGCTATTTTATATGATTTTTGGGACTAACCTATTAACCTAGAGCCCAGTGCCAGTTTCTGTTTTTCCTTGTTTTTGAGTTTTACAGAAAAGGAATACCAAACGGAGTCCCATTCATGCCAATTTCTTATGATTTTTTATGGACCAAAAGAAGCCCTTGGAGTAAAAGAGTTGGGCTAGAAGAGTCCCGGGCTGTCCACAAGGGTGGGGCGCACGCCCACCCCCCTGGGCATGGGCCCCTATCTCGTGGACGACTCGGAGACCCCCTGGACGTGAGAACGACGCCAAAAATTCCTATAAATACAGAAACCTACAGAAAATAACCTAGATCGGAAGTTCCGCCACCGCAAGCCTGTATAACCGCGAGAAATCAATCTAGGCCCTCTCTGGCACCCTGCCGGAGGGGGCCATCATCACCGGAGGCCATGTAGGAGGATCCCGGAGGGGCCATCATCGCCATGAAAGCCAAGGACCAGAGGGAGAACCTCTCCCCATCTAGGGGGGAAGCCATGGAGGAGGAAGCACAAGGGGGGAACCTCTCCTCCTTTCTCTCGGTGGTGCCGGAGTGCCATCAGGAGGGGAATCATCGCGGCGGTGATCATCTTCATCAACATCACAATCACCATCACCATTCTCATCTCTTTTACGCAGTACACTCTCCCGCACCCCGCTGTAATACCTACTTGAACATGGTGCTTTATGCCACATATTATGATCCAATGATGTGTTCCCATCCTATGATGTTTTGAGTAGATATCCTTTGTCTTTGGGTTGATTGATGATCTAGATCGGTACGAGTTGTATGCTTTATTTTGGTGCTGTCCTATGGTGCCCTCCGTGTCGCGCAAGCGTGAGGGATTCCCACTGTAGGGTGTTGCAATACGTTCATGATTCACTTATAGTGGGTTGATTGAGTGACAGAAGCATAAATCCGAGTAAGGGGATTGTTGCATATGGGATAAAGGGGACTTGATGCGTTAATGATATGGTTGGGTTTTACCTTAATGATCTTTAGTAGTTGCGGATTCTTGCTAGAGTTCCAATCATAAGTGCATATGATCCAAGAAGAGAAAGTATGTTAGCTTATGCCTCTCCCTCATATGAAATTGGAATGACGACTACTGGTCTTGTTAACAATTGCCTAGGACAATTCCGCACACCGATCCATCATTATTCCACACTCACTATTTATAATATTTAGTAATATATTCTAACTTTATGATAACAGCACCTACTTTTATATTTTAACTCTCCGATATCATGCAAAGGTATCCTCTTCATACCCACAATGTAGTTATATTTCTTGTTTCTAGTTGGAAGCAAACGTTCGGTGTACGTAGAGTAGTATCAGTGGTAGATAGGACTTAAGAGAATACTGATCTTACCTTTAGCTCCTTGTGGGTTCGACATTCCATACTTATCACTTCCACCATTGGGAATTTCTACGATGATTCCCTGCACTTGGGGACCATCAGTTCCTAGTAGTGTTGATTACATCTTGTAGTTGATGCTAGTTGGTTTATTTGGTGGAAGGTAATATGTTCAGATCCATTTTGATATTTATTACCCCTCTGATCTTGAACATGCATATGCTTTGTGAGTAGTTACTATTGTTCTTGAGGCCACACAAGAAGTCGTGTTGCAAGTAATCATGTGAATTTGATATTCGTTCGATATTTTGATGATGTGTATGTTGTGATTCCGTTAGTGGTGTTACGTGAACGTTGAATACATGACACTTAACCATCTTTGGGCCTAAGAGAATGCATTATGTAGCAGTTATTAGATGACGGGTTGCTAGACTGACAGAAACTTAAACCATAGTTTATGCGCTATTTCGTAAGGGGCTGATTTGGATCCATATGTTTGATGTTATGGTTAGGTATTATCTTAATTCTTCTTTCATAGTTGCGGATGCTTGCGAAGGGGGGGGGGGCAATCATATGTTTGAGGCTGGTTCAAGTAAGAACAATACCCAAGCACTGGTCCACTGATGACCCACAAGTGTATGGGGTCTATCGTAGTCCTTTCGATAAGTAAGAGTGTCGAACCCAACGAGGAGCAGAAGGAAATGATAGGCAATTTTCAGTAAGGTATTTTTTGCAAGCACTAAAATTATCGGTAACCATTTGTTTTGTGATAAGGTAATTGGTAGCAAGTGACAAATAGTAAAAGCAAATAAGGTGCAACAAGATGGCCCAGTCCTTTTTGTAGCAAAGGACAAGCCTGGACTAACTCTTATATGAAGGAAAGCGCTCCCGAGGACACATGGGAATTATCGTCAAGCTAGTTTTCATCACGTTCATATGATTCGCATTCGTTACTTTGATAATTTGGTATGTGGGTGGACCGATGCTTGGGTGCTTATCTTACTTGGACAAGAATCCCACGTATGATTAACCTCTAATGCAAGCATCCTCAACTACAAAAGAAGTATTAAGGTAAACCTAACCATAGCATGAAACATATGGATCCAAATCAGCCCCTTACGAAGCAACGCATAAACTAGGGTTTAAGCTTCTGTCACTCTAGCAACCCATCATCTACTTATTACTTCCCAATGCCTTCCTATAGGCCCAAACAATGGTGAAGTGTCATGTAGTTGACGTTCACATGACACCACTAGAGGAGAGACAACATACATCTCATAAAAATATCAAACGAATACCAAATTCACATGACTACTTATAGCAAGACTTCTCCCAAGTCCTCAGGAACAAACGTAACTACTCACAAGACATATTATTGTTCATGATCATAGGAGTATTAATATGCATAATGGATCTGAACATATGATCTTCCACCAAGTAAACCAACTAGCATCAACTACAAGGAGTAATCAACACTACTAGCAACCTACAGGTACCAATCTGAGGTTTTGGTACAAAGATTGGATACAAAAGATGAACTAGGGTTTGAGAGGAGATGGTGCTGGTGAAGATGTTGATGAAGATAACCCTCCCCGAGATGGGAGAGTTGTTGATGATGATGGCGGTGATGATTTCCCCCTTCCGGAGGGAAGTATCCCCGGCAGAACAGCTCCGCCGGAGCCCTAGATTGGTTCCGCCTCGAGACGGCGGCGTCTGGTTCCGTCTGGTTCCGCCTTGAGACCCCTCGCAGATCCCTTTCTCTAGATATTTTTTATATTTTCTGAAACAGTGTTTCATGGAGTTTCGGAGCTTTTTGAGTTGTGCGGAATAGGTCTCCAATGTTTGCTCCTTTTCCAGCCCAGAATTCCAGCTGCTGGCATTCTCCCTCCTCATGTAAACCTTGTAAAATAAGAGAGAAAAGGCATAAGTATTGTGATATAACGTATAATAACAACCCATAGTGCAATAAATATCAACATAAAAGCATGATGCAAAATGGACGTATCAACTCCCCCAAGCTTAGACCTCGCTTGTCCTCAAGCGAAAGCCGATAACGAAAAATATGTCCACATGTTTAGAGATAGAGGTGTCGATAAAAATAAAATACGGACATGAGGGCATCATGATCATTCTTATAACAGCAACACACATATATATATTGTCATATGACTCTTATGCTAAAGTAACAATTCATTCACAATGTCAAGTATGAATTAGAAACTTCATTCAAAACCAACAAACTAAGATCTCGGTCATTGAAGCAATTGCAATTTATCATAACATTGGAAAGAGTCAATATAAGAGCTTTTCAGCAAGCCCACATACTCAACTATCATCTAGTCTTTCACAATTGCTTACACTCACGCAATACTTATGGGTATGGAGAAAGATAGGGGCTTATGGTATTGCCTCCCAACCTTTTACCTCAAGGGTAATGTCAACATTAATAGATTATGATAACTTACATCCAAGTGGGTATATATGTCAGGATCTTTCCAACATAATGTGCTTGCCAAAGGATAAAATGTAAAAATGAAAGGTGATTTTCACCTTGAATCTTATAAGGCAAGAATAATAGATAGGCCCTTCGCAGAGGGAAGCAAAGGTTGTCATGTGCCTTTATGGTTGGATGTACATAATCTTAGCGCAAAAGAACATCACTTTATATTGCCACTTGTGATAAGGACCTTTATTATGTAGTCCGTCGCTTTTATTACTTCCATATCACAAGATCATATAAAGCTTATTTTCTCCACACTAATAAATCATACATATATTAGAGAGTTTGCAACAATGACAACTTACTTGAAGGATCTTACTCAATCCATAGGTAGGTATGGTGGACTCTCATGGAAAAACTAGGTTTAAGGATGTATGGAAGCACAAGTAGTATCTCTACTTGGTGCAAGAATTTTTGGCTAGCATGAGGGGGAAAGGCAAGCTCCACATGTTGGATTATCCATGAAAATATACTTTATTTTGGATATAAGAAAACATAACCCATTATGTTGTCTTCCTTGTCCAACAGCAACTCTTTAGCATGTCATATTTTAATGAGTGCTCACAATCATAAAAGATGTCCAAGATAGTATATTTGTATGAAACCTCTCTTTCTTTATTACTTCCTATTAATTGCAACGATGACCAAAACTATGTTTGTCAACTCTCAACAACTTTATTCATCATACTCTTTATATGTGAAGTCATTACCTTCCATAAGATCAATATGATCTCTTTGATACTTTCTATATTTTCTTTTATTCTCTCATGACCATAGCGAGGAAATCAAGCCCTTGACTCAACACTAATCTTTATTATATAGCTCACGGACTCGATTACAAAGGTAAAAATCAAAAAGCAAAAGCTCACAACTAGATCATGCTAACTTTATTCTACTAGATCAAGATATTACCAAAAGGATCGAACTAAGAACAACGATAAAGATAGGTGTGTGATGGTGATACGATACCGGGGCAACTCCCCCAAGCTTGCCAGTTGCCAAGGGGAGTGCCCATACCCATGTGATTATGTCTCCGTCTTTGAAGGTGGTGATGATGGAGTTGTAACCAGTGATGACGGATCATCATACATTGAGCGCAGGAGATCCTCCAACTTGCGGATAATACCCTTGAGTGCGGCGATATGCTCCTTCAGCAAAATATTTTCACTTGTGAGATACTTGTTTTGTATTTGAGCTAACTCAATCATCTTGAAAGCTTCAATCTCAGTTGAAGTAAAAAGGTTTGGAAGGGGTTGAAGGATATCTTATTCTCCTGTTGCCGGAGCCTGATCTTCCATAGCCTTCTTGATCCTATTCTCCTTGTTGATCTCCTCGGGTTCTTCCCTCTTTAGCTCTATCTTCATTAGCCAAGCATCGTTGCCCTCATTGTTGGAGGAGGAGGACGACATGATGCCTGGCCTTGTAACCCTAGTAGGAAATAGCTCGAAACAAAAACAGAGGATTTTTGTGTGATACGGTGGTCATAACCTTCAGGAGAATATATAGTGAATTTTTATAGACCAAAAGAAGTAATGTGCAAGAGATCGGAGTCTGGGAGGCACATGAGGTGCCCACGAGGCAGGGGCGCGCCCAGGGGGGTAGGGCGCACCCTCCACCCTCGTGGACGCCTCGTGTCCTTTTCGGACTTCCACTTTTTTCTTCTTTTTTTCTAAATATTCCAAAATGGTAAAAATTACCATTAGAACTGATTTGGAGTCGGATTACTTACCGTACCACATACCTCTTCCTTTTCAGGGTCTAAATCATTCTGGAAAGTGTCCCTTATGCATTCCTCCGGGGTGACGGTTTCAATAACATTGGTTTGAACATTTATAGGATTACCTGAGATATATTGTTTGATTCTTTAACCGTTCACCACCTTCGGATTTGTGCCTTCGAAGTTGTTGATTTTTATGGCACCAGAACGATAGATCTCCTCGATAACGTAAGGACCTTCCATTTAGAGAGAAGTTTTCCTGCAAAAAATCTTAAACGAGAGTTGTATAGCAAGACATAATCACCTACGTTAAACTCACGTTTTTGTATCCTTTTTTCATGCCATCTTTTGGCCTTTTCTTTAAGCAGCTTGGCATTCTCATAGGCTTGGGTTCTCCATTCATCTAGTGAGCTAATGTCAAATAACCTCTTCTCACCAGCAAGTTTGAAATCATAATTGAGCTCTTTAATAGCCCAATATGCCTTATGTTCTAGTTCAAGAGGTAAGTGACTTGCTTTTCCATAAACCATTTTATATGGAGACATACCCATAGGATTTTTGTATGCAGTTCTATAGGCCCATAATGCATCATCAAGTTTATTGGACCAATTCTTTCTAGACCTATTAACTGTCTTTTGCAAAATTAATTTCAGCTTTCTTTTACTTAGTTCTACTTGACCACTAGACTGTGGGTGATAAGGGGATGCAATTCTATGGTTAACATCATACTTAGCAAGCATTTTACGGAAAGCACCATGAATAAAGTGTGAACCACCATCAGTCATTAAGTATCTAGGGACTCCAAACCTCGGAAAATAATTTCTTTAAGCATCTTAATATAGGTGTTGTGATCAGCACTACTAGTTGGAATAGCTTCTACCCACTTAGTAACGTAATCAACAGCAACTAATATATGTGTATACCCATTGGAGGAAGGAAACGGTCCCATATAATCAAAGCCCTAGACATCAAATGGTTCAATAACAAGTGAATAATTCATAGGCATTTCTTGACGTCTACTAATATTACCAACTCTTTGACATTCATCACAAGATAAGACAAACTTACGAGCATCCTTGAAGAGAGTAGGCCAATAAAAACCAGATTGCAATACCTTATGTGCAGTTCTATCTCCAGCATGGTGTCCTCCATAAGATTCAGAGTGGCACGTGTGTAGGATATGTTCCTGTTCATGCTCAAGTACACAACGTCTAGTAATACCATCTACTCCTTCTTTTTTTAAAGGTGTGGGTCATCCCAGAAGTAATGTCTCAAATCATAGAAGAACTTTTTCTTTTGCTGGTATGTGAAACTAGGTGGTATAAACTTAGCAACAATGTAATTAGCATAATCGGCATACCATGGAGCCATACGATAAGTATTTATGACAGCTAATTGTTCATCAGGAAAGCTATCATCAATAGGTTGTGGGTCATCAAGTATATTCTCTAGCCTAGACAAGTTGTCTGCAACGGGGTTCTCAGCTCCCTTTCTATCAATAATATGCAAATCAAATTCTTGCAGCAGGAGAACCCATCTAATAAGTCTAGGTTTAGCATCTTTCTTTTCCATAAGGTATTTGATAGCAGCATGATCAGTGTGAATAGTTACTTTAGAATCAACAATATAAGGCCTAAGCTTATCACATGCAAATACAACTGCTAAAAACTCCTTCTCAGTAGTAGCATAATTTCTCTGGGCACTGTCTAGAGTTTTACTAGCATATTGGATAGGAGAATCTCGAGGGCGAGATTCATTCTAAGGGGGGTAGGTTTGTAACATCCCAAATTTTCAATTTGGAATGTTATACATAGATCATATTGCATTGCATGCTCTTTGCATTTTTATTGTGGCGTTCCTCGAAATTCTAAGCAACTCAAGGACCTACGAAGAGAGTTGGGAATTTTACCGTCTTTGTATTTGAGTTCACTCAAATACCGGTACGAGGACAGTGTGATTCTAATTATTTTTCTCTCCTAAAAATATTTCCAAATACAAAATATGAGCGGAGATAATATGACTTCTCCAAAACAACAGAAATATTGGAGGAAAAATGTTAAAATCACGTTTGGTATTTTTCTGGATTTATTTGCGATTTTATTTGCATAGGAAAAATGTGTGTTTTTCAAAATAGCATTTAGGTCCGGGAAAAATGTTCACTTTGTCCTAAATATTATTAGAGGACGGTGAAAATTTATTTCGGGATTTTTGGGGTCCGTTTAGTATTTCTTTCGTTAGTTTTTCCGCGCCAGGACTTTATTAAAAAAAGTGCGACCGACTTGGAGTCGTTTAGGACCGGGACTCTGGGCTTTATAAGCCGAACGCCGACCCGTCAGCCCCAAACCGCCGCCAGCCCAGCCGCCCCGCTGCCCTAGCCCGCGCCGCCGCCCTAGCCTCGCGCCGCCGTCGCCGCTCGCCTGCGCCGTCGCCGCTCGCCTGTGCCGCCGTCGCCGCACGCCTGCGCCGCCGCCGCCCGCCGCCGCCTCGCCTGCCCCGGCCGCGCCGCCGCCGGACCGCCGGGATCTCGCCGGAGTTTGCCGTTGAGGTAGTTATCGGTTTTTTTTAAGAACCGATCGGTTTTCGTAAACCGTAGATCTGTTTTTTTATTAGGTTAGATCGGTTCGGTTTTTCGTCGGTTTAGTTGTTTAGCGGACGCTCGTCCAAACGTTCGTTTTAACGAATGGTTTTCGTCCGTTAGCCGCAGACAGTGAACGTTCGTTCGTTAGCCTTTTCGTCAGTTTTCTTTTTCGGGGTATTTATCCGCGATTATTCCGATCGCGATTTCTGGCCTGATCTTGTTTTTCGTTTTTCTTTTCGCTCGAGAGTCGGAATCAGGTGATTCAAAATCCCAGATCTTCGTCTCGATGCCCTCTTTCCGTTTAACCAACTTGAACAAAGGTTTGGCTACTGTAAAATTTGACTTTAGGCCAATTAGTAACGGGAGCTCGTTTCTTTCGCGGTTTGAGTTTCGTTGCTTCTTTCGATTTGTTTCTTTTTGCAAACCGGAGTTCTTAAGTTGAACTTTCTGGTTAGATCTGATCTTTTGGAGTTTTGTTTGTGCATCATTGCTTGTTTTCTTATGTGTGCTATTGTTTGCTTGCGATAGAATACCCGGACTGTGAAGCGTGCTACTACGAGTCTCTAGGTTTTGCGAATCGTCAGCAAGGCAAGTAACACTTTGATCATACTCTTATTTACCCAGTTTTTATGCATTAGATCAAACCCTCACACATTGCATGAGTAGGATCTATTAACTTGTGGTACTGGGAAGTAGATTGAGGTAGAACCTATTACCTGCATTATATTCAAACCCTTGAGAGTTACTTCTACGTTTGGTTAGGTTGCTATGCTATGCTCGTAGACGTGGTTTGGGTTTGAGTGAAATCCATGACAGATGTGAGTTGTTAATTAAGGATTCAACTTAAGGTGGCTACTTGAATACACATCTGGGTGGATTGGTTGCAGGGCACCTGGGGAACCCAGTGTTGTCCTAGGAAATCCCGGGGTTCCGTGTCATTTTTCCTATGGAATACCACCCAGGCTCAAAGGGATCATAAAACTATTCATGCTAGAAACTTCCGTGTGCAGCCACATGCCAATATGGGCTCTGGCATAGTTGAGTAAGTTGTGGGAAACCTTTTCGTGATGGGCTAGCAGATGTAGAGGGATTGTAGGTGTACCGGCCTATCTATCCGGTTAAGGGGACCTCCTCGGAAAGACTGTGTCTCGGTCATCCGTTTCTCAAACACCATGCAGTGCGAGAAACCAAACGAAGGCAATCGAGTCTTGTGGGAAAAGTGCACAAACCTGTCCAGAGTGTACAAACTGATCATGATTAGCCGTGGCCCCGGTTATGGACATCTTGAGTATCTGGTACTTGAATTATTGGTTGATCTCATCACTCTATAATTTAATTTGTTGGGTTAATGATGAACTTTTAATTTGGGATTGAGTTGGGGTTACCTTCTCAATGATTTTCAACCAACATGATAGTTAAAATAAAATTTATTCCTTTGTTGTAGGGAAAAATTAGCTTTACGCAAAAACTTTAACCTTAGAGCCTCCACCAGCCAAATATGCATATAGTATAGCCTTTATTCTGTTACTTGCATTCTCTGTGTTATCTTGCCAGCATATTCCATGTGCTGACCCGTTTTTCGGGCTGCAACATATTACATTGCTGACTTTTCAGACGTGGAATAAGACGTTCTAGGTCGTTTGTCATGCACTCAGCTATGCCATTGGAGTTGATGGACTCACTTATCTTCCAAGTCTTCCGCTATTATTTTGCTAGATGGCCTTAAGCCATAGATTTTGTAATAAGTTTTCGTTGGAGACATTCGATGTAATAAGTGTGTGATTGCCACTCTGTTATAAATCCTTCAAGTACTGTGTGTGTTAGCATTACCGATCCAGGGATGACACAGAACATAGAGACTTCGGTCCATTCGGATCGTGGTCGCTACACAAGCATGGTGGAAATTTCTACTTCAGATATCTTTCTTTTGTTGGTAATAATATCTTTCATATACTTAGCATAAGGATTTGTTTTAAGCACATCAGTCAAACGCATACTCAAAAAGATAGGTCTAATCATTTCAGCAAAGCGCTCAAAATCCTCATCATCCTTTTTCTTGGATGGTTTCGGAGGAAAAGGCATGGGTTTCTGAACCCATGGTTCTCTTTCCCTACCGTGCTTCCTAGCAACAAAGTCTCTCTTATCATAATGTTGATTCTTTGATTGTGCGTTATCAAGATCAACAGCAGGTTCAATCTCTACATCATTATCATTGCTAGGTTGAGCATCATCATGAACATCATCATTAACATTATCACTAGGTTCATGTTCATTACCAGATTGTGTCTCAGCATCAGAAGCAAATATATCATTGGGATTCTCAGGTGTGTCAGCTACAGGTTCACTAGAAGCATGCAAAGTTATATCAATTTTCTTTTTCTTCTTCTTAGAAGAACTAGGTGCATCTAAATTAGCTCTCTCAGAATCTTGCTCAATTCTCTTAGGGTGGCCTTTAGGATACAAAGATTCCCGAGTCATTTTGCCACCTCTAGTAGCAACTCTAACAGCATAATCATTATTCTTACTATTTAATTCATTGAGAAAATCATTCTGAGCCTTAAGTACTTATTCTACTTGAGTGGTAACCATGGAAGCATGTTTACTAATGAGTTTCTGTTCACCTTTATCTCTAGATAGATAATCACCCAAGCGTTCAATCATATAAGCACTATGTTGCAATTGTCTACCAACATAAGCATTGAAGTTTTCTTGTTTCACAATGAAATTGTCAAACTCATCTAAGCATTGGCTAGCAGACTTATAATGAGGAATATCACCTTCATCAAATCTATAAAGAGAATTTACCTTTACTACCTGTGTCGGGTTATCAAGACCATGTGTTTCTTCAATTGGCGGTAAATTCTTAACATCTTCAGCTTTAATATCTTTTTCTTTCATAGATTTCTTTGCCTCTTGCATATCTTCAGGACTGAGAAATAGAACACCTCTTTTCTTTGGAGTTGGCTTAGGGTCTGGTTCAGGAAGTGTCCAATTATTTTCGTTGGCCAGCATATTATTCAATAGTAATTCAGCTTGATCAACTGTTCTTTCCCTGAAAACACAACCAGCAAAACTATCCAGGTGGTCTCTGGAAGCATCGGTTAGTCCATTATAAAAGACATCAAGTATATCATTCCTCTCAAGATGATGATCAGGCAAAGCATTAAGTAATAGGAGAAGCCTCCCCCAAGCTTGTGGGAGACTCTCTTCTTCAATTTGTACAAAGTTATATATTTCATGTAAGGCAGCTTGTTTCTTATGAGCGGGAAAATATTTAGCAGAAAAGTATACATCATATCCTGGGGACTACGCACACAACCAGGATCAAGAGAATTAAACCAAGTATTAGCATCACCCTTTAACAAGAATGGAAATAGCTTAAGGATATAGTAGTAACGGATCTTTTCATCATTGGTAAACAGGGTGGCTATATCGTTCAACTTAGTAAGATGTGCCACAACAGTTTCAGATTCATAGCCATGGAAAGGATCATATTCAACCAAAGTAATTAACTCAGGACCAACAGAGAAATCATAATCCTTATCAGTAACACATATAGGTGAAGTAGCAAAAGGAGGGTCATGTTTCATTCTAGCATTCAAGGACTTTTCTTTCAGCTTAGCTAATAATTTCTTAAGATCATATATATCGTTGTAAGCAAGAAAGTCTCTAGCAGTTTCTTCATCCATAACATAACCCTCAGGAACAACAGGCAGTTCATATCTATTGGGAGAAGCTTCATCATCACTTTCATAAATATCATCGGTTTCAATATTTGCATTCTCCCTAACCTTAGCAATTTGTTCATCTAGAAATTAACCTAGTGGCACACTATTATCAAGCATAGAAGTAGTTTCATCATACATAGCAGAAGTGGCATCATCAAGAACATACGACATATCAGATTCAATATCATGAGTAGGTGTTGCAAATTTACCCATAACAGATGGTGAATCAAGTGCAGAGCTAGATGGCAGTTCCTTACCTCCCCTCATAGTTGAGGGTAAGATCTTGGTTTTTGAGTCCTTCAAATTCTTCATAGTGATCAGCAGATATAAATCCCAAGTGACTTAAAGAATAGAGCTATGCTCCCCGACAACGGCACCAGAAAATAGTCTTGATAACCCACAAGTGTAGGGGATCGCAACAGTTTTCGAGGGTAAAGTATTCAACCCAAATTTATTGATTCGACACAAGGGGAGCCAAACAATACTCTTAAGTATTAGCAACTTAGTTGTCAATTCAACCACACCTGGAAACTTAGTATCTGCAGCAAGGTAGTTTAGTAGCAAAGTAATATGGAGATAGCGATAGCGGCAATAAAAGTAACGGTAGTGTTTTTGTAGTTTTTGTAATAGTAACAGCGGAAAAGTAAATAAGCAGCAAGCTATATATGAAAAGCTCGTAGGCATTGGGTCGGTGATGGGAAATTATGTCGGATGCAATTCATCATGTAAACGTTATAACCTACGGTGACACTGAACTAGCTCTAGTTCATCAATGTAATGTAGGCATGTATTCTGAATATAGTCATACGTGCTTATCAAAAATAACTTGTATGACATCTTTTGTCCTACCCTCCCGTGGCTGAGGGGTCCTAGTGGAAACTAAGGGATATTAAGGCCTCCTTTTAACAAAGTACCGGACCAAAGCATTAACACATAGTGAATACATGAACTCCTCAAACTAAGGTCATCACTGGGAGTGGTCCCGATTATTGTCACTTCGGGGTTTGCCGGATCATAACACATAGTAGGTGACTATAAACTTGCAAGATAGGATCAAGAACACACATATATTCATGAAAACATAATAGGTTCAGATCTGAAATCATGGCACTTGGGCCCTAATGACAAGCATTAAGCATAGCAAAGTCATAGTAACATCAATCTCAGAACATAGTGGATACTAGGGATCAAACCCTAACAAAACTAACTCGATTACATGATAGATCCCATCCAACCCATCACCGTCCAGCAAGCCTACGATGGAATTACTCACGCACGGCGGTGAGCATCATGGAATTGGTGATGGAGGAAGGTTGATGATGACGATGGCAACGATCTCCACTCTCCGGAGCCCCGAGCGGACTCCAAATCAGCCCTCCCGAGAGAGATTAGGGCTTGGCGGCGGCTCCGTCTCGTAAAACGCGATAATTCTTCCTCTTTGATTTTTTTCTCCCTGAAAGTGAATATATGGGATCCGGAGATACGTCGGTGGAGCACCATGGGGCCCACGAGGCAGGGGGCGCGCCCAGGGGGAGGGGGCGCGCCCCCCACCCTCGTGGACATGGTGTGCCCCCCTGGTCTGGATCTTTTTGCACGTATTTTTTATATTTTCCAAAATAATTCTCCGTGGATTTTCAGGTCATTTCGAGAACTTTTTATTTCTGCACAAAAACAACACCATGACAGTTCTGCAGCGTTAGTTACATTCAAATCATGCAAGTTAGAGTCCAAAACAAGGGCAAAAGGGTTTGGAAAAGTAGATACGTTGGAGACGTATCAATCATCCACCCACATATCAAATTATCAAAGTAGCGAACGCGAATCAAACTAACATGATGAAAGTGACTAGACGAAATTCCCGTGTCTCCTCTAGAACACTTTGCCTATTATAAGAAACCGTTCCGGCCTGTCCTTTGCCATAAAAGGATTGGGCTACCTTGGTGCACTTGTTGTTACTTTTGCTACGTGTCACTTGTTACAAATTATCTTGCTATCAGACAACTTGTTACCACAATTTCAGTGCTTGCAGAAATTACCTTGCTGGAAACCACTTGTCATTTCCTTCCGCTCCTCGTTGGGTTTGACACTCTTACTTATCTACAGGACTATGATTGATCCCCTATACTTGTGGGTCATTATTCCAATACCCTAAAAGGGCATTGGGGTGGTTCCACCGTGGCATATAGCACCATCAAGGAGCTGCGTGACGCGGGGTATCTTTCCGCCAACATCGTCGCCCGTCCTCCCGGCGCTGACCAGCAAGTGCCCGCTCCCAACGCAGGGAAGCGGGTAGTTTTTGTCTCCAACCTCATCTAAGGCATGGGGTTCCCGCAGCACCCATTTGTGCGCGAGATGATGTTAAACTACGGGCTCGACTTCCACCACATGGCTCCAAACTCCATCGTCCACCTCGCCTCCTTCATCACGGTCTGCGAGGCCTTCCTCCACTGCGAGCCACACTTTGTCTTATGGCTAAGGACCTTTGCGGTCATGCCGAAGTCCAGCGGCTCAGAGCTAGCAGAGTGTGGAGCGGCCATGGTCAGTAAGAACTAGAGCTCGGACTGGTTCTTCATCTATATGGTGAAGGGATGGCAGCGCGAGTAGTTTTACATCACCGAGCCACTTGCCCCGAGCCAGACCAAGGTCCCGGCCGCCGAAGAAGCTCAAGTACTGGATGGATAAGGGGAACTCAGATGAGGCAGATGCCATGATCAAGAAGATCAAATGGTGGTCTACCTTGAGGGACCTCTAGCTCGCCGACGTCGTTAACGTCATGCTCAACCGTCGCATCCTCCCACTCCAACTTGGGCTAAGAAGATATGGGAGCATAAGTCTGAGGACGTGGGCCCCATCACCGCCTTCTTCTGCTCCACCTTGACCGAGATGTGGACACGAATCCTCAAGCTGGCGAAGGAGAAGTTCCCTAAGGAGGGGGAGGACCTCATCTTCGACGAAGAGTATGAAGCCACCCCGGTAAGTGTTCCATCTCATGAATCGCGTTTTCATTTCCGTACCGAAGGACAGATTATTATCGAATCATATTGCTTGGTATTCGCAGAAGTGGTCGGCGTGGGTGCAGAAAGTGCGGTGCCCGGCCCCACTACCATATCTTTCTTCATTTAATCATGTCGCCTTATCAAACTTGCCTTGTTGACATGCATGATAGTTGTTAGATCATATATAGTTGGAATGGGCAAATCCTTCCTAGTTGCTTCTTGCATTGTTGCAAAGTTCCTTTGTTTGTTGCCATGAGAATTGAATATGGTCTTTACAAACGCCACCCACCGAGGATAGATACCATCGACAAGGTAATACCCCATGTTGTAGTTGTGCCCCTTAATGTAGTTGCATGGCGACACTTACCCATTACAAAGTCTCTCAAATAACAAATATTGCTGGAGCACATTGATGTCATTGTGAGAACCAGGTATGGAAAATAAAGCATGCCAAATCAAGAAGTCCTTTGATGTCACTACTTCTAGTACGATGGTGGCCTCTTTAGTGTGACCATGGTACATTCCATGCAAACCTTTGGGGAAGTTCTTTCATATCCAATGCATGCAATCAACTGAACCGAGCATGCCTGGATAATCTCTTGTCGCTCCAATAGCCATCAACCTTTTTGTATCTTGCACATTTGGTTCTCTCAGATACTCGGCTCCAAACACTTGCTCCATAGCACACACAAATCTCACAATGGTCTTAAGCATGTGTTCTCCCATCCGGACCATCTCACCAACAACATAAATGACGGTACCTAATGCAAGCATTCTCAAAGCAGCCATGCATTTCTGCTTAGGAGAGAACATGGGTTGTCCGCAACAATCCATGTTGATCCTAGAGTACGAATCATGTGCCTCCACTCCCTCCACCACGCACAAGAACAAGAGTTTGCACATATGGAAGCGTCGATGAAAAAATGTATCAGGGAATGTCGATCGGAGGTGAAAGTAGTCATTGCAGAGCAACTTTTGCGCCAACGATCCTATCCTTGTTAAAAACTCTCTTCCTTTGATCGAACACCGGAAGTTCATAGTGTACTCCACTTCCCTCTCCATTTCCGTCTGGATGCTCATGATCATCATCATCTCAGCATCTTTGTCTGAATCTAATGAATTGAAGAATTTGTTTTGAATTAACTCATTAGGCTCCTTGTCTTGATACTCCTCATCCGATGAACTGTCTGAATCTATCATTTTGCCTACAAAAGAATCAAAAAACTATCCGAACAAATTTTCGAACACATAGAGAGCAGGATGTAATCCGTGAAGAGCCGAACATACTGCGACGGCGAGTTTTGTGGTGGTGGTGGTGATGTTGAGGGGTTGGTGCGGCAGTGTAGCTAGGGAAGCGCCGACGCAGACAAGAAAGAAGAGAGGAGAGGAAAATAGTTTGTCCGACTAGGTGGGGAGGAGGGATTTGATATGGATCTTGTCTGTCTGGTCCGACATGGCCAACATCCCAGCACATTCGGGCTTCCTTATATTCACTCTATATATGAGGGAGATATGGGGTGCTGGTCAGCCCGAACGTACAAAAGATCCCGGCTGAATCGGCGATTTTGTGGTTGATCACTGAGAGGACGATCCGTCCAAACATATAGGTGTCCTATAAGAGCAATTACAATGGGGCGACACATTGCGTCCGCCCATGTCCATTTGGGTCCGCGCGGACAAAAACACCGGCCCAACGCGCCGACCCAAACGGACGCGCATCTGCTTTTCATCTGCTTGCGGACCCATTCCCGGCCCAATTTTGTGATTGATTTGGGTCCGCGCGGACACCAAGCGGACGCGGACGACTCACACGTATTCCTGCCCCTGGCCCGCCAGCCGGTGGAACATTGGTCGTTCTCCACCCCTGCCGACAGCTAGCCCTCGCCTCTCCCCATCCCGTCGCTGCCGCCCCGGCCAGCTCCTCCTCCCGTACCTCCCCACGTCACCGACGCATCGCCGCTGGACCACCGCAGCTTCCCCCGACCCCAATCCACCGCAGCTCCCCCCTCACCCCCGCGGCGCCGACCAACTTCTTCATTCGCCGCGGCAACACTCGCCAGACACCGCCACACTCGTCGGACTTCGCAAGCCGAGCCACCTTGTCCAGAGGAGGCGCGCTCACTTTGCCGACCAGCTTCGTCGTCCACACCCGCAAGCTATTCGACAGTTTACCTCAAGGTACAAATGGACTGCGCCGACGAGTTCTTTTTCCACAATGGTCTGTGCGACTCCGACGATTCCTCATCGGATGATGAGGAGATGTTGCTTGCCATGTTGGTCCATGACCACCTTAACAGGCAGCGGCCGATGTTTCGGGGTTCGATTCCGGGGCATGTTCCGACGTTGAATCGCAACCGAGAGAGCGGGCATTTTCTTCTATGGAAGGACTACTTTGACACAACCAATCGGTTGTTCAAACATCAGAAATTCCGGCGGCGTTTCCATATGGCTAGGCATGTTTTCAACCGGATTCGAGAGGGGGTGGTCGGATACAATGACTACTTCGAGTGCAAAGAGGATGCCATTGGAAAGATTGGCTTCTCTTATCAAAAATGCACTTCAGCTATCTGGAAGTTTGCTTACAGAGTACCCGGTGATCTTATCAATGAGTACGTCCGTATGAGTGAGTCTACGTGCCTAGAGTCACCATACATATTCTGCAAGGCTGTAATTGCAGTGTTTGGCCCCGAGGACTTGAGAGAGCCAACTGCTGCAGACACAACCCGCTTGTTGGCGAGCAATGCAAGCCGGGGCTTCCCAGGGATGCTTGGCAACATCGACTGCATGCACCGGGAGTGGAAGAACTGCCCTTCTGCTTGGCCAGTACAAGGGCCATGTCAAGGCCTGCACTGTCATACTTGAGGCCGTGGCCTCTGAAGATATGTGGATCTGGCACTCTTTCTTTGGCATGGCCGGCTCACACAATTGATATCAACGTACTTCAACGTTCTTCGGTGTTTGCAAGGCTTGCTGAAGGCAACTGCCCACCGGTCAATGGTAACACCAACGGTCACAACTACAACAAAGTGATACTATCTAGTTGACGGAATCTATCCACAGTGGACCACTATTGTGAAGACAATCTCCAACACTGTCGGAGAGAAGAGGAAAATATTTGCCCAAGAACAAGAGAGTGCTAGGAAGGATGTCGAGTGTGCCTCTGGTGTTTTGCAATCTCGATGGGGCATAGTTCTGTATCCTGCTTGAACTTAGAGCACCAAGAAGTTGTAGGAAGTGATGACTGCTTGTGTGATCATACACAATATGATCGTTGAGGATGAGCGCCCGGAACATCTCCACGTCCAAGGATTTGAGTTTCAGGGTGACAATGTGGTGCCTCAACATGGTGGAGGACCGGCATCGTTTGCACAGTTCACTCAACTTCATCATGAAATGCGTGATTGAGAAACTCATATTCAGTTGCAAGATGATTTGGTTGAATATATGCAGGATCATGTTGGCAACCAATAGATTTATCTTTTTAAGACAATTTAATTTTTATTGGGCTTGTAAAACTTTGCTATATTTTATTTCGGTTGTGGAGCTTTGCTATTATATTCGCTTTTGAAAATATGCAAACTATGTGTATTTGTTAAAACCTGGCGGTTAGCCGGCCACGTGGACAAATATTGATCGGCGCGTTGGACGCATTGTCGATCCAAATCCTATAGCCGGCGGACTCAGAGCAGATGGACGACCCAAACGGCGCGTTGAGCACATTGTCAATCCAAATCCTAAAGCTGACGGACACAGAGCAGACGAACGACCCAACGAACGAAAAACGAATAAAATGGTCGTCCGTTTGAGTCGGTCGGTTGGAGTTGCTCTAAGAAGCCCCGCTGTAGGTACTCTTATCTGTCACCATGCAAGGTCGCACCGCCGATCACAGGCTCTCCGTCCCAATGGCTTCAGTTCACGCGACAGATGGTTTGATAAGAGCGTTAGTAACTTATTAGTACTAGATGATACCCCGCGTGTTGCTGCGGGATTTTTTAGCACACAATGGTAGAATTTAAATTCAATAAAATTGTAGTACAGATATTTAATAGTAGTAATAACCAAAAAAATAGATAGTAGTAAAGAAGTTTTATTTTTGCAAGGAAGAAAGAAAATTCAGTACAAATGTAAATAAACCAATGAAGGAAAATTAATGACGAAAGAAATTGACACATGTCTTAGTTAGATTGCTTAACATTTCTTGGTTAGGAAGCAAGAATTTAACATATTTTTCTTGAGAATACCAATTAGATTCGTAGCTAAGTTTGTATGATATGCATGTATCTCTTAGCTAGGGTCCATTGGCTACGTAGCTTAGGGTAATTAGCAAGGAACTAATCATGCATGCGTGCGCATGCTAGTACCAGCGACCACATACACAGACGCGTAATAGTAGTGGCATGCAAGCAAGCGGAGCGCTCTCGCTGGTGAGGCTGCCGGAGATCGTCGTGATGGAGATCCTGGAGAGCGTTGCGACCTCTTGCGCCGCCGCGTGCAAGTGCTGACGCGCCCTTGCCACTGAGCCGTCCTTCCTTCTCTGCCGCTGGCTAGGGGGCGCCTATCAATGCTCCTCCCTTTCGGCTTCCTCGTCCGGGAGCAGCGCCACGGCTGGGAAGGTCCGCCTGGCTCGAGTTTCGTCCACGCGCCGCTGTAGGTGCTCTGTCCCGGCCGTTCCTTGATCGGCTCCTTCGTCCAGGCCTCGCCAGCCTCTTCGACGACCACGTCATGCTGCCACTCGCGTCGGCGTCCTCCTCGAGTGCTTTGGCGGCGGTGATGAGTCGGAGCCTGGCGTCTACGGCCGCCCCGTCAGCAATGTGCTCTCCGACGCCTGCCACATACTCAAGGAGAAAAGAACATAGGTGTATCGGTGTTTTTCCTTTCCGCTAGGCCTGGTTCCTCCACTTCTTGGACAGGAGTGTGCGCGTGCTTGTACCGGACGCCGGCAGAACCTCGGCAGGAAGACAACGGGGACTACGGAACACACATACAAAAAAAAAAAAAAAGCTTGGGTCAGCGGCACACCAGATAAACGTCGCGGTGCTTGGCTGCAATTGGGAAGAGCAAATCCGACCACCACAAGCTTGAGGCCGTCTACATCGGCAAGGATTAAGCGCCAGTTGTCAGTTAGGTGTGAAGGTTCCCGGGAGCTTCCCAAGATGATGGACGCAAACAACTTGACGCACATGGGGCAGCGGGCGCTCGGCTCGATCAGGTCGATCTACAGTTATATCAAGGAGAGATTGGAAGAGGAGAAGACATGCTTCCAATGAAAGAGGAAATGACTCCAATAAACACATGTAATGGTCGGTATTAAAATGGTTGCATTGATAGACGCCTAGTGGCCAACGTGGATGCATGGGAAAGACCGTTCCTATTCTGCCCATGGAGAGAAAAATCGGTTCACACATGAGAGAAAGAGAGAGCTCATATGCATGGAATGCATGAGTGGGTGAAAAATTGCTGACATGGCACAAAGCTGAGGTGGACAACCTGCATGTTGAGAGAATGCCTTGCGGTGAGGAGCAACTTCTTAAGAATGGTAGATTCACCCCGCAAAAGAAAGAGGCGTCAGTATTCTTTTTGTTCAGATGGTGAGCGTCAGGATTCTGGACAGAAACCACACACCAGACTTACCACAATGTAATACACTAATACTCCCAAGCAAGTGGCAACAATTGGCAAACTTGTGGAGGTGGTAATGCTGCAAATGGAGTGCCACCGAAGGAATAAAAGGAAAGGAAGTGCTTCGATCCATCGATCGCCACGTCGAGAAGTATTAGCTCATGTGAGAGCGAAAGAAAACGAAAGCGAGGCACGCCGGTGTGGAATTATTTTGGGTTTCTCGTCAGGTGGCGCGCTGGACGGCGTAACACCAGCAAGTCAAAACGCCTAGACTGACACGTAGCTGCATTTCTGCGCTTTCACCGAAGAGAGCACGGAGCGAGCAGAGTGCCATCGACTAGTCTCACCAGCGTTGGTTTGATCGACAACTGCAACGGCTACTCTGACTGTTAAGATGTCATTCAGCAGATAATCATCATCTTGTGACATTTTCTGGGTATGGATTTGATGTTGTATAAATAGCATACTTCTTGCAAAAGGATTGCATACCGGTGTGGAAATTGTCTTAACAAATCGAAAACACTATAGTATTTTGCAACTGAGAGAGTACTTCTCTTAATATTATGGTTTAAGCAGCTGCGTTGGCTGTCACAGTAGCACGTGTCATTATGTAAGCATCCTGATTGCAAGAGTACTCGGTTACAGGTGTAAAGTGCATGTTGGTTACTCTAGCGTCCATGTTGTAAGGACATGTAGAGTGATTGATAAGGCAGATTACTCTTAAGCCTCCACGTCGTATAGAGATGATATTAAGAGCATGATATGCAATGGGTTTGCATGCTTCACATTATGTGCTACCCTTCTCGCAAAAAGAAGTGCTACCCAATAGGTTTTATGGCATATTATGTTGTAAGGAATGGTTGTAACAACTTTTGAATTAGTTAATTCCTTGAGTTATATGTAAAGTTGTCCGGTTTTCAAATTTTGATAAGTCAATTTTCTATCCGTCGTTTTTGTTGTCAAGTGGTTTTTTAACCTTGTGTTGTTTCGTGCCGTCTTGGACTATTTTTTATTTTGAGAAATTCTTGGACTAAATTTTTGACTTGCCTCTGTTTGAGGGTATGTTGATTTTCCCTTTGGGCTTGAAGCCCGTTACCCATTGTCTTGTTTTTTTTTTCATGTTTGTACGTGTTTTCATTTTGTTTTGTTTTTCCTTTTTCTTTTTAGTCAGTTTTTCTTTTTTCTATATGAATATTTTAGGATGTTTGGTGAGTGTAAATGTATACATGAAAGTACAATGCAATATGTGTGTACTATACAATATGCGTGTAAATTATACTCCACTAGAGCATGAAAATTACACTATTATATGCTTATTCTTTGCATATTACAAAAAATTCAATCACAGTGCAAATGTATGCGCAAGATTTTCTGAAGTTACTCCATTTTATTTTTCTTAAAGGGTAATACCAATGCAATAAATTAATTCATTCTTACAAACCATTCTAATTTTGATTTTGCTTTAGTTTCATTTCATTATCTTTCTTCTTTAAGGCTAATACTCATGCATAATTCATTTCTTCTTACGAACTTCTTTCTTGCGAGATATTCAGTATTATATGATTACTGTTGCATATTATAAAAGGAGTAACTTCTGTGTAAATAGTGTGCCCATTTTGTCATTTTTATATTTTCTATCTTCTTAAAGTGAAAGCCATTATTCATTGGTCCTTAAAAAGCATTATTATTTTAATTATATTTTATTTTTATTTCACTTTTTTTCTTCTTTACAAGTAATACCAATGCCACTAAATAATTCCTTTTTAGAATTATTTTTTGCAAACATTCCACTATTATATGTTTATTCTTGCATACTATAAAAATGCACATTTCTTTGTAAATTGTGTGCAAACTTTGTAATTGTTTGTTTATTTTTATTTTTTTATTCATAAATGGTAATATCAATGCCACTAATTCACTCTTTCTTAAAAAGTTAATTTTCGATTTTATAATGTTTTAAATTTTATTTGTCTTCTTCTTTAACAGTAAAGCCCATGTCACTAATTCATTTTCTATTTAGAAAACTTCTGTTTTGTGAACAATCTACTATTATATGCTTATTATTGCATATTATAAAAAAGCGCAATTTATATGTTAACTGTGTGCAAATTTTGTCTTTTTTCTTCTTCTTAAAGGGTAATACCAACGCCATGAATTCATGCATCCATAGGGAACCTTGTTTTTTTTTCCTTATTTTTGTTCTTGTCGTGTGTCTTAGGACATCTTTTACTTGAGCCCTCAAATAGCCCGCAACCGTCCGGATCGAGCGGTCCAGACGTAGTTTGCCATCCAATGGGGTACCCCATCGACTCGCAGACCAGTTCGGATGTCCTTCTGCTGCAAACCGGAAGCAAACTAAGGGCCTTTTTGGGTGTCACGACCTATCTAAGCAGGGCTCCAGCCCATCCAAACCACACCACACCACTCTTCTTCCTCTCTAGTCCCACCCTCTCTGACGTCGTATAGATCACTTAGTCCACACCACGCTGAAGTCATGGTTCTCTGCACCGGCAGGCGGTGGCATCTCTGGATCTTTCTCCGGTCTTGACGCTGCCACTGTTTCTCTCTGAGGCCATCGACCTTCACGACCTCTAACCCTTTTGAGAAGGAGGAGATCGTCATCTTTTTTGGTGATGATGAGGAGCAGTCGTTGTAGCAGCCACACATGTACACGGCGATCACTGACGATGAGTACTAGCGACAAATGGATCTCATGATTGAGGGTCGCTCTAGGAACGTAGTCTGGTGCTACCCTCACCGACACGATGTCATGTGAAGGAGGAGCCAGGGGTCTCCGCCTCATGAAGGAGAAGCCAACGTTCCCCTCCTCGCGCAACTACGGCGTCCAAAACGGGCGTCGCGTGAAGGAGGAGTCAACGTCGCCGCAGCATATCCTATACGGCCGGTGTCGCCACTGCACCATGACTGGCGCGACAAGGCCGTGAAGGAGGTGGTGGTTCCATCAGAGAACACGAAGGCGTGTGTCTGCCTCCTCCACTACTAGACGACGATCACAACACGAAGAGCGAAGGCGGTGCCGCTGACCTGGCCGGCCACGCGTACGAGGTCACTGTCAACTACAAGCTAATTTACTTTTTTAGGTTTTAGTTGAATGGACGAAATATCATCCATTTTAGGTAAATTATGTTCGAACTTCAGTGAATTTCATCGTGTTTGCATGCAAACCATCCCGTTTGTTCAAATTCCATTTGAAATGTATGCAGGCATGGTTGGATGGGCGGATCCTGTACCACTGTCCGCGAACACATCTGAATACATCTGCAAACAAATACCATGTCAGTTTTGGGGGTCCGTGTTGGAGACCCCTTGGTCAGTTTGTGTTATGTTTCAGACCTAGCTCAAGTATTTGGTGAGCTTCTGCTTTGTGGTTGCAAAAGGCCGAGATTCTGTTTTGTTTTAGTATATGAGTTTTCTCTTTGATGCTTACTTGATTTTATTTCATCAGTTTTTCTCCAATATTTTGCGTGGATAGCGTTTTGATCTTGCAATAGTATTATAGTAATTGATTTGTGAAATTTAAAAGAAAATTCTTTTATGTTGAGGTAGGGGCTGCCAATCATAAGCGGGGAGACAAATGAGGAGGAGAAAGATAGTGAGGCGGAAAATCGTAGTCGTAACTGATGCCCGATTCCATGTCTTGAGTATAGTATGAATTGTAGGCGTGCTTTTGTGCTAGACTATGGTTATTTTAATGTCCAGTGTCATTCAATTGCAGGATGCACCAAAAGCTTGGTAGATGATGGATACATATTTTACCACTTTTAGTAGAGGGTTTTGGTATTTGTTGTCACCAGATTTTCGATATTTATGGCTTCTCTTAACGTTAATCCTTCAAGAATGTTCACGATTTTAGAGATTTTAAAAAAACTATTGCGTTTTAGAAATTATTCAAAATTTCAAAACATATTTGTGTTTGATAATTTTGTTTTCGTTTTCATAGGAGCTCATGCGAAACGAAGCCCATGTGACACAAAATACGTCACATAGGAGCTCCCGTGACACTTAAGGCGCCGAAGAGGACCGCAACTGATATGTATCGCTCGCTGTGATACATATCGGTTCAATCGCCCACATGAGTGGTGGCTTGGGCCATCGAGTGGGCGACTGGTTCTATCCTCCTGTCCATCTACATGTTCGGCTTCATCTTGAGCCGAGACGCCAGCTTCTGCCCGACGGACGCCTCACGCACTCACACTGCAACGCCAGTTTCGGTGTGTTTACATAATCCCAGATACACGTAACAGTAGAGCAGTGTGCATGGTCACCTATTGGCAACTGAAAATAAAGAACAGAAGTGTACCTGTGACCAGTATGAGACCTGTGACCAGTATGAGACCCAGATGCCCTGGAGCCTATTAATTGCTCGCATGTTTTGCGAGCAGGTTTTTGGAAGTGGTTGAAGGCAGGTTCCTGTAGCTTACCATCCGTTTTTAAGATTCTACGCCGTATTTTTCTTCTTTTGACCTGTGTTTTTCTTGTTGGTTTTCCTGGGTTCCTTTGTTTTTTCTACTTCTTTTTTTCTTTCCAGTTTGTTTTGCGGTCATTGGTTTTACTATGATTATATTTCTCTCTTTCTTCTTCATGTTTTATTTTTCCTCTTTAAATTTGTGAACATTTTCTGAATTCATGACCAATTTTTTCACCTCGTGAATTTTTTATATCTGTGAATATTTTTGGAACTGGCGAAAATTTGCGAACTTGTGATTTATTTTCATATTCCCAAACAGTTTCTGAATTTTGTGAACAATTATTGAACTTGTGAACATTTTTCATATTCCTGACCATTTTCTAAATCTCAAACATTTTTAATTCGTGACATTTTTTCATGTTTTCTGAAACTTTATTAACATGTAAACATTTTTCTAAACTCGCAACTTTTTTGAGTCTGTGATCATTTTTTAAAAACATTGATATGTTTTTATATTTGTAACATTTTTTTGAACTTGGGAACAGTCTTTCATATTCATGAACATTATTTTAATTAACGAACTATTATTTAACTCGAGAACATGTGTTCATAGTATCGATCCTTTTCTTAATCATTGATGATATTTTCAATCCTTGAACATTTTTCATAGTCGCAAATATTTTAAAGTGGCGGACATTTTTCATATTTACAGTCATTTTTTTAACAGTGATTTATTTTTCATATTATCAACCCTTTTTTTAATCAGCGAACTTTTTAAACTTTGAATTATTTTGATTTTCACATACATTTTTTGATTTCTTAAACATTTTTGGAACTTGTTAACTTTTTTTTTCAAATTCAGGACCATTTTTTGAATTCATGAATTTCTTTTGAACTTGTGAATATTACTCACTTTTTTTTGGAACTTGTGAGTGTGGTTTCAAATTGTTGAATGGTTTTTAAAATCACGAACATTTTTTGTACTCACCAATTTGGCAAATATTTTTCCAATTTGTGCATAATATTAAATCCATCAACTTTTATTTAAATATTTACTTGAAAAATCTTAGCTTTATACCACAAACGCACTTTCATGTTTTGAAAAAAAATATAGTGCCA
>LR738715.1:687086714-687136318 GCA_902687465.1 Secale cereale | reverse complement strand
TTGTCTTGGGGAGTATGTTAGTGTAAAACATAATTGATCGATTCGTACTAAGAACAATATAGAATAAAAAAATATGCGACAAACAATAAACCCACTCGTTGTTTTCTCATTCGACATAGTCGCGAGTGCGCAAAGTAGACATGGGCCTGCCCATCTAGATCGGCGCTAGTGGAAGACGTAAGCGATGCTGCCGCATATGTATGACTGAAGGCGATACATAGCGGTGCCCGAAGAGGACCCCTCAAGTAGGTAGGAATGAAGTGTAGGGAGTCGTTCTTATTTGATTTCTATGTCCCTTCGGCTTTGGCCATGTGCGGAGCGGTTCTTATTGATATCGTAGTTTTGAGTCGACGACACAAAATGTTTCTCTTTTCTGTGTATTATAACACATAATCTTTGTAAATATTTACAAAGGCTAATTAGCACTTACTCCCTCTGTTCACAAATATAAGATGTTCGAACTTTTTATGAATATGATGTATATAGACACATTTTAGTGTGTTTGTTCACTCACTTCATTCCACATGTAGCTTATATGAAAATATTTAAAACATTTTATATTTATGAACAGATGAAATAGAATGCAAACCCATGGACTGATACACATTTATTGTAGAGACTAGTCGTTCGTGGCCCGTATACGGTATTGAGTCAGCGGTTGTCGCCGTTGTTGCATCCTCTCCGCTCTGATGGATGTGATCCATTTTGGTGTCTTGTGCAAGTTTTGTCTGCTCTTCATGATGCCCTCGTTCATTTGTTAAAAATCAAAAGGTCTATGAATAGCAACTACTAATTGTAATGGGAGTTAAAGATTAATTAACATGTGTTAATTAAGGGGAAATCTCCCCTTGTACCAACCGCACCCCTTGTACCAACCGCAGGCAGTTGCTTTTGGCAACTGTGGCGCCGGTTCTGGACAACTCTCCCGAACGGATGCCTCTTCGATGCATCCCTTCTGCCTGTATATATAACTGCAATCATCTAATGGAAGTATGAGGATTCACTCTTACATCTTCGGATCTCGTCAATTTGAAACACGTTATCAGCACTTGCCTACCAGAGAAGAGCGAAAGAGAACAGAGAAAGAGGAAGAAACCGACGAACTTGCCGCCGGTGAGATTTTTCCCCTCATCAGTGAGGACGGTCGCTGGAGCCGCCTCCTTGCCCATCGCCGCCGTGCTGCCGCTGCACGCGGCCAGAGCGCCGTTGCCAGGGGCGGTTACCACGCTCCTGGACATACCACGGGCGGCCAGCGCGCCGCAGCGGACGCCGCCAAGGGCGCTCACGGCGGCCTTGGCGCACTGGTTCTGCTCGCCGGACTTGGCGCCCATGCTGCACGCGGATGCTGCTGTCGCGCCCGCAGCCGGAGGCCCGCTCCATCTGGGCCGCCGGCCCCGAGTCGTTTCGGCCGCCTGTTAGGCCGCGCCGTCGGGGTTCGACCCCTGGCTGGTGGTCGGCCCGAGCGCCACTACGGCGCACGGGGCCCCAGCCGCGCCAGCCCGTCCGCTTCGCCCAGCCGCCGCGCTGGCTCGCGCCGCACCGCACCCACGCTGGCCCTAGCCGCCGCTCGCGACCTGGCCTCGCCCACACCGACGTCCTCTCCTCCGTCGCGCCGCGCCGCGCCCACCCGGGCCCGCGCCGCCGCTCGCGACATGGTCCTGCCGCCTGCGCTCTCGTCGGTACTGCGCCGGCGATCCCCGGAGATGCAAGGGCAGGTAGCGGCGGCCACTCCTCCTGTCGGCCGTGCTGGGTGGGAGAGTGGATTGGGGTGGTGGGGAGGTCTCCAACCTTATCCAGTAACCGCCCCATCCACTCCATCCACTTATGCGGTGGTGGCTGGACTGGGCCGGCCAAAGGCCGTGGTGGCCCAGCCCAGGCGCTCGGCTGCCTCCTCTACTGGGCTGTGGACCGGCCCGAGCAGGATTTTCTCTCTCTCAGTTTTATTAATACTAATAATATTTATTAGTATTCGCATGTTTTAGCCTATTAATTACAATATTTGTCTTAAATTCTGTTTTCTATAGAGTACCTTGTATTCCAGAATGTGATGTAATATATTTCCATGTTAAACACATGTCGAGATTAATTACATCTATTATTTGCAATTGAGATTTTTTAAAAAAATCTCTTGCAAAGATAAATTCAGTCTAGAGTACTCATTTGCGATTAAGAATTTTCTTCTCTCGCAAAACAAACACATTGCGATTGAGATTAATTTTCTCTCGTAAAATATTAATTCACTTTGCTGAATTATCTTGCAACTTGATACAAGATCATCTCATTTAATTTGAGGTCTATAAATTCAAGTTTTTCACTTGAGTATCAACTTTGCAACCTCATTACTATTCATTACAATAGTAGTGTATATCTGTTGAGTACCTAGATGTATTCCAGATCTTAAATTGATGTAATATATTTCCATGTTTATCACGTGTTGAGATTAATTACATCCATTTGCAATTGAGATTTCTTAATCTCTTGCAAAGGTAAATTCAGTATCTATGCAATACTGTTTCTCCGTTGAGTACGAAGTATTCCGGAATATTTCTATGACGTATATATTTCCATGTTCACCACATGTCGAGATTAATACGTCTATTTGCAATTGAGATTTTCAATTTCTTGCAAAAACATATGCAAAATTCAAGTGTCATCCTTAACAATTTGAGATTCACACTAATGATTTCGAGCCACATTTCTTGAAATCTATTAATTTTGCAAAATTAAGATGTATTTATATTACACAATCTGTAATATAAATAAATTACCGGGTTTTCACCGGAGATGATATGTTCTATGTGTTTACCGCATTGCCATTCTTCATGAACATGTCACAGCGGTCGAGATTGATTTTTCCCGCACAACAAACTTGTAAATTTTTTACAATAACATCTCCCTCATTATATTAGAAAAACACAAGGTAATGAGTTGATTACTGCCCATGTGCAGACTATCTCCATTACTATGAGATCTGTATGATCTTCAATGTGTTATGTTCCCATAATTGAGGTTGAGCATTTTCAAGTTATACACTTGAGTCATATTTTTGCATTCTTATTACAAAACCATGATGGTTTTTAATTTACTTCTTGTAAATTAATTATCTCTGGTTTGCCCCTATATGTAATTGATGGCTAACAATTTGAGGCTATTGCCCTCAATTGCCACAACTTACTTAAGCGGGTTATGAAGATCAAGATCAGTCTTGCATCCCATGGGATAGCGTGTGCAATTCAAGCCACACCACCAGGACGCAAAGGACCTCAAGGGTAATGATTTGAAACCCACTTCAAACCCTCAACCTGACACCATCAAGTTGTCACGAGACCCTATGAGCATGGAGAGCATGGTGGTTGAATATGCATCAACCGACATGTTTGGAGACTACATTTAGTCCCTCAATCTCCTTAGTGATCAATTTGTTTATGTCCATTTCTCATGTTCTAATATGAACATGATTATTGTTGTCATCATATATTGTATATCACAATATATTGTATCAGCACTTTGGTACAAATTCATTTGTATGTATTCTATATATATCTGACAGTGATTTTCTTAAGAATGTTCATGTCTATATATAGATTTCTACGGGGGTCAATCTGATGAAAGATGATTTGTGCCATGTGGACATATGCACCACGAACTCTATACTCAGGGAAGTGAAATGTTTCCACTCTCGTTGAAAGAAAGGAGATATTTTAAAATCGCTAGACGCGATGAGGTATTTGTTGGCTCAACTCGAGTCATATTTACTGTCCCTGTGGGTACTCGAGTAACGTCAGGATGCTTTATTGCTTCCGGGTTTAACTCGTACCCTACTAAACTATAGAGGTATCCGTCAAAGTAGTTTCCATTGTGAAACTTATGATGACAACAAAGAGGACTATCTTCTCTTTACCACATGCAATAGATATGGCAAGCACATTCTCTTTGTATCATCATGATTGTATTACACATACTACAAAACCCGTAGCAAATGTTGCGTACGAGATAGTTTTCTAAAGTGTCTTTTGCATGACAAATTTTGCATTCCAGTTTTTGGTCATCATTGACATTGGGTTGAAACCGAAACTATCAGCAATTCCAATGGTTTATGATTATTATGATGCTAAATTCTAACAACATTTGGATTTTATGTGCACTACAAGTGACACAGGGAAGCTAATTTTAAGGCCCGCACACCTTAAAGTCTATGCTGAACCACTTAGACTCCTTGAATGCATCAAGTTGAGGTAAGTGGCTCTTCCCATCCATTGACTAGACTATTCAAGTACTCCATGGTTCTAAAAGACATATCTACATGATGGTCTTAAGTGTGTGATTTGTTCACACGAAACCATTGGCTTTATCCTGACATCGATTTCAAGCAAATCGGATGGACAACATTGCAGAATTCTCCTTGAGTGCTTCCTCTATGGCTCTCGGATTGAAGTTTAGCAATTTTTCTTAATGTCTAGACTCAAAATGGTTTGGTAGAATCCCATCCAAAGAATTGAGCTCATTGCATGATCTTTACTTTGGAATTGCAACTTGCCAACTTTACGTTGGAGTCATGCAGTTTTACACGCTCATGACAGAACTGCATAATATTATTCCCCTCTATCTTTGATATGTGGATATCTACCAAGTATTTCCTATCTGCGGTAATTCGGTTGCATACCGATATCACCACCCAGCATATATCATTGGCCCCTCAACATATAGTTGGGATCTATGTGAGGAATAACTGTATTTCTGTCAATACCTCAAGCCCTTCGCATGGGGAGTTATTCAAGGCCAGTATGCTGATTCAATGAGGAACATTTCCAGGCATTAGGGGGAGAATTCAAGTACCATAAAGAATGCCAGGAAATTAGTGGAATGTTCAACACATTTCTGCCTCAGTTCCACATAGTCAAAGATCTGAACCATGCGTTCAGAAGATTTGCAACACATGGCAAATAACCTGCCAGATTCATTTACTGACTATAAAGGTGTCACACAATCCTACAATCCTGCAAAAGTATGCCTGAAAGAGTAGAGGTACCAGCAAAATCCACTCCACTCCCCATTCAAAGCAACATGGGGAGATGTATGGCAGAATTACATCATGATTCAGCTTCTCGCCAGCAAGGATATCAAGGCCTGTGAATCAGTAAATGCAAGTCAACTTCACGTTGACAGACACCTAATGGGTAGTATACACCCAGTGGACGGGAAACCTCCACCAAACCAGGTCATAGTGCACACAATGACCGGGACATCGGAATACCCGACTCAACCGCATTGGGAAATCACGGATAGTCACCATGGGTAACGATATTTTCATCAACTGTATATATACATATATAGATTCTGGAGAATCATATAACCGGAAGTCTACAATTGTCGACATACATTTCTCAACTAGATTGCAAACACCTTTCAAATGATTCAGATCCAAAGACCATGGCCATGGCAAAGTGTGAACAACACTCGGACTGAACTCAAGCAAAGGGTATAATCTAGGTAGAAATGATCTTGCTCAATAATGGGAAGGTATTCATAAGCAATGCCTTGACCAGTTTTCTTCTGGAAACAGAATTGAGAACAACGATGTGGTGAAACAAAGAGCAAGTATTGTAGCACAAGGGTTCACGCAGATACCCAACTATTCTCCAGAGATGGAATCTCTTTCCGATAACTTATATCATTGGCAGTACAAAATCATCTATCTCTGCAGTTGATAGATGTAGTGATCACATATCCATATGGATCACTAGATTCAGACATATATGATTGACTTCCGATGAAATCTCAAATCTGAATCAAAATACAAAATGCAACATACATTGTGTAAGATCAATAAGTCACCATATGACTTATTATTATTGTCGGTACATTTGGTACTACCGACGTAGTGAGTTCCTTATTCACAAGGATTACTCCTACAATGATGGTTATCCATGTTTGTGTGTCTGCAATGACGACACATGTAATCATCTAAATGACGGAGTTTAAAATGAAGGATTTGGGTAAACCAAAACACCGCTCGTTACTACAACTTCAGCACCTTCATTCATACATTATGGTATACTATGTTGTCTATATCCAAAATATATTGGAGAAATTCATTGTGGACAAATCTTATCCATCCATAACTCTCATGGTAGTTCATTCTCTAGACGTAGAGAAAGATTTATTAGACCAAGAGATGATGGAAATGAGATATTGGGACTCAACGTTCCATAATGCCATTGGATCCACCAAACACAATTGGTTGGTACTCAAGAACATCTTTCGATATCTCCAAGGCATGAAACATCTTGTCCTGGTGTTCAATTTCGGAGAAATCTGAACACCAATATCATTGGATACATCGATCAGATCCTCGCTATATCAGATCGTAGACAAGCTTAGTGTTCCTACTAGGAGTGGTAGCCCTCTCATGAAGAGTCTTCAAAATAGACCTCATGGCTACATCCACCAACCATTATCTCAACGATAATGTTTCTTGTGTTGCCCGGATGCAAACAGGTTACATAATAAGCAATATCACTATATTGCATATCTTGCAAGTCAAATCATGCAACTGATTTGTTCACCAAGTCTCTACCAACTTTTACATTCCAGGAATGTGTACATGGAATTGGTATATGACGACTTCGGAATTTGCAAGAATCAGGGGGAGTATCTTCCTAAATTGTTCATGTTCAATGCATCATATTATACTCTTTTTCCATTCATGAGTTTACTATAGAGGTTCTCATAAAGGTTTTTAATGAGGTAATATCAACATGAGATCATATGTCATACTTTCTGTTTTCCCCACCGGGGTTTTTGGGAAAGTATATACGACATATTTATTGTCCTCAGAACTCTATGGATTTTCTCGTATTGAGTTAAAAGAGACAATAACCATTATATGATGCATCATTTTCTCCTTATTTTTCCCGCTGGGTTTGAAGGAGTTTAGTAACATATCAAACATTATACTCCTCATATTTTTCCCACAGGGTTTTTGGAGGAGACTTTATCAAGATGATGATATTACATGGACAAGTGTAGATTAGGGGGAGTGTTAAAGATTAATTAACATGTGTTAATTAAGGGGGAATCTCCCCTTGTACCAACCGCAGGCAGTTGCTTTTGGCAACTGTCGCGCCGGTTCTGGACAACTCTCCCAAACGGATGCCTCTTCGATGCATCCCTTCTACCTGTATATATAACTGCAATCATCTAATGGAAGTATGAGGATTCACTCTTACATCTTCAGATCTCATCAATATGAAACAATGGGAACAACGCAGACGTGTTTGTAGGGGGTATGAACACATTGCACATGGGATCGGACGAACGGATTCTCTCCTTCTAGGTGTATAAATCATCTTACCAAAAACAAATAATATTAAAACACTTAGGCGTATCGCATTAAATCTCACCTTGTTTCTTGACATAAATAATGGAATCATCCAATAAGAAATGTATGGCGTGTATGCTTTCAATGACTTGAGACTAACAAAGAAAACATGCGGTGGTTAATTTATTACATTTAATGCTATTAATTAGCAAATAAACATCAAGTTCTCTCGTTTTTTCCTCCGTCTTGGTCGCGGGGCACAACATAAGATGGCTTATGCTCCTGGACAGAGGGAGTACCAAATTATTCAACTCAGTCGTCACATTTGTTTTTGCGGAGAACTCAGTTGTCACATGTGCACGAAGATATATACTTCTACACTAGAGTATGAGTATGTAATCTGCATTGTATATTTTTTCCTTTTTGGATGGGACAAAATGATGATCTTGTTAATGGAGCCGCTAGGGTGGGGTAGTACTGTGCGATAGCAATGCGAGGTTCATCGTGGTCAGGACTGACAAGCGGAACTGGTGTGGTGATGCTTTGACAGCTGAAGCTCATGCACTTTGCTTCGGACTCAAGCTCGCTATGACTACTTGGTGCTACAAAATTGAAATAAATTCAAACAACATTCAAAACAATGAAGAAAGGAGGAAGATCTTTTGGTGTAGTGGTGACAATTTTTTTATGATTGTCACAATCTCTCATGTGCGAGAAAATTGAGAAAAAGACACTTGTGGTGCCTAACCTTGGGCTACCTGGGAGGTAACCCAGCCACCACTACTCGAGCCCTCCTCATGCCTCTCCTCTTGTCATCACCGGCCCAGGCCACGGTGGTCGCAAGCCACAACCTTTGGTGATGGTCCTCCTGATGGCGTTCTTCGCAACGTGGGGTGCGGTTGTTGGCGGCAATGTCTCAGGTTGTATATCCAGCGAACGATGGGGTTCAGACCTCTTCTTCGATCGACAATGAGAGATGGCATACCCTGGTGCTGCTCAATGCTTGGGTGGCTTGGGGTAGGGCGGATTTGGCCTGCCCCGGCGCAAGCGGTAGTCTCCAGACCCGGTCGTGCAATCTGTCATGCGGGATTCACCTGCTGCGCAGTGCTACTTGCTTGTCTGGTGGGCGTGGCACGGAGCTTCCGTAGGTTGGCTTGGTTGCACACCTAATTGGCCGGGGCCCCTATGTCCGACTTGTTTCAGTCTGGCGGTTGTGTGAGTTGCGAGTGAAAACCCTATCTTGACAACTACGAAGACTAAGGGTCTTGTTTCCCTTCATGGAGGAGTCATCATGGATCCTTCACACCATGCCTACACTAGCGTGCTCTAAGCAAAAATCTCAGGTCTTCGTGAGGGCGCCTCTCTCCAGATTCAGTGGTTGTTGCCAGCGGCTCATACCGGCAACATTACAGGATGCAACCGTAAGGCTCCTTTGTGGGTTTCAGTGACTCTCACTCTGACCAGTTTGCCTTCGATGACGCTGGACGTAGAGGGTATGGTTGTGTATCGATGACAGTGAGATTCATAGCCCAATGTTTGTAGCTGCTCGGAGCATGGAAAAGTGATGGCAACAACACATGATTGACTTCCAAGTTGGTGGTACTTCTTGAGTAACCGGTCTCGAGCTCCAGGGTGAAAACCCTAGGTCTAACTTGAGTTGGTTATATCTAGCAATGACAATATTTTTGCGCATTACCTTGTTGAAGGCATTGCTCGGATTTGATCGACTCATTCTTCAGGGCAAAAATCTAGATTCTGGCCTTTGGTGGTTAGATCTGGTGGCGGTGGCGCTTGAGCGTCATTCCCTTCCTAAAGGTGTTGTTGTTGAACAACCTCATTGTCCTTGTCGTGTTTAGAGATGGTTGGTGCGAATATGGTCGTTGTTGTAATTTGTTGACGCTGTTTTGGTCGCTTTGAAGTTTGTTTTCTCTCGCTTAGGCATAGTTTTCTTCTTGTATGCCTTTGCTATTTGATGGCGTGTGTGTGTGTGTGTGCGTGTTCACACGCATGTGCATGTGCATGTGTTGGTGTTGGTTGTGTGCATCCTAGCTATGTAGATATTGGATGTGTACTCTTTTTGTAAACAACCTCATATATTAATTAAACTAAAGAGTTATTGCAATCATTCATTACAAAATTAACCATGCAGTGCGGAACATTGTTAACAAGGATACTGTCGTGACCCAACACATAGCAATACACGTCATACGTACACAGAACATGCAAGTATGTGTTGGTACAACATGGCATCACAACATAACTGTACGACTCAAATATTTATTTAAGAGGCCCAGAAGAGCCATAAATGACATGATATTACAAACACGAGTCTCATGACCCAACATACAAAGTCATACAAGAAACAAGCATGTGCGAAAGCTTATCCTGTCTGAGTACAGACAACTGAAAAGAAAGAAGGCTAGCAAGCCTATCTATCTACAAGTCCCTCCATAGGAACCAAATCTCTGTCTGGGATTCCCAAGCTAATCGTTCAACGTCGATCTCATCGGAACCACGCCAAAAGTCACCGTGTCTCTATTGCATTTGATATTCCAAACTCTACCCCTTTACTTTCCGCACAAATTGGATGTTGTATTATTTCCGCACAAATTGGATCTATCTTAACTTCTGCCAAAATCTGCCTAAATTTCAAGAAAACTAAAATCTGCATCTTTGTTTAGTTAAGAGTCTATTCACCCCGCCCCCCTCTAGACCTATATTCTCGATCCTACAATTGGTATCAGAGCTTTGGTCTTATATTGACCTAGTTTCATCACCATTGAAGGAAGATGTATATGTCTACTTTGCGGAGTCTTAGACGTAGAGTTCGTATTTTTGATGGAGAGTACTATAACTCATGGAAAAATGAAATGAAAGTGCGTTATATCGACTAGAGGGGGGGGGGGTGAATAGGCGATTTTTACAAATTTGACACTAGAGAAATTCTAGGTGAGGAATTTCCTAAGCAACGAACTACTAGCAGCGGAATAGATACTTAGGTGCATGCACAACAAAGCAGTAGCAAGGTCATCATGATGAATTGAAAGCATACACAGAACACAAGTAGCGTGTAACACATGACAAGCAGGCAGAAGATAAAATGACTGAAGAAATAGGATTGAGGAAATTGAGAAAGTCTTTAGTCAAAGTCTTCAAACAGTACAGATCAAGTTCATCAACACATGAATGAGGAAATGAAAGGGTTGATGAAATAGAACCAGTAGCTCGGTGAAGACAATGATTTGGTAGACCAGTTCCAATTGCTGTGACAGTTGTACGTCTGGTTAGGGCGGCTAGGTATTCAAAACTGAGGACACACATTCCCGGACACACAGTCCTCACCGTATTCCCCTTGAGACAAGGTCACACAAACCTCACCCAATCACTCGTGGTAAGTCTTCAAGGTGACTTCCAAACCTTCACAGACTTCGGTCACCCAGCGATCCACAATTCCTCTTGGATGCTCTAGACCATTGATGCCTAACCATCTGGAAGATACACAGTCTTCAAAGGTAACAAGTGTCGGTTCCACACAACAACACTCTCTTCAGTGATGCTCAATCACTTTGGGTTTTAGGTGTTGGGGTTTTGGGGTTTTCCTCACTTGATGATTTTCGCTCAAAGTCCTCGGAGGATGGGTTGCTCTAAATGACAAGTGTCAGTTTCTCTCGGAGCAGCCAACCAGCTAGTGGTTGAGGGGGCGGCTATTTATAGCCTAGGGAGCAGTCTGACATGATTAGACATAAATGCCCTTCAATGATATGATTGTTAGGTGGATATGATATTTTGGGATAGCTGGCGCATAGCACAACAACAGTCATAAATTTGAGCTCTCAAATTCCTCAAGGCTATCATGTTCCTCACTTGTAGGCAATCCGCGCTGGCAAATTCCTAACTCCTCGGTCAGAATAAATTCCTCAGAGAACATAAGAACTTCGTCTCCGTCACTGAAGAAATTGACTGAACTGTATGAGATTTCCAGTGGCTTCAGTCGAAAGGATTGGGTAGTGTAGGCTTTGAGATGAGCATTACTTGGAAAATGTTTCCTTAGTTTTGCCTCGACCCCCTTTAATAGTATAGTGTTTCCTATGACTCAAGAAAGAGAAAATGAAACTATGAAAACAAAAGTCTTCATGCTTCATAATCCTCGCATTAATATCCAAGTCTTCAAGGTCACACAAATTTCCTCATTTTCAAAGTCTTCAAGAAAACCAAAGTCTTCAACCGAAGATATTCATTTTTAGGGGTCGACTTTCTTCGTAAATATCAAACTCCTCAGAGACTTATATAACCTATGTACACTCACAAACACATTAGTCCCTTAACCTATAAGTCTTCAATACACAAAAATCACTAAGTGGCACTAGATGCACTTACAATCTCCCTCCTTTTGGTGATTGATGACAAATAGGTAAGTTTTCAACGGGGATAACAATATGAAGTGTAACAACTGATATTGAGAAATTTGATTGCAAGATATAGAAGAACTCCCCAGAAGATGTGCATATTTAAGGATTTTGCTTGATTAGCGAATGCACATTGTAGAGTAATATCATGGAGATCCCCCCTATATCTTGTAATTCATACACGCATTTAACTTATGATATGAAGAATTTGAAATGCATGATGAAATATGGTGTCTGACGAAATTCAGCATGCGTGCATTAAGGTACTTGAGGAAATAAGCATGTAGAAAGCAGTTCAAAAAAGTGTCAGACCACCATCGGACCTAAATTTACAACTCATCAGATCGAACACCTCAGAAGAGCAAGACTTGTAACTTACGAAAATATAGCCCATATATAAGAGACGCGCTTGAAGACTAACTCAAATTTCTCCCCCTTTGTCATCAAATGACCAAAAGGGATGAAAAATGAGGACTAACGCCTTGAATAATATCATCACGATGTCGATGGAGGAGCGCCAGCGTTGTTGGGGTCATCCGTTGAGGTAGGGCCTGCCACAGTGTCATCCAAATCTTCAGCATCATCCGTCTCGCGCGATGAAGAAAATGAACTTGTGACCAGTTGAGGAACTTTGACCTTCTTGAATTTCTTCGAAGGTGGCTGAGACCAGTCAAAGTACTGTTGAAAGTCCATCTCCTTGAGTTCTTCAACACTGTAGAGATGTGAAAGAATAGCCCAAGTGCGATCGAAGATTTCATGCGCATAATAGTGACTCTTCTTCACAGAGTTTTGTGTGACAGTCATGTTCTGAAGAATTGAAGCAAATTGACGCTTGACCCACTTGTGATTGCGATCGACCTTCTGATGAAGATTTAGGAGAAGCTCATGATCAGTCATCACTCGTGGAACAGTGGCTTGAGGAATATGCTTTGAAGCTTTTGTGGCAGAATCTTGGGTTGCAAAGTCATCATTGGTGGAATAGGATGCAACGTTACGAATCTGACCATCCAATGAATGAGTACCTTCATTAATAACAACACCTTTGCCTTTTCCATCAACCGAGGAAATAGTCCGCTCGAGGACTTTAATAGGAGGCAAATAGCTGAGATGATTTTGACAATCTGCCTTGTAGTTGATTGAAGACCTTGTTTTGATGAATTTCATGATCCAAGGAGCATAAGGCTTCAACTTAAACGGTGATAGTGCAACATTCGCCAAAGTCCTCATGAAGAAATCGTGATAATTTATGGGAGTTCCATGCATGATATTGAACAACAGATTCTTCATGATGCCAACAACGTCTTCTTCTTCAGAGTTGTGGCCCTTGATCGAACTGAGGGTTTTGGTCAGAATGTAGTAGATTCCTTCACAAGGAAGGTGGTTCTTGGAGGTTGATCAACCTTCAAAGGCTTCATCAACAATTGCTTCAAGTGATTTGGAAGTTTAGGTTCATCATAAATCAGTCTTGCGCCTTCAGCAGGAGGACTCACTGGAATGGCATGAAGCAATTCAGAGGCCGGTGCTTTGTAGTGTGTGTTCTTAGACATCCAATCCATCACCCATGAATTCACATCAACCACATTACCAGTAAGGTGCAGACTGGCATAGAATTGAAGAATGAGTTCTTCATTCCAGTCGCAGATGTTAGCGCGGAAACTCAAAAGCCCAGCTTCGTGAAGAACATTCAGCATAGGCTAGAAGCAAGGGATAGACTCCATGTTAATATGAGGAATTTGACAATATTCAAATACCTTGTCTTTGTCAAATAGGAGTGAAGAATAGAAGTTCATCTGGCTTGCTATCCAGAACCTCTTGCGTCGAAGTCTTGCTGAGTCATAGGGATTGAAATCAGTGAAGAAATGATGCTCAGCGAAGAACTCATAAGCCTTAAATTTCTACCTTGTAGCATGAGGATTTTTCTGCTTAGGCTGAAGATTAACAGATGATGGCTTTGCAGCTTCTGGATTCAAAGGCTCTGGAGCCGCTGCCCGAGGAATTAAAACTTCAGGTTCTTCAGCAGTGGTTGGATTCTCCATTTCTTCAGCTGTTGCAGCTGGAGCTTCTTCAGGAATGGACAGAAGAGAAGTTGGACGTTCTTCAGAGCCCGTATGAATTTCTTCGGTTTGCATAGGGGACCGAGGAACTTGATGCAGTGGGGTGGTCAAAGGTGAATTGGGACGAGTGTTTTCCCAATAGTCATCATTGAGCACATGAGTTGTGGAACCAATGTCCACATCTTCTTCTTCTAATTCATCAACGCCTGCCTTTTCAGCTGTGAACTGAGGCATGGGCGATGATACCAGTGGTGTTTAAGGGATCTCCTCCGCTTCAATTTCATCATCCAACTGCTCTGAAGAAGCAGCAGAAGGATTCTCTTCATCCATGTCATCTGGTATGACATATTCTTCACCAAAGGTAACAATTTCCTTTGATGGCACTATTGAGATCGGAATAACATCAATGGGGTTGGTGAAGGAGCTTGACAAAATACTCACTTTCTTAGGAGCAGATGAATGTGGTTTAGATTCTTCAGGCACGACTGGTGCAGTCGCCCTGGCATTCTCAGATTCTTCAGCAGACCCGGGTTGTTCTTCAGGCCCAAATTTTGAGGTTACCCTGGCAATTTCATTAGGAGCTAGAATTTCTTCAGCAGCCCTGGCAGTTTCATTTTCTTCAGCAGCTTGATTTTCAGTTGGGCTTTCAGTTTCTTCAGTCAGGTGAATTTCTTCTTGCGAGGAAGTTGCACCACTGAGCTTGAGGGACTTGGAGAGCTTGACGAATCTGACTTTGGCTCCCAGCCAATCAGCACGATATCTGTCAAATTCATCACTGAGGCCTTTGAGTTCAGTTTGCAGCTTCACAAGTTCCTCACGAGACATGTTTACAACATTTTTCTTCAGGAAACATTCTTTCCTGTACTGATCCTTCTCGGTCCGTCGGGCTTGTTCAAACTTCCATTTTCTTTACCAATGAAAGCACCCATCATGTGACTTTGTCCAGGAGTGAGGTTCATCTCAGGAAGAGGTGCATTGGGATCCTTGTGCCAAAGATCAATATAGTCCAGGATCTTCTTCGGATCCATCATGAGAGGCACATAACTGCCCTTCGCTCTAGCGGCCTTCATTTGCCTATCTCTGATGATTTCAACAAGTTCTTCATCATCAGCTTCATCGTCATCAGACGGTACTTGGAAATCCACTTCTTTTGAGGACTTGGCCTTTTTCCTCGTCCAGCAGTGGTCTTTATTGAATTTCCTCATTGCTTCTCTAGCTTCCCTTTGAAGTTTAGCTTGGCACTTGGCCCATTCTTTGGGAAATTCCTCACCGCGCCTGATGCTTGTGGGATCAGCTATTTGGCCAGCAGCCAAAGGAGGTCTTGAGCATGGAGGGTTAACCGCGAATTTCTTCATGTACTTGGGAGTAACATAGCGATAGTCCCTCCATTCCTTAGCCCATCTCCTCTCAATTCTCTGGATGCGCACTTTGCGCTGATTCTTGTTCTCTTTGCCATGAGTTTCTTCACCAGGAGTGCAATAATCAACATAGATATCTTCAAGAATTTCAAAGGAAGTGTTGGTCTTAAGTCTCTTGCCTCCCTTCCGAGGTCTCTTTCCTTCAGCCATTTTCCTCACTTGAGTATTTTGAACAATTGAAGTTTCTGAGGAAGTGTGTAACTTTTCTTCGAGGAATGCTGCAAATGAGTTAAGTTAATGAGAACCTTGAGATTCAACAACAGATATTTGTACCTGTGAACAGAGTATAGGTGCGAAGAATTTGGGGAGGTCATATGTGTTCTCATTTTTTTCTTCAAAAGAATCAAGTTTGAGGAATTTGACCATGGGAGTCTTGAAGAATTTCACTAAGCGTTCTTGTCTTAGGTTCCAGAGTTTATAGATTAGAAATCCACACAATTGAGGAATCTTGAAGAAAAAACACAACTTAGAGAATCAAATCAAGAACAGACTAACTTAGGTGTTTAAGTAGTGGGAAGTTGAAGAATAAAAACCTTTTGAAGAAATTGTGGAAATCATGAGAATCAAAGAAGGGCAATAAAATTAGATTTTAATTATCCTTGATGAAGAACACGACGAACTAGGATTGAAGTTGGAGAAGCTCGTCGGTCCAGATCTCCCACGCCCTAAGTTGGCGGAGGGAGACAGCTACGGCGGCGGCGGAGTGAAGATTTCCACAGCCGGCGCGAGTATGACGACGAGAAGGTCGAGGCAGTGAAGCTCTTCCTCACCGGCGACGATGGAGAGTAGTGGCGGCGCTAGGTCTGAGAGCTCGAGCGAGAGGGAGATCGGGCGGAGTAAAGGAAGTAAGATTAAGGGAAGGGGGTATTTATAGCCATGGTGAAAAACTGCTCGTCCGAAGATTTTGGACGAACGTGCCCCTGCCCTTTGCTATCCTAGCAACATGTGCCACCCACGTTCTCGGGAGTGGAGATAGTGGAGATCGTGGGTGAGTTATTAATCCATCGTGGGATGCGGAATGGTTTGAGCGGCAAAAGCCGAAAATTTGGATAAGAAAATTTTAACGTTTCGTTCACAAATTCTTCAGTTGTCAAGGACACAGTGAAAATTTTGAACGGGTTTCAAATAGAACGCATATGAAGAATTTGTTAATAGACTCGATCGAGTTAAGCATAGAGGGGGAACGGGTCTGAGCACATTCACTTAGAGGAAAAAACAACTTGAAGAATTAGCAATAAGTGAATCATGTAGAGGCCAATGAAGAACTCTAGTGAAAAGTTGAAGACATTGCAAATTTTGAGGAATTTGAAAATTTGAAGAATTTGCGAATTTAAGAAAAACTCAAATTTCAACTTTAGTTGGTGGCGTGACCCACTGTATAAGAATGATGATTTCAGACACCGCGTACAATTGTCGTAGGGCTATGAGAATCAATTTCTTCATTAATTTCTTCACACTTAGAGGGTTAGTCTTCATTTATTGAAGAAAAACGTTATTTCATGTGTTGCACATCTAAGTCATCAATTTTGCATAAGTGTTAGGATGTGTGTCCTTTCAAAGAACATTTGAAGATTCTAAGATATTTAGCTCACACCGCAACTTGCAAAATCTCTTTCATCCAAGGGCTTTGTGAAGATATCTGCTAGCTGTTTTTCAGTCTTTACATGGTAGATGGAGATGTCGCCCTTGAACACATGGTCAAGAAGAAAATGATGACGGATCTGGATGTGCTTTGTCTTCGAGTGCTGAACTGGGTCGTGAGCAATCTTGATGGCACTCTCATTATCACAATAGAGTGGAATGTTCTTCATGTTGATGCTATAGTCCTTAAGGGTTTGCTTCATCCACAGCAATTGAGCACAACATGAACCATCAACAATGTACTCAGCTTCAGCAGTAGAGAGTGATACGCAGTTCTGCTTTTTTGAGGACCAACATACTAAGGATCGTCCGAGGAAATGGCATGTTCCGGATGTAGACTTGCGATCCACTCGATCACCAGCATAGTCAGAGTCAGAATATCCAATGAGATCAAAATCAGAGCCCTTGGGATACCATAATCTAAGTGTTGGAGTGTGAGCTAGATATCGAAGAATATGCTTCACATCCTTATGGTGTGATTCCTTCGGTGTAGGTTGAAATCAGGCATACATGCAAACACTAAGCATAATATCTGGCCAAGATGCACATAGATACAATAAAGAGCCAATCATGGAACAGTATTGAGGGAGTCCTGGATTGAGGGGCCCTCGTGTGGCCGGATAAACTCGTGATGGGCCGGACTGGTGGGCCGTGAAGATCATTCCTGAAGATTGTCTCTCGTATCCAGATAAGACTACTGTATACATATAATGGCAGGTTATAGGTTCGGGTGTAATCTTTCCTTCCTCTGCAAGTTGGTTATGTACAAACACTAGGCCCTCCGGTGCATATATAAACCGGAGGGTTAGGTCCGTAGAGGCTAGAGAATCATAACATCCACATAGGCTAGGCATTAGGGTTTAGCCATTATGATCTTGAGGTAGATCAACTCTTGTAATCATATTCATCCAGATTAAAATAGCAGGAAGTAGGGTATTACCTTGATCGAGAGGGCCTGAACCTGGGTAAATATCGTGTCCCCAGTCTCGTGTTACCATCGATCCTCAGACGCATAGTTCGGGACCCCCTACCCGAGATTTGCCAATTTTGACACCGACATTGGTGCTTTCATTGAGAGTTCCACTATGTCGTCGACCGAAGGACCGATGGATCACTTTGTCAACCACGATGGTACCACCGAGGGAACTTTCCCTCCCGGCCAGTTTTTTGTGTTTGGCGGCTTCATGCTCCGTGCCAACATAGAAGGCCACCTCGAGCAGGTTGAGAGCTACACCCCTGGCCGTCAGGTCAGGTTTGGAAGCTTGAACTACGTTGTTGATATCCACGGAGACTTGATCTTCGACGAATTTGAGCCCACGGTAACCTCTCCCTGCCACCACGATGAACATGATCTAACTCTGTCATCGGACCAGGAAATAGCGCCTGTAACCGTTCTGGCCTTAGATCCAGAACATATCGCGTCACCCGAGGACGGGAAGCTCAACCCCACCAAGGAAGCCGCAGACTCAACGGCGTTGGAGCCGCACACAAACCCAACTCTGAGCGGGGTCTGTGTTACCGGAACTCCGGACTCGTCTCTGGCCGTAGGTTCCGAACCATGCAAATCTACGCCCTTCAAGCTCGCTCAGGCGTCTATCGCTAAATTCAGCGCTGCAGATATCTTCCGGCACTCACCTTTTGGCGATGAGCTAAACTCGTTAAAATCTCTCTCCTTAGCTGGGGACACACAGCCGAATTATATCCGGTTCGAACTGGAGGCTGATGATGGAGAATTTTGCTTCCCACCCACCACCCACTTGGTAGCCACGATCGAAGATCTAACTGATTTACTTGACTGCACTTCTGAAGACTTCAAAGGGATGGACCTTGAAGCCGAAGAAGATCTAGACCAAAACCGGCCTGTAACCGGGCGATGGACAGCTACGTCCTCGTACGACATGTATATGGTGGATACACCTAAGGAGAAGGAGGGCGATGGCGAAAACGATCCCGTAAAGGTCAAGCCTGTCGATGAACCTCCCAAGCGTCGACGTCCGAAGCGCCGAACTAAATCTCATAAAGGAAAAGATAGCAACACTGTCACTAACGACGGTGATAGTCCGGAGCAAGCCAAAGACCCCGCGGAACCAGCGGTAGAGCAGGATGAGCGAGAGGATGACGAACATAGTCCGAAACCGCTGTCCGATGACAGCGATGCCGAAGACAACAATTATGAACCTATCTCCGAAGAGGTTGTTAGCCTGGGCGACGACGAGTACATCGTCCCAGAAGAACCCTTAGAACAAAAGCGATTCCATTGGAGGCTTATTGCCACCGCGAGGAGCCTGAAAAAGCAGTAGAGACGGCTTCGAGCCGCACATGATACACTCAACTGTAGATGGAACGAAGTGCTGGACGCTGAGCAAAAATATGGCAATCGCCAAACCAAAGGCTATCCTAAGCATAAACTGCTTCCCGAATTCGACGACGAGGCCACTTCGCCTATACCACCGAAGAATAACACCGCCGACAAGCCGGACCGACCACCTCGTGGACGGGATAGAGTGGCTAGCAACGGCGTGCACAAGCCCGCACCCCCACCCCGTAAAGAAAAGGAGGATGCGGCTCAGGCAAGGAAACACGATCTGCGTGAGGACCTGAACAAAAAGGTTGGCAAGACCAGATCCATCTACGGATCCAGGGACCATGCTCCCACGCGGGACGGCGGCTATCAAGCCAATCATGTCGGTCATATACCAGTTCGGGGTCAATACCGAACATTACAACCGTCGGACATACGCCATGACATAGCAAAATACAAGGGTGCCGCACACCCTGTGTGCTTCACCGATGAGGTGGATCACGATTTTCCCGAAGGGTTTAAACCCGTAAATATCGAGGCGTATGATGGAACGGCGGATCCTGCCGTCTGGATAGAAGACTTCATTCTTCACATCCACATGGCTCACAGAGATGATCTCCACGCCATTAAATACTTACCCCTCAAGCTGAAAGGACCAGCTCGGCACTGGCTAAACAGCCTCCCACAGAACTCCATTCGGAGTTGGGAAGAACTTGAAGATGCTTTTCGATCCAATTTTCAAGGGACCTATGTCCGGCCCCCGGATGCTGATGATCAAAGTCACATCATCCAACAACCCGGGGAATCAGCCCGCAAGTTTTGGAATCGGTTTCTCACTAAGAAGAACCAAATCGTCGACTGTCCGGACGCCGAAGCCTTAGCGGGCTTCAAACACAGTGTCCGGGACGAATGGCTAGCTAGACACCTCGGCCAAGAAAAGCCGGGGACAATGGCAGCCATAACTACACTCATGACCCGCTTTTGCGCGGGCGAGGATAGCTGGCTAGCTCGTAGCAGCTCCAGCGACCCTGGAACATCTGAAATCAGGGATGGCAATCGGAAGCCACGACGTAATAAAAACAAACGTCGAAATAATGCTAGAAGCCCAGATGATACAACGGTAAACACCGGATTCAGCGGCTCCAGAAATGGTCAACGGAAGAAGCCATTCAAAGACAGCAAAGATGGTCCATCTAGCCTGGACAAAATATTAGATAGGCCCTGCCAAATCCATGGCACCCCAGAAAACCTTCAAACCATACCAACCGTAATAGTGAGGTCTTCAAGCAGGCCGGCAAGCTCAACGCCGAACACAAGGGAAAGGGACCGTGACGCACGGATAATTATGCTACAGTAATCCCCTGCTAATGTTGCCATGTCATCATTTTCACTGTTGCTAATTTCCCCTTGGATTAAATCCAGTTCAAATTCAAATTCAAATTAAAGTCAAAATTCAAAATTCTCAAACATGCAAACTAAAATGTTTAGAGTGTGGAAAATATTCCATAACTAATTATAGTTATGAGCCAACATTTTTGTAAGATGGTTTAATGCACTATATTAAATAGAACATGAAAGTTTTAAAACAAAAATAAGAGCTAATAGGTTGTACAAAGAGAAAATATAGGGAGAAGCCCCCGTGCCCCCTCTAGGCCTTGGCCACCCGGACCAGCAGGCCTAACTGGCCCAGCCCACTAGCACCCTCTCCTTCTTCCCCTGTTCACTCGAGCATGGTGGCATCTCGAGCATCGTCCATGGCGGGGATCCGCTACGTGCCGGCCATCTCGTAGTTGCCCGCGCAGGATAAAAAGCCCCCTCACCCCCGGATGAACCCTAGTTCCCTCCCTTCCTCCTCTCACCACCACTCTCTCCCGAGAGCACACCCGCCATGGCCATCGTCGCACCTTCCTCGTCCCTGTGGCCGCCGGCCACCGCTAGTCGTTCCAAGACATCCAGGGGGACTACCGGGCTCGTCTCCGTCGTCTACAGCAACAGATCGACATCGGGGAACCCCTGCAACGCAACCATCGCCTGGTTCCCCTCCGCCTCGGACTTCGTCGATCCCCGGCGAACACCACCTCTCCGGTCCACCTCAAGCCTCCCCGAGCTCGTCGTCAGCATCTCTGTGAGCTCCCGGTCGTCCCTGCCACCCTCGTATTCCTTTATGTGCCCCGTAGCCCGTAGTTGGCCGAGGTTCGCCCAAAGCCGCCGTCGGCCCTCGCTGCTTCTAGCGTCACCATCCCACCCGCCTCTTCCAACCGCGCTCGCGGAGCTCCGTGCTATCGCTCGCTACGGCGCCCCGTGCGCGACCCGAGCACACCCGAACCCCCAAGTCGCGTCCCATGCATGCAACCGCCGCGCCCGGCGCACGCCGCCTCGGCCATGCGCCTACCGCCGTTGCGCCCCGCAGCCGCCTGCCTTCACCAGCTTCGTCGCGGCCGCCGCACTCTGCCCGCGCACCGCAGCCTTGACCCCCGCACCGTCCACTCCCGTGGCCGCAGCTGCTGCCGTTGCCGCTTCCTGCCGCCACTCCTGCACGCACGCGCGCTCGACTCCACCGCAACGGCTACCAGTCGTCTCCCGCCTCCGCCGTCTGCCGTGCTGCTCGCTGCCCGCACGGCCCTGCTGCCGCCGCGTCCACGCCATGCGGCCCCGCACGCCCGCCCGGCTCCCCTCGGCCCGCCCCTGAGCAACTGGCCGTCCTCCCCTCGCCCCATCCTGCTCACCTCGACCGGCCCCGCGCTCTCCCACCCATGCAGCGCGCCGGCCAGGCCGTGCCGCCCGCAGCCACGGCCCCCGCTGGGGCCCAGGTCCGCTCCCCTGGCCACCCCTTGCCCCTCGCCGACGCTGCTCCGTTCGACTGGCCTCGCCCAGCGCCCAGGCATAGCGCCCGTCGGGCACGGGCACCCGTGCCCAATAACCCGCCCCGTCTAGGCCCCCTTGGGCCTATGACAACCGGGCCCCACGCCCCTGTCCAAAAGAAAAAAAAGGGGTTTAAAAAAAGTATTAAAAAATTAGGTAATAAAATATATAATTAATTTGTTTAATTAACTTAATTAATTAGGTTTAACTAAACTAATTAACTAAGATTAGTTAATTAAATATGTAGTTACATAAGTGTGTCTATGACAGGGGGCCCCACCCCCTGTTGACCAGTCAAACGCTGACTTGTCAACTGGGACCCCCTTGGCCCACCTGCCAGCCTCTGGTACACTTCTCTGTACGCAGAGCAGGGTACCCATAGCAATTTGTTAATTATTTTCGAATTAATAATAATTTCAGAATATTGTTAAATCTTTGAAAAATCTTAGAAAATAATCCGTAACTCGGATGAAAAAGTTTTATATATGAAAGTTGCTCAGAACGAGGAGACGAATCCGAATATGTGGCCCGTTCGTCCGCCACACATCTCCTTCATACCGAACAAGGAACAATCCCCCTTCGGTTCGTCTGTCCGAAAACACGAAACACCGGTGATACTTTCCCGGATGTTATCCCTCTTCGTCAGTACCATGTAGCACCGCGTTAGATCACACCGAGCGCTGCTTTTACTTGTCATGCAAATGTTTGCTTTATATTTTCTGTTTCTTCCCCCAGTTCTCTTCGGTAGACCCCGAGACCGATGGTGCCCGAGTGATCGACTACGGTGTTGACGAACCCTCCGTCTTGCCAGAGCAACCAGGCAAGCTAACCCCCTTTGATCATTCCGATATCGCCCACTCTCTTCTCTCTTATGCTTGCATTAGAACTGCTACTGCTTTTTATATGATCCTATTCTGATGCATAGCCTGTTGTTGTTACCTGCTTTCATACCTTACATGTTTATACTAAACTGCTTAGTATAGGCTGGTTAGAGATCCACGAGTGACCCCACATTGCCCCGACTGCCCCGCTGGATTATTAGAAGATCCGATCAACGGGATCGAAGACCAGGCCCCGGCACCGCACATCACTTTCCCCTTAGTTGCTTGACAATACTGGGTTACTATCGAGTGCCGAGGGTGACACCTCAACATCACTTATGATGTTAACCTTGTAGGTTAATTCATCGGTTATGGTCATCGAGGGTGATTCCTCTTTCTCCACTCCCGATAACGACACTGTCGTGCAACTCCTCAAGAGTGGACCTCGAGGGTGACTCCTCTTTCGTTCACCTTGACGATAAACATCAGGTGGAATTCCATCGAGGGTGATTTCCTCAGGTTTCCCTTTGGTGCTAGACACACAGTTACTATGGTTACTATGACTTTACAACTAATACTTGGAAAGGCGGGTCGACCCTGAGGGGTACCCGCGAGTGATGTGGAGATGGGTTGACGTGGAGGGTACCCGAGAGTTGAATACGAGGCGTGGCCGGGCACTCTTAGCCCTTGCCGCAAGTCCTCGAGACGGGGCGACGGGGTCACATATTTTGTGAGTCTCTGCTCGTTACCGCGTTCCCAAGACACTAAACGGTTTGGATATTTGATCTGAGGGGCCTCTGGCCTGATAGCGCTAACCATCACGTGGGCATAGTATGGGCGTTCTGCGTTGTATGGATCATCCAAAGCTTAACTGACGTCATTGCGACTGAGCGGCGTGCGCCGGGTTGGACTGGTTATGGACCTACCTTTTTAAAGAGGTCGCTAGGTCTGCTCACCGGCCACGTACGCTACATGCAGGAGTTCCCCGGGCGATTGGCCCATGACCCCTGGGGGCATAGGGTTTAGTTCGGCGTGCATGACCTCTCTATTAAGCCTAGGTTGGGTTGCGGCATATTGTTTGGCCGAGGGCGGGCTTGACCTGATGGTGTGTCTGGCCGGAGTTAAGCAAGCGTGGTGGGTAAGTTGGTGCACCCTTGCAGGGAAGAAAACATCTATCGATAGCCTGTCCTACGGTAACGGACACTTGGAGTTGTATCCCGATCGATACAACTAGAACTGGATACTGAGACATGAATGGATATGTGGCTCCGAGATTACTTCCTCGTAGGGAGTCGAGGAAGGATCTCTGGGCGTTATTGCTACAACATGCTTGATATTTATAATATGTTATTCTGTACTCTCTTCTACTGCTGCAAGATTGGTGGTTCCCAAAAGATGCTAGTTTTCGATAGGACTAGCTTCTCTCCCTCTTATTCTGGCATTCTGTAGCTTAGTCCAAAGATACTACCCTTTTCATTGATACCGATGCATATGTAGTGTAGATACTTGCTTGCGAGTACTTTGGATGAGTACGCACGGTTGCTTTGCTTCCCCTTTTTCCCCTTCTTTCTTCTTTCTAGTTGATGCAACCAGATGGTGGAGCCCAGGAGCCAGATGCCACACTTGACGACTGCTACTACTCCGACCAAGCCTACTACCTCATGGAGACAGCTAACGACCAGGAGCAGTTAGGAGGTCCCAGGCAGGAGGCCTTGCCTTTTCGATCGTTGATGTTTTGTGCTAGCCTTCTTAAGGCAAACTTGTTTAACTTATGTCTGTACTCAGATATTGTTGCTTCCGCTGACTCTTGTGTATTCGAGCTTATGTATTCGAGCCCTCGAGGCCCCTGGCTTGTAATATAAAGCTTGTATTATTTTAATTTGTGTCTAGAGTTGTGTTGTGATATCTTTCAGTGAGTCCCTCATCTTGGTCGTACACATTTGCGTGCATGATTAGTGTACGGTCAAATTGGGGGCGTCACAGGTTGGTATCAGAGTCGACTGCCTGTAGGAATCCCCCTTTCCAACTTCTTGGCCGAAGTTGAGTCTAGTCGTTGAAAAACTTTTACTAACATGGTTGTGTGGCTTACGGGCCCACGTTGCCATTGGGTGGTATTAGGATCTTTTACTCCTCGTCTATACTCTGGGACTCTCTTCTCTCTTCTATTTGGGTTAAATGAATTTACTAACAACATTAGGTTCTCGTAACGACTTTCCCCGGAGAGCCCCTTCATTCTAGATGGTTGCCTGCTTCACCATAAGACTTGGAAGATGTTCTTCGATGTTTCCCCGAGACCCTTGTGCCCTTCGCCATCGCAATTCCATATCACCGATTAATCCCTAAGGATAGCTGCTTACACTTGTTGTCCGTACCTTCATTTCAATTGATCTTGTTATTGCAAGATACCCTGAAATACTTCGGATATTTTGTATATCGATTTGCCACTGCTTTGCAGTCCATTGTCACATGAAGGATAATTCCTCGCATTTACTGAGTATCCGCTCATCCCCATTCATGTGTTCCGCAAGTCTCTGAAATATCATTCGACCTTCGGAATATCCTGAGCAGCCTATTGCTCTTGAAATTCTTGCTCGCTTACACTATGGTTAAGCCCATAAGTCTAGTAATCTTATTGAAATTCTTTGTCATTATCATTTTGAGTTTGTTGATTCAACATGTTGTGAATGCTCGCAATTCTTGATCCTAGAATTCATCCTTCCAGCTCAGACGCCATGTTGAACATACCTGGTTCTCGACTAGTCAAATTGTCGTCGGTTGCACCAATAAGCCTACTCAACTTGTCAATCCGTAATCAGAGTGTTTGCTCATGATCCCTTGAATTGAACATCATAATTCCTTCACAATTGAGCTCTGAATTAGTCCGTTGTTTCTATGCTCCAATTCTTTTGCATTTTTTCTTCCTCTGGTTGTGTGCCGATGCTCACATCAGCTCCATTATGGTCTATTCGATCCTTTGTTGAATTATTATCTGACATTGTCCTTCATATTCCATAACTTTGTGAGTCTTTCCTCGGATACATAATGCCTTTGGTAAATTATATCCTCTGCTTGTCAACCGTGCTCTACTATCGAGTTTGTAATAAGTACTCCTAAAAGTTTGCGGTATATGTTCCTAAGATTCCCTGATGGGTTGAACCTATACCCATAAAGCCGAGTGAACCCAAAAGATTTCACGGATCTGACTCATCTGTTAATTCACCAGGTAAAACTTTCAACACTAATGCCATTTTCAAAACAAGAAGTGAATGAAAGGTCATACATTGAAGAAATGGGAGTCAACCTTGAACTTTCTGTCCATGCCCATGGACACAGTGTAGATTTTATCATTAAGGCTTCTCTTAAATTAATTATCCCCTTGATATAAGTTCATCTTATATCTGGGATCTGGCCTTTTTCAATCGTGGTTCCAACCTTGATCTCCTTTAAATACCATTTCTCAGACAAGTTAAACCACTTGTCCTATGCAGGTCAATGAACCTGTCCAACCTATATTATGACCTACCTTCAAGTTTTAACCCCTGGTATCTCGATAATGTCACAGAACCATATTACTTCTTATGAGTTCTTCTTCAAGTATTACTTCTCACCGATTCCAATTTTCCCCCGGGTTCTGAGTTGTTAGACACTCAAGGACACCGATAAGTGAGTCAATTCCACACTCCGATTCAATAACTCTAAGTAATCTCCATTACTTATGAGTTTATTAATTCTTCAAGTCATATCTAGCCTGGTCGGCTATATCATTATCGTGCTTTTATTTAACTGTGCTATCTAGTCCTTCTTCCCGGAGCATAATTTCGGCAATGGGCTAAGCTTACGCCGATCTTCCTCGGCATATCTTTTCGCCTGGAACAACTAGCTTGATTTCAAGTTTGTATGGTACTAGTGGTTTCAATAACCATTCGCTCCATCATTCATTTGACTTGATGTCATCGCCGATCGATTACATGTTAATGAAATCTCTCGACAAATGTGTCGTGATCATCATCAACAATGATTTGCCTTCTTCCATGTTGTAAATCGAATTCGTGATGGGAAATACCATCCTTTACCCTCGATGAATTATTGCTGAGCCCATCGGCCACATCCTCATCTTTTCCTTGCTGAAAATTGTATGACTTATTTTATAAGTTGTTTCCGATGGATCCTAGTGTATCCAAAGTCTGACCTTTGCTTGAAGACCATGTCGAAGCTATCTCGAAGCATGTCTGTGGTAGTCCAAAGATCCACAAGAACATTGTAAGCGCAATGCTAAATGTTCTTGATCAATTATCCAACATCGTTGTGTGGGTACATATCATAATTCTTCTTACCCCTTTTATCTATATGGTCAAGACTTTTATCTGCTGACACGTATATCATGCCCTGCTTAATCACGAGGATGAATTACTCCGATTCATTGTGTTTAAACACATTTTCCTTTCCATTTGTTTGTTTAACCTTTCTTTGATCTACATATAATCTAAGCAGAAATAACTTTCTGCTTAAGTGGACACCTTGGTGTACAACTCTGTCAGTAAGACCCAGTTACTATTGTTGATAACATTCCGGTAACCACCGATGGACGAGAACTTCGCCTACTTGGTCTGCCTTGTTTCAGCGAGCAGGAAAAATGGTTCTCTTCGTCCCTCGCCCTTGGTACCGATGTTGTTGCTGGCATAACTGACATGCTATCCTCTGACATTCCTTGCTTACATGATCGTGTAAGACGTCATCGTCGTTCCTACTTTCAACCCACATGGTGGGCCCATAACCCATAGTTCCCCAGGATCAAAACCTGACTCTCATGTACACCCCTCATTTCTAAGGTTATTCCTCACACTTGACTTCGTGTGCAGTTCACGAGCCACATTCCTAGTGATCTATTCTGGTACCTGACGCAATACTTATTCTTGTTGCTCTGGACCCCTTTCACCTTGTTTCAGACATCGAACGATTGCCTACCTGGTTGAAGCTTCTAATTGCATCTCATTACCTTGCTCTCGAAGGCTTTCTTGAATTTCAACTCGGGAGATGCCTCTATACCACGTTCACTGAGATAATCCTCAGGTACCTATCATGCGTTGAGCTTTGTCCTTCCCGAGTCTTTCCCCCTTACTCTACCTCCTAAAATCTCGGGACGAGATTTCTTGTAGTGGAGGAGAATTGTGACGCCCGGATAATTATGCTACAGTAATCCCCTGCTAATGATGCCATGTCATCATTTTCACTGTTGCTAATTCCCCCTTGGATTCAATCCGGTTCAAATTCAAATTCAAATTAAAGTCAAAATTCAAAATTCTCAAACATGCAAACTAAAATGTTCACAGTGTGGAAAATATTCCATAACTAATTATGGTTATGAACCAACATTTTTGTAAGATGGTTTAATGCTCTATATTAAATAGAACATGAAAGTTTTAAAATAAAAATAAGAGCTAAAAGGTTGTACAAAGAGAAAATATAGGGAGAAGCCCCCATGCCCCCTCCGGGCCTTGGCCACCCGGACCAGCAGGCCTAACTGGCCCAGCCCACCAGCGCCCTCTCCTTCTTCCCCTATTCACTCGAGTGTGGTGGCCGCTCGAGCATCGTCCATGGCGGGGATCCGCTATGTGCCGGCCATCCCGCAGTTGCCCGCGCTGGATAAAAAGCCCCCTCACCCCGGATGAACCCTAGTTCCCTCCCTTCCTCCTCTCGCCGCCACTCTCTCCCGAGAGCACACCCGCCATGGTCATCGTCACACCTTCCTCGTCCCTATGGAGACCGGCCATCGCTAGTCGTTCCAAGACGTCCAGGGGGACTACCAGGCTCGTCGCCGTCGTCTACAGCAACGGATCGACATCGGGGAACCCCTGCAGCGCAACCATCGCCTGGTTCCCCTCCGCCTCGACCGTCGTCGATCCCTGGCGAACACCACCTCTTCGGTCCACCTCAAACCTCCCCGAGCTCGTCTCAGCATCTCTGTGAGCTCCCGGTCGTCCCTGCCCCCCTCTTATTCCTCTATATGCCCCGTAGCCCGTAGTTGGCCGAGCTTCGCCGAAAGTCGCCGTCGGCCCTCGCCGCTTCTAGCATCTCCATCCCACCCCGCCTCTGCCAACCGTGCTCACGGAGCTCCGCGCTGTCGCTCGCTACGGCGCCCCGTCCGCGACCCGAGCACACCCGAACCTCCAAGTCGCGTCCCATGCGTGCAACCGCAGCGCCCGGCGCTCGTAGTCATGGCCCTGCGCCTACCGGTGTTGCGCCCCGCAGCCGCCTGCCTTCACCAGCTTCGCCGCGGCTGCCGCACTCCGCCCGTGCGTCGCAGCCTTGACCCCCCGCCGTCCACTCCCGTGGCCGCAGCTGCTGCCGTTGCCGCTGCCTGTCGCCACTCCCGCACGCACGCGCGCTCGACTCCACCGCAACGACTGCCTGTCGTCTCCCACCTCTGCCCACGCCTCGCGTCCGCCGTCCGCCGTGCTGCTTGCCGCCCGCACGGCCTTGCTGCCGCCGCGGCCGTGCCCTGCGGCCCCGCATGCCCGCCTGGCTCCCCTCGGCCCACCCCTGAGCCACTGGCCGTCCTCCCCTCGCCCCATCCTGCTCACCTTGACCGGCCTCGCGCTCTCCCACCTGTGCCACACGCCGGCCAGGCCGTGCCGCCCGCAGCCGCGGCCCCGGCTGGGGCCCAGGGCCGCTCCCCTGGCCGCCCCTTGCCCCTCGCCGGCGCTGCTCCGGCTAACCGGCCTCGCCCAGCGCCCGGGCATAGCGCCCGTCGGGCACGGGTGCTTGTGCCCAATAACCCGCCCCGTCTAGGCCCCCTTGGGCCTATGACAGCCGGGCCCCACGCCCCTGTCCAAAAGAAAAAAATGTTTTTTTAAAAAAATTAGGTAATAAAAATATAATTAATGAATTAATTGTTTAATTAACCTAATTAATTAGGTTTAACTAAACTAATTAACTAAGATTAGTTAATTAAATATGTAGTTACATAAGTGTGTCTATGACAAGGGCCCCACCCCCTATTCACCAGTCAAACGCTGACTTGTCAACTGGGACCCCCTTGGCCCACCTGTTAGCCTCTGGTACACATATGTGTACGCAGAGCAGGGTACCCATAGTAATTTGTTAATTATTTTCGAATTAATAATAATTTCATAATATTGTTAAATCTTTGAAAAATCTTAGAAAATAATCCGTAAGTCGGATGATAAAGTTTTATATATGAAAGTGGCTCAGAACGACGAGACGAATCCGAATATGTGGTCCGTTCGTCTGCCACACTTCTCCTTCATACCAAACAAAGAACAATCCCCCTCCGGTTCGTCTGTCCGAAAACACGAAACACCGGGGATACTTGCCAGGATGTTATCCCTCTTCGCCAGTACCATGTAGCACCGCGTTAGATCACACCGAGCGCTACTTTTGCTTGTCATGCAACTGTTTGCTTTATATTTACTATTTCTTCCCCCTCTTCTCTCCGGTAGACCCCGAGACCGATGATGCCCGGGTGATCGACTACGGTGTTGACGAACCCTCCTTCTTGCCAGAGCAACCAGGCAAGCCTTGATCATTCCGATATCGCTCAGTCTCTTCTCTCTTATGCTTGCATTAGAACTGCTACTGCTTTTTGTATGATCCTATTCTGATGCATAGCCTGTTGTTGTTTGCTTTCATACCTTACATGTTATACTAGACTGCTTAGTATAGGCTGGTTAGAGATCCACCAATGACCCCACATTCTCCCGACTGCCCCGTTGGATTATCAGAAGACTCGATCAACGGGATCGAAGACCAGCCCCGGCACCGCACATCACTTTCCCCTTAGTTGCTCGACAATACTGGGTTACTATCGAGTGCCGAGGGTGACACCTCAGCAGCACTTCTGATGTTAACCTTGTTGGTTAATTCATCGGTTATGGGCATCGAGGGTGATTCCTCTTTATCCACTCCCGATAACGACACTTTCCTGCAACTCCTCAATAGTGGACCTCGAGGGTGACTCCTCTTTAGTTCACCTTGACGATAAACATCAGGTGGCATTCCATCGAGGGTGATTTCGTCAGGTTTCCCTTTGGTGTTAGACACACAGTTACTATGGTTACTACGACTTTATAACTGATACTTGGAAAGGCGGGTCGACCCTGAGGGGTACCCGCGAGTGATGTGGAGACGGGTTGACCTGGAGGGTACCCGAGAGTTGAATACGAGGCGTGGCCGGGCACTCTTAGCACTTGCCGCAAGTCCTCGAGATGGGGCGACGGGGTCACATCTTTCGTGAGTCTCTGCTCGTTACTACTTTCCCAAGACACTAAATGATTTTTGATCCGAGGGGCCTCTGGCCTGATAGCGCTAACCATCACGTGGGCATAGTATGGGCGTTCTGCGTCGTATGCACCGAAGCTTAACTGACGTCATTGTTGGAAATATGCCCTAGAGGCAATAATAAAAGCATTATTATTATATTTCCTTGTTCATGATAATCGTCTGTTATTCATGCTTGAATTGTATTGTACGGAAACAACGATACATGTGTGAATATATAGACCACAATGAGTCCCTGGTAGGCCTCTAGTTGCCAGCTCGTTGATCAACAGATGGTCACGGTTTCCTGACCATGGACATAGGATGTCAGTGATAACAGGATCACATCATTAGGAGAATGATGTGATGGACAAGACCCAATCATGAGCATAACACGAGATCGTATAGTTCGTAATGCATAAGCTTTTCGGTGTCAAGTATTTATTCCTTAGACCATGAGGTTGTACAACTCCCGGATGCCGTAGGAATACTTTGGGTGTGCCAAACGTCACAACGTAACTGGGTGGCTATAAAGGTACGCATCGGGTATCTCCGAAAGTGTCTGTTGAGTTGGTACGAACCAAGACTGGGATGTTGTCACTCCGTATGACGGAGAGGTACCTCTGGGCCCACTCGGTAAGATATCATCATAATGAGCTCAAGGTGACTAAGGAGTTGGTCACGGGATGATGGATTACGGATCGAGTAAAGAGACTTGCCATGACGAGATTGAACAAGGTATCGGGAATACCGACGATCGAATCTCGGGCATGTACCGTACCGATGGACAAAGGGAATAACTACGGGATTGAGTGAATCCTTGACACAGTGGTTCATCCGATGAAGATCATCGAGGAACACGTGGGAACCAACATGGGTATCTAGATCTCGCTGTTGGTTATTGACCGGAGAGTGGTCTCGGTCATCTCTACGTGTCTCCCGAACCCGTAGGGTCTACACACTTAAGGTTCGGTAACGCTAGGGTCGTAGAGATACATGCACGTGGAAACCCGAAAGTTGTTCGGAGTCCCGGATGAGATCCCGGACGTCACGAGGAGTTCCGTAATGGTCCGGAGGTAAAGAATGATATATAGGATGTCCAGTTTCGGCCATCGGGTGATCTCCGGGGGTCACCGGGAGTGTCCCGGGACCACCGGAGGGGTCTCAGGGGTCCACTGGGTGGGGCCACCCATCCCGGTGGGGCCCCTAGGCCGTGAGGGGGAAGTGGCCAGCCCCTGGTGGGCTGGCGCACCACATGGGCCCCCCTCCCCATGTGCCTAGGGTTGAAACCCTAGGGGGAGGGGGCGCCCCCCTTGCCTTGGGGGGCAAGATTGCCTCCCTGGCCGCCGCCCCCCCTGCAGATCCCATCTGCAGGGCTTGGCGCACCCCCTGGCCCCCTATATATATGTGCGGGGGGGGTGGGGGGGGAGAGGGCAGCCGTACCCAAGTCTCTGGCGCCTCTTCCCCTCCCGTCACACCTCATACTCCCTCCGCAGGGCGCCGGCGAAGCCCTGCAGGATTCTCCATTGCATCCACCACCACGCCGTCGTGCTGCTGGATCTCCGACGACCTCTCCTCCCCCCTTGCTGGATCAAGAAGGAGGTGACGTTGCTGTACCAGACGTGTGTTGAACGCGGAGGTGCCGTCCGTTCGGCGCTAGATCATCGGTGACGAAGAACGAGAAGAGTACGACTACTTCATCCATGCTTCTTCGAAAGCTTCCGCTCGCGATCTACAAAACGGTATGTAGATGCACTCTAATATGCTCGTTGCTAGATGCCTCCTTAGTTGGATCTTGGTGAAAGCGTAGAAATTTTTTGAATTCTGCTACGTTCCCCAACAGTGGCATCTGAGCTAGGTCTTATGCGTAGCATCTTGCACGAGTAGAACACAAAGCAGTTGTGGGCGTTTGAGTTTGCTCAACTTTCTTGCCGTTACTAGTCTAATCTTGATTCGGCGGCATTGTGGGATGAAGCGGCCCGGACCGACTTTACACGTACGCTTACGTGAGACTGGTTCCACCGACAGACATGCACTAGATGCATAAGGTGGCTGGCGGGTGTCTGTCTCTCCTACTTTAGTCGGATCGGATTCGATGAACAGGGTCCTTATGAAGGGTAAATAGAAATTGACAAATCACGCTGTGGCTTTTGCGTAGGTAAGAAACGTTCTTGCTAGAAAACCTATAGAAGCCACGTAAAAACTTGCAACAACAATTAGAGGACGTCTAACTTGTTCTTGCAGCATGTGATATGTGATATGGTATGGCCAAGAAGATGTGATGAATGATATATGTGATGTATGAGATTGATCATGTTCTTGTAATAGGGAATCACGACTTGCATGTCGATGAACTTGACAACCGGCAGGAGCCATAGGAGTTGTCTTAATTATTGTATGACCTGCGTGTCACTGAATAACGCCATGTAATTACTTTACTTCATTGCTAAACGTTAGCCATAGTAGTAGAAGTAATAGTTGGCGTGACGACTTCTTCAAGACACGATGATGGAGATCATGGTGTCGAGCCGGTGACAAGATGATCATGGTGCCCCGAAGATGGAGATCCAAGGAGCAAGATGATATTGGCCATATCATGTCACTTTAATTGATTGCATGTGATGTTTATCATGTTTATGCATCTTGTTTACTTAGAACGACGGTAGTAAATAAGATAATCTCTCACTAAAATTTCAAGAATTGTGTTCCCCCTAACTGTGCACCGTTGCTAAGGATCGTTGTTCCGAAGCACCACATGATGATCGGGTGTGATAGGTTCTAACGTTCGCATACAACGGGTGTAAGCCAGAGTTACACACGCAATACACTTAGAGTTCACTTGACGAGCCTAGCATGTAAAGACATGGCCTCGGAACACGGAAGACCGAAAGGTCGAACACGAGTCGTATAGAAGATACGATCAACATGAAGATGTTCACCATTGATGACTAGTCCATCTCACGTGATGATCGGACACGGGCTAGTCGATTCGGATCGTGTATCACTTAGATGACTAGAGAGATGTCAATCTCAGTGGGAGTTCATTAAAATTTGATTAAGATGAACTTAATTATCATGAACTTAGTCTAAATTATTTACAATATCTCTTGTAGATCAAATGGCCCACGCTCATGTCACCCTCAACTTCAACGCGTTCCTAGAGAAATCCAAGCTGAAAGACGATGGTAGCAACTACACGGACTGGGTCCGTAACCTGAGGATCATCCTCATAGCTACCAAGAAAACTTATGTCCTAGATGCACCGCTAGGTGACGCTCCCGCCCCGGCAAACCAAGATGTTATGAACGCTTGGCAGTCGCGTTGTGATGATTACTCCCTGGTTCAGTGCGGCATGCTTTACAGCTTAGAATCGGGGCTCCAAAAGCGTTTTGAGCACCACGGGGCATTTGAGATGTTCCAAGAGCTGAAAATGGTTTTCCAAGCTCATGCCCGAGTCGAGAGATATGACGTCTCCGACGCATTCTATAGCTGTAAGATGGAGGAAAACAGTTCTGTCAGTGAGCACATCCTCAAGATTTCTGGATTGCACAACCGCTTGTCTCAATTGGGAATGAATCTCCCAGACGAAGCGGTCGTAGACAGAATCCTCCAGTCGCTCCCACCAAGCTACAAGAGCTTCGTGTTGAACTTCAATATGCAGGGGATGGAGAAGTCCATTCCCGAGGTGTATTCAATGCTGAAATCAGCGGAGGTGGATATCAAGAAAGAACATCAAGTGTTGATGGTCAATAAAACCACTAAGTTCAAGAAGGGCAAGGGTAAAAAGAACTTCAAGAAGGACGGCAAGGGGGTTGCCGCGCCCGGTAAGCCTGTTGCCGGGAAGAAGCCAAAGTATGGACCCAAGCCTGAGACAGAGTGCTTTTATTGCAAGGGAACGGGTCACTGGAAGCGAAACTGCCCCAAATACTTAGCGGACAAGAAGGCCGGCAACGTCAAAGGTATATGTGATATACATGTTATTGATGTGTACCTTACCAGCGCTCGTAGTAGCTCCTGGGTATTTGATACCGGTGTAGTTGCTCATATTTGTAACTCTAAGCAGGAGTTGCGGAATAAGCGGAGACTGGCGAAGGACGAGGTGACGATGCGCGTCGGGAATGGTTCCAAGGTCGATGTGATCGCCGTCGGCACGCTGCCTCTACATCTACCCTCGGGATTAGTTTTAAACCTCAATAATTGTTATTTAGTACCAGCTTTGAGCATGAACATTGTATCGGGATCTCGTCTTATGCGAGATGGCTACTCATTTAAATCTGCGAATAATGGTTGTTCTATTTATTTGAGAGATATGTTTTATGGTCATGCCCTGCTGGTCAATGGTTTATTTTTGATGAATCTCGATCGTGATGATACACATATTCATAGTGTGAATGCCAAAAGATGTAAAGTTGATAATGATAGTCCCACATACTTGTGGCATTGCCACCTTGGTCATATTGGTGTCAAACGTATGAAGAAGCTTCATGCCGATGGACTTCTGGAGTCTCTTGATTATGAATCATTTGACACGTGCGAACCATGCCTCATGGGCAAGATGACCAAGACTCCGTTCTCCGGAACAATGGAGCGAGCAACCAACTTATTGGAAATCATACATACCGATGTGTGCGGTCCAATGAGTGTTGAGGCTCGCGGAGGCTATCGTTATGTTCTTACCCTCACGGATGACTTGAGTAGATATGGGTATATCTACTTGATGAAGCACAAGTCTGAGACTTTTGAAAAGTTCAAGGAATTTCAGAATGAGGTTGAGAATCAACGAGACAAGAAAATAAAGTTCTTACGATCGGATCATGGGGGTGAATATTTGAGTCATGAATTTGGCACACACCTTAGGAAATGTGGAATTGTTTCACAATTGACGCCGCCCGGAACACCTCAACGTAACGGTGTGTCTGAATGTCGAAATCGTACTCTGTTGGACATGGTGCGATCTATGATGTCCCTTACCGATTTACCGCTCTCTTTTTGGGGTTATGCTTTAGAGACTGCCGCATTCACTTTAAATAGGGCTCCGTCGAAATCCATTGGGACGACACCGTATGAACTTTGGTTTGGCAAGAAACCGAAGCTGTCGTTTCTGAAAGTTTGGGGTTGCGATGCTTATGTCAAGAAACTTCAACCTGAAAAGCTCGAACCCAAATCGGAAAAATGCATCTTCATAGGATACCCAAAGGAAACGATTGGGTACACCTTCTACCACAGATCCGAAGGCAAGGTCTTTGTTGCCAAGAATGGATCCTTTCTGGAGAAAGAGTTTCTCTCGAAAGAAGTGAGTGGGAGGAAAGTAGAACTTGATGAGGTGACAGTCACCTCTCCCGAACCGGAAAGTAGCACAGCGCAGGAAATTGTTCCTGAGGTGCCTGCACCGACAAGGGAGGAAGTTAATGATGATGATCATGAAGAAACAGATCAAGTTACTACTGAACTTTGAAGGTCCACAAGGGCATGTTCCGCACTAGAGTGGTACCGCAACCCTGTCCTGAAAATCATGTTGTTAGACAACGGTGAACCTTCGAACTATGAAGAAGCGATGGCGGGCCCGGATTCCAATAAATGGCTTGGAGCCATGAAATCCGAGATAGAATCCATGTATGAAAACAAAGTATGGACTTTGGTGGACTTGCCTGATGATAGGCACGCCATAGAAAATAAATGGATATTTAAGAAGAAGACAGACACGGATGGTAATGTGACCATCTATAAGGCTCAGCTTGTCGCTAAGGGTTATCGACAAGTTCAAGGGATTGACTACGACGAGACTTTCTCTCCCGTAGCGATGCTGAAGTCAGTCAGAATCATGTTAGCTATTGCCGCATTCTATGATTATGAGATATGGCAAATGGACGTCAAAACGGCATTCCTTAATGGCTTCCTCAAGGAAGAGTTGTATATGATGCAGCCGGAAGGTTTTGTCGATCCAGAAAATGCTAACAAGGTATGCAAGCTCCAGCGCTCGATTTACGGGCTGGTGCAAGCATCTCGGAGTTGGAATATTCGCTTTAATGATGTGATCAAAGCGTTTGTCTTTATACAGACTTATGGAGAAGCATGTATCTACAAGAAAGTGAGTGGGAGCTCTGTAGCATTTCTCATATTATATGTGGATGACATATTGCTGATGGGAAATGATATAGAATTCTTGGAATCTATAAAGGCCTACTTGAATAAGAGTTTTTCAATGAAGGACCTGGGAGAAGCAGCTTACATATTAGGCATCAAAATCTATAGAGATAGATCAAGACGCCTCATTGGTCTTTCACAAAGTACATACCTTGACAAGATATTGAAGAAGTTCAATATGGATCAGTCCAAGAAGGGGTTCTTGCCTGTTTTGCAAGGTATGAGATTGAGCAAGGCTCAGTCGCCGACCACGGCAGAAGATAGAGAAAAGATGAGTGTCATACCCTATGCCTCGACCATAGGTTCTATCTTGTATGCCATGCTGTGTACCAGACCTGATGTGAACCTTGCCATAAGTTTGGTAGGGAGGTACCAAAGTGATCCCGATATGGAACACTGGACAGCGGTGAAGAACATCCTAAAGTACCTGAAGAGGACTAAGGATATGTTTCTCGTTTATGGAGGTGACGAAGAGCTCGTCGTAAAGGGTTACGTCGATGCTAGCTTCGACACAGATCTGGATGAATCGAAGTCACAAACCGGATACATGTATATTTTGAATGGTGGGGCTGTCAGCTGGTGCAGTTGCAAGCAGAGCGTGGTGGCGCATTCTACATGTGAAGCGGAGTACATAGCTGCTTGCGAAGCAGCGTAGGAAGGAGTCTGGATGAAGGAGTTCGTCACCGGCCTAGGAGTCATTCCAAGCGCGTCGAGCCCGATGACTCTCTTCTGTGACAACACTGGTGCTATTGCCATTACCAAGGAGCCCAGGTTTCACAAGAAGACCAAACACATCAAGCGCCGTTTCAACTCCATCCGGAACTATGTTCAAGATGGAGACATAGATATTTGTAAAGTGCATACGGATCTGAATGTAGCAGACCCGTTGACTAAACCTCTTCCACGGGCAAAACATGATCAACACCAGTACTCTATGGGTGTTCGATTCATCACAATGTAACTAGATTATTGACTCTAGTGCAAGTGGGAGACTGTTGGAAATATGCCCTAGAGGCAATAATAAAAGCATTATTATTATATTTCCTTGTTCATGATAATCGTCTGTTATTCATGCTTGAATTGTATTGCACGGAAACAGCGATACATGTGTGAATATATAGACCACAATGAGTCCCTGGTAGGCCTCTAGTTGCCAGCTCATTGATCAACAGATGGTCACGGTTTCCTAACCATGGACATAGGATGTCAGTGATAACGGGATCACATCATTAGGAGAATGATGTGATGGACAAGACCCAATCCTGAGCATAGCACGAGATCGTATAGTTCGTAATGCATAAGCTTTTCGGTGTCAAGTATTTATTCCTTAGACCATGAGGTTGTACAACTCCCAGATGCCATAGGAATACTTTGGGTGTGCCAAACGTCACAACGTAACTGGGTGGCTATAAAGGTACGCATCGGGTATCTCCGAAAGTGTCTGTTGAGTTGGTACGAACCAAGACTGGGATGTTGTCACTCCGTATGACGGAGAGGTACCTCTGGGCCCACTCGGTAAGACATCATCATAATGAGCTCAAGGTGACTAAGGAGTTGGTCACGGGATGATGGATTACGGATCGAGTAAAGAGACTTGCCATGACGAGATTGAACAAGGTATCGGGAATACCGACGATCGAATCTCGGGCAAGTACCGTACCGATGGACAAAGGGAATAACTACGGGATTGAGTGAATCCTTGACATAGTGGTTCATCCGATGAAGATCATCGAGGAACACGTGGGAACCAACATGGGTATCCAGATCCCGCTGTTGGTTATTGACCGGAGAGTGGTCTCGGTCATGTCTACGTGTCTTCCGAACCCGTAGGGTCTACACACTTAAGGTTCGGTAACGCTAGGGTCGTAGAGATACATGCACGTGGAAACCCGAAAGTTGTTCGGAGTCCCGGATGAGATCCCGGACGTCACGAGGAGTTCCGGAATGGTCCGGAGGTAAAGAATGATATATAGGAAGTCCAGTTTCGGCCATCGGGTGATCTCCGGGGGTCACCGGGAGTGTCCCGGGACCACCGGAGGGGTCCCGGGGGTCCACCGGGTGGAGCCACCCATCCCGGTGGGGCCCCTAGGCCGCGAGGGGGAAGTGGCCAGCCCCTGGTGGGCTGGAGCACCACATGGCCCCCTCCTCCCCATGCGCCTAGGGTTGAAACCCTAGGGGGAGGGGGCGCCCCCCTTGCCTTGGGGGGCAAGATTGCCTCCCTGGCCGCCGCCCCCCTGCGGATCCCATCTGCAGGGCTTGGCGCACCCCCTGGGCCCCTATATATATGTGGGGGGGGAGAGGGCAGCCGTACCCAAGTCTCTGGCGCCTCTTCCCCTCCCGTCACACCTCATACTCCCTCCGCAGGGCGCCGACGAAGCCCTGCAGGATTCTCCACTACATCCACCACCACGCCGTCGTGCTGCTGGATCTCCGACGACCTCTCCTCCCCCCTTGCTGGATCAAGAAGGAGGTGACGTTGCTGTACCGGACGTGTGTTGAATGCGGAGGTGCCGTCCGTTCGGTGCTAGATCATCGGTGACGAAGAACGAGAAGAGTACGACTACTTCATCCACGCTTCTTCGAAAGCTTCCGCTCGCGATCTACAAAACGGTATGTAGATGCACTCTAATATGCTCGTTGCTAGATGTCTCCTTAGTTGGATCTTGGTGAAAGTGTAGAATTTTTTTGAATTCTGCTACGTTCCCCAACAGTCATTGTGACTGAGCGGCGCGCGCCGGGTTGGACTGGTTATGCACCTACTTTTTTAAGGAGGTAGCTAGGTCTGCTCACCAGCCGCGTACGCAATGTGTAGGAGTTCCCGGGGCGATTGGCCCATGACCCCTGTGGGCATAGGGTTTAGTCCGGCGTGCATGACCTCTCTATTAAGCCTAGGTCGGGTTGCGACATATTGTTTGGCCGAGGGTGGGCATGACCTGATGGTGTGTCCGGCCGGAGTTAAGCAAGCGTGGTGGGTAAGTTGATGCACCCCTGCAGGGAAGAAAACATCCATCGATAGCCTGTCCTACGGTAACGGACACTTGGAGTTGTATCCTGATCGATACAACTAGAACTGGATACTGAGACATGAATGGATATGTGGCTCCGGGATTGCTTCCTCGCAGGGAGTCAAGGAAGGATCTCTGGGCGTTATTACTACAACATGCTTGATATTTATAATATGATATTCTGTCCTCTCTTCTACTGCTGCAAGATTGGTGGTTCCCAGAAGATGCTAGTATTCGATAGGACTAGCTTCTCTCCCTCTTATTCTGGCATTCTGCAGCTTAATCCAAAGATACTACCATTTTCATTGATACCGATGCATATGTAGTGTAGATACTTGCTTGTGAGTACTTTGGATGAGTACTCACGGTTGCTTTGCTCCCCCTTTTTCCCCTTCTTTCTTCTTTCTGGTTGATGCAACCAGATGGTGGAGCACAAGAGCAAGATGCCACACTTGACAACTACTACTACCCCGACAAAGCCTACTACCTCATGGAGACAGCTGACAATTAGGAGCAGTTAGGAGGTCCTAGGCAGGAGGCCTTGCCTTTTCGATCATTGATGTTTTGTGCTAGCCTTCTTAAGGCAAACTTGTTTAACTTATGTCTGTACTCAGATATTGTTGCTTCCGCTGACTCTTGTGTATTCGAGCTTATGTATTCGAGCCCTCGAGGCCCCTGGCTTGTAATATAAAGCTTGTATTATTTTAATTTGTGTCTAGAGTTGTGTTGTGATATCTTCCAGTGAGTCCCTGATCTTGGTCGTACACATTTGCGTGCATGATTAGTGTACGGTCAAATCGGGGTATTACAGGGACCACAGAGCGAAGACAAGGATGAACCTCGCCAGCCGAACACAGATGGACAGAAGAAATTTCCACGGAGATCACAAAAATGTACATGATCTATGCCACTCATATCCCAAAGAGGGAGCGCAAGCGACCACTCCGAGAGGTCTACACCGTCGAGCCTGTTGCCCCCAAATTCAACCCATGGCCGGCCTGTCCGATCACTTTTGATCGCAGGGATCATCCGACTAGTATCCGTCATGGGGGTTCGGCTGCCCTAGTGCTCAACCCAATAATTGATGGATACCATCTCACCCGAGTCCTTATGGATGGCGGCAGCAGTCTCAATCTGATATATCAGGACACTGTCCGCAAGATGGGGATCGACCCGTCAAGAATCTAGCCAAGCAACACAGCCTTTAAAGGAGTGATACCGGGCGTAGAAGCCCGCTGCACGGGCTCTTTAACATAGGAAGTATTTGGCTCTCCCTATAACTTTCGAAGCGAAGAACTAATCTTCGACATAGCTCCGTTCCGAAGTGGCTATCATGCACTACTTGGAAGAACGGCCTTTGCCCGCTTTAATGCAGTCCCGCGTTTCGCCTATCTAAAGCTTAAAATGACTGGACCACGTGGTGTCATCACGGTAAATGGAAATATGGAGCGCTCTCTCCGTACGGAGGAGGACACTGCGGCGTTAGCAGCCGAAGTACAAAATGGCCTATTCAAGCCGGACAACCTATCGGTCGTTAAAATTGCAGACATAGCTAAACGTGTCGTGGAAGACGCCTCAGTGCGGCAGCTCAGATGAACCTGAGCTATATTAGCAGTTACGCCCCCATCAACTGCCCCATAAGGTGATTGCATACGTACCTCGTGTACATAATTATGCCCTCAAAATCCCTTGGGCCGCGCTGGTGGCACACTACATACAAATAGTCCATAGTTTGGCTCGACCCTATTCGGACTCTAAAATTATCTTTCAAGGTTCACTAAATGAACCAATTTTTGTTTATGGCCACACTGTATTTCTTTTCTTTTCTAGGTTTTCTTCTTCTTTACAGATGGCCATCACGCCCCCCCTTCAAGGACACATCACAGAGGAGAAAACGGTGCAGACGTGTAGCACGGACCCGCGCTAAGGTTTCTTTTTAGATTAAGACCATGTGTAAACCTTTTTTCTCTTTTTGTTTTATACCTTTCTGGCATGTAAAATGTCCAAGGAAGTTATCGGCATTATATGTAAGTTTACGGCTCACCGCACTATAACGGGATATTATAGAAACAACTTGGTTCATATTAAGTTTCGAGTTTTATTCTCTCACCACCCGTGTTCTCTCTCCATGTCAGATTGCCACATGTGCCTTGTCAATAGGGTCCATTACGAGGGGCTGTATTCAGCCCGGTATATGTCGAAAAGCCCGAACACCTATAAGGAGTGTTCGGTGTCCTGGATATTTGCCCTATATGCATCAGTTCCAAATCATGTCTTGGGTCAATAGTTGGGTTGTCCGGCTCCCGTGCTTAGCCCTACGTTCCTGATTTTTCGGCTAGGGTGTAAAGGGAGAACTACTGCGATTGTACTTCTGGCTCGTCCGGTCAAGTACCTTAGTAGAGAAAGCCAAAAACTGAGTATCATGATATGTGAGAACCTGGTCCGCGATCCGATGACTTAGTGATATACTATGATCGATGGAGATCTACCCCGTGTTATACGAAGGGTTGTTTTTCTCACCCAGCCGCGTGCAAATGGATACCTTAATTCAGAAATATCATATCCGCACCAGGGGCTAGTACCTAGCCCCACTTGTCAAACTCCTATGGCTAAGTGAAATCAATAACACCACATAGTATGATTGCCTAGTACGCTCCACATACACCTCCTACACGGACCAAGACGTTGGATAAAGAGTGTCTATGCATATGACCGAACACCCCAGTACTATATACATGGGGGCTGAAGCCGACGACTAGAAAATTTCAGATTTAAATAAAATAGCCACACATGAGGTAAAAGTCGCTCACATTATAATAGCGCAAAAGTTATATACATCGATTGATAAGCTCAAGTCTTTACAATTGGATACAATTACTCAAAGATAACATCTTTTGAGCACTGGCCTTCTACAAGGCGGTCGCCTTCTATGACGTCCTCGAAGTATTTCTCCGGCTTGCGGTGCTCCTTGGCTGCGGGCGAGCCAACAGTAGCTATATCATGTACCTTCATCTTCGCCCAATGCACTTTTACACGAGCGAAGGCCATCTGAGCACCCTCTATGCAGGCCGAATGCTTCAATGCATCGACCCATGGACTCACTTCGACGAGCCGCTTCACCAATCCGAAGTAGCTACTTGGGATGGGATCAGCAGGCCATAGCCGGACTATCAAGTCCTTCGTGGCCGAACCCTCCATGTTGTGCAGCTCGACCAACTGCTTCATCTGGTCGTTGAGGGGCACCAGATGTTTTGGCGCATAGAACTACGACCAGAACAACTTCTCCGTGTCGTTCCCCTCCTGGGCTCAAAAGTATTGTGCGGCGTCAGCACTACTCCTCAGAAGATCAGCAAACACGCCTGGAGAACTCCATAACCGTGTTAGCCCAAGATACTTCCGCCCTCCGAGATGCTCTGTAAGAGAAAAATCTAACCAGATGCTATCTCCCGCGCCTGCTTGATTTCCTCACACACGATGTGCGACTCGCTTCGCGCATCTTGGGCAGCCTTAACTGCCGCATTCAGCTCGGACGCTTGTTCCGAAGTCTTCAAATCCAACGCCTCGCAATTGCGAATAGCATCTTTGAGTTCGTCCTCGACTTTAGACACCCGAGCCACATGCTGTTGGCACGCGGCCTCTTGGGCCTCTAGTTTGGCAACCGCTTTGTCAGCGATTGCCCTGCTTGCCTCAGCCTCCTTCTTGGCCTTCGCGAGCTCGCCCTTGAGGGCCCACCATATCTACCAATGGATTGAGTAAGATCCTTCAAGTATGTTGTCATTGTAGCAACTCTCCAATTATGTATGATCTATTAGTGTGGAGAAAATAAACTTTATATGATCTTGTGATATGGAAGAAATAAAAGCGATGGACTGCATAATAAAGGTCCATATCACAAGTGGCAATATAAAGTGACGTTCTTTTGCGCTAAGATTTTGTACATCCAACCATAAAAGCACATGACAACCTCTGCTTCCCTCTGCGAAGGGCCTATCTATTATTCTTACTTTATCAGAGTCATGTTAATCTTCACCTTTCCTTTTTACAATTTATCCTTTGGCAAGCACATTGTGTTGGAAAGATCCTGACATATATACCCAATTGGATGTAAGCTATCATGATCTATTATTGTTGACATTACCCTTGGGGTAAAAAGTTGGGAGGCAACACTATAAGCCCCTATCTTTCTCTATGTCCGATTAAAACTCCATACCCATAAGTATTGCGTGAGTGTGAGCAATTGTGAAAGACTAAATGATAGTTGAGTATGTGGACTTGCTGAAAAGCTCTTATATTGACTCTTTCCAATGTTATGATAAATTGCAATTTGCTTCAATGACCGAGATCATAGTTTGTTAGTTTTCAATGAAGTTTCTGATTCATACTCGACATTGTGAATAGATTGTTACTTTAGCATAAGAAATAATATGACAATATATATATGTTGCTGCTATAAGAATGATCATGATGCCCTCATGTCCGTATTTTATTTTATCGACACCTCTATCTCTAAACATGTGGACATATTTTTCGATATTGGCTTCCGCTTGAGGACAAGCGAGGTCTAAGCTTGGGGGAGTTGATACGTCCATTTTGCATCATGCTTTTATATTGATGTTTCTTGCATTATGGGCTGTTATTACACATTATGTCACAATACTTATGCCTTTTCTCTCTTATTTTACAAGGTTTACATGAAGAGGGAGAATGCCGGCAGCTGGAATTTTGGGCTGGAAAAGGAGCACACATTGGAGACCTATTCCGCACAACTCAAAAAGCCCTCAAACTCCACGAAAGTCAGTTTTGGAAAATATAAAAAATATCTGGTGAAAGAAGTTCAAGAGGGGGCCACCCACCGTCCACGAGGGTGGGGGCACGCCCAGGATCGTGGGCCACCTGGCAGCCCCTCGATGCCCATCTATTGCTATATGAGGTGTTTTGACCTGGAAAAAATCACAACGAGGCTTTCGGGACAAAGCGCCACCGTCTCGAGGCGGAACCTTGGCGGAACCAATCTAGGGCTCCGGTGGAGCTGTTCTGCCGGGGATACTTCCCTCTGGAGGGGAAATCGTCACCGCCGTCATCACCAACAACTCTCCCATATCGGGGAGGGTTATCTTCATCAACATCTTCACCAGCACCATCTCCTCTAAAACCCTAGTTCATCTCTTGTATCCAATCTTTGTATCAAAACCTCAGATTGGTACCTGTGGGTTGCTAGTAGTGTTGATTACTCCTTGTAGTTGATGCTAGTTTGTTTATTTGGTGGAAGATCATATGTTCTGATCCATTATGCATATTAATACCCCTCTGATTATGAACATGAATATGCTTTGTGAGTAGTTACGTTTGTTCCTGAGGACATGTGAGAAGTCTTGCTTTATCTAGTCATGTGAATTTGGTATTCGTTTGATATTTTGATGAGATGCATGTTGCCTTTCCTCTAGTGGTGTCATGTGAACATCGACGACATGACACTTCACTATTTTTTGGGCCTACAGGAAGGCATCGGGAAGTAATAAGTAGATGATGGGTTGCTAGAGTGACAAAAGCTTAAACCCTAGTTTATGCGTTGCTTCGTAAGGGGCTGATTTGGATCCACATGTTTCATGCTATGGTTAGGTTTACCTTAATACTTCTTTTGTAGTTGCGGATGCTTGCAATAGAGGTTAATCATAAGTGGGATGCTTGTCCAAGTAAGGGCAGTACCTAAGAACCGGTCCACCCACATACCAAATTATCAAAGTAACGAACACGAATCATATGAGCGTGATGAAAACTAGCTTGACGATAATTCGCATGTGTCCTCAGGAGCGCTTTTCCTTATATAAGAGTTTGTCCAGGCTTGTCCTTTGCTAAAAAAAGGATTGGGCCTTATTGCTGCACCTTATTTACTTTTACCACTCGTTACTTGTTACCAATTACCTTATCACAATAACTACCTGTTACCGATAATTTCAGTGCTTGCAGAGAATACCTAACTGAAAACTGCCTATCATTTCCTTCTGCTTCTCGTTGGGTTCGACACTCTTACTTACCAAAAGGACTACGATAGACCCCCTACACTTGTGGGTCATCAAGACTCTTTTCTAGCGCCGTTGCTGGGGAGTGAAGAGCCTTTGGTAAGTGGAATTTGGTAAGGAAAAATTTATATAGTGTGCTGAAATTTACTGTCACTTGTCACTATGGAACATAATCCTTTGAGGGGCTTGTTCGGGGCATCTTCACCCTGACCAGTAGAGCAAAGAGTTGCTCCTCAACCTACTGAACCTACTGAAAATGTTTACTTTGAAATTCCTTCGGGTATGATAGAGAAACTGCTAGCTAATCCCTTTACAGAGATGGAACATTGCATCCCGATTTGTACCTAATCTATGTGGATGAAGTTTGTGGATTATTTAAGCTTGCAGGTATGCCCGAAGATGTGATCAAGAAGAAGGTCTTCCCTTTATCTTTGCAGGGAGAGGCATTGACATGGTTTATGCTATGCGATGATATCAGATCCTGGAACTACAACCGATTGAAATTGGAATTTCATCAGAAGTTCTATCCTATGAATCAGGTTCATCGTGATCGTAATTATATATATAATTTTTAGCCTCATGAAGGAGAAAGTATCGCTCAAGCTTGGGGGAGGCTTAAGTCCATGTTATATTCATGCCCCAATCATGAGCTCTCAAGAGAAATGATTATTCAAAAAAATTATGCTCGGCTTTCTCTCAATAATCGCTCCATGCTCGATACTTCTTGCACTGGTTCTTTTATGATGAAGACTATTGAATTCAAATGGGGTCTATTGGAAAGAATTAAGGGCAACTCTGAAGATTGGGATCTCAACGAAGGTAAGGAGTCAGTTATAACACCTAAGTTTGATTGTGTTAAATCTTTTATGGATACCGATGCTTTCCGTGAATTTAGCACTAAATATGGACTTGACTCTGAGATGGTACCTTCTTTCTGTGAATCTTTTGCTACTCATGTTGATCTCCCTAAGGAGAAGTGGTTTAAATAGCATCCATTCATTGAAGTAAAAGTAGTTGAACCCGTTAAAGTTGAAGAAAAGACTATCACTTATAATGTTGATCCTATCGTTCCTACTGCTTACATTGAGAAACCACCCTTCCATGTTAGGATAAAGGATCATACCAAAGCTTCAACTGTGGTTCGTAAGAGTAATACTAGAACACCTACACCCTCTGAGCAAATTAAAGTTGAACCTAGTGTTTCTATGGTTAAGGATCTCTTGGTCGATGATATTGATGGGCATGTTATTTACCTCTGTGATGAAGCTGCTAGAATTGCTAGAACCGATACTAAGAATAAACATAGACCTGTTGTAGGCATGCCTGTTATTTCTGTTAAAATAGGAGATCGTTGCTATCATGGCTTATGTGACATGGGTGCTAGTGCTAGTGCAATACCTCATTCCCTATATGAAGAAATTATGCATGATATTGCACCTGATGAGCTAGAAGGTATTTATGTTACTATTAAGCTTGCCAATAGAGACACTATTTCACAAGTTGGAATTGTTAGAGATGTTGAAGTCTTGTGTGGGAAAGTTAAATACCCTGCTGATTTTCTTGTTCATGGTTCCCCACAAGATGATTTTTGCCCCGTTATATTTGGTAGACCCTTCTTGAATACTGTTAATGCTAAGATAGACTGCGAAAAGGACATTGTTCCTGTTGGTTTAGGCGATATGTCTCATGATTTTAACTTTGCTACATTTCTTAGACAACCCCATGACAAAGAATTGCCTAGTAAGGATGAAATTATTGGTCTTGCATCTATTGCCGTGCCTCCTAACGGTCCTTTAGAACAATATTTGCTAGACCATGAAAATGATATGTATATGAATGAGAGAAGGGAAATAGATGAAATATTCTTTAAACAGGGACCTTTATTGAAACAAAACTTGCCTGTTGAAATTCTAGGGGATCCTCCTCCACCCGAGGGTGATCCCGTGTTTGAACTCAAACCATTACCTGGTAGTCTTAAGTATGCTTATCTTGATGAAAATAAGATATATACTGTTATTATTAGTGCTAACCTTTCAGAGCAGGAAGAAGAGAAGTTATTGAAAAGTCTGAAAAAGCACTGTGCTACTATTGGATATACTCTTGATGATCTTAAGGGCATTAGTCCCACCCTATGCCAACACAAAATAAAATTGGAGAAAGACGCCAAACCGGTTGTTGATCACCAACGACGGTTAAATCCTAAGATGAAAGAAGTGGCAAGGAAGGAAATACTAAAGCTTCTAGGGGTAGGTATAATTTATCCAGTTGCCGATAGTCAGTGGGTAAGTCCTGTCCATTGTGTCCCTAAGAAGGGAGATATTACTGTTGTTCCTAATGATAAAGATGAATTGATCCCGCAAAGAATTGTTACAGGTTATAGGATGTGTCAGGGATATTACTAGCAGGTATAAACCGGCTAGGGAGATCCGGATTATGGTAATGTAGCTGTGTTGTTATAAGCTCAGTAGAGGTTACGGCCCATGAAGGCTTAGCGCCCGTGTGTAAAGATTACGGTTTATAAACCGTCCTATCATGTAACTTGAGATACAAGGAAGAAAGAGTGGAGACCGAGGCGGACACGATTATGAGACGGCCTTGGGACTCTGTAAACCGGACCGGGCATTTCCTCCTATAAAAAGGAACGGCCCGGCGACGGTTCAAGGACAGGTAACAATCCATCGAGAGACAGGCAAGCAATCTGCTCCCTGTTCATCGACGCCCAAGCAATACCAAACCAAACTAGACGTAGGCTTTTACCTTCATCGAAGGGGCCGAACTAGTATAAACCCTCTGTGTCCTTTGTGTGCTTTTAACCTCTTCAAGCTAACCCGTGCGATGGCTCCACACTTAAGTCCTCTAAACCGGACATCTGCCGTGCTAATTCCACGACAGTTGGCGCCCACCGTGGGGCTATCGTACGATGATTTCGAGTTCTTGAAGGGCAGCTTTGAAGGACTCAAGGGCTATGCGGTCGGCCAGATGACCAAGAGTCGCCGCGGCCGGATCTACATCGACGACGCAGGCTGGGCCCTGGAGGCCGATTCAGTCGAATACGGGTACCGGGTTCCCTTCGGCGGCATCCACGTCTTCATCGGCAAGATTGGTGAACCGGGACCTGAGCCGGACATCTTCCCCAACATCGTCGAGCCGGCTCAGCGTGCGAGATTGGCCCGGATTCAGCTTGCCATGAAGCGCGTTTTCGTTGGAGCAATACATGGAGTGCAAGCCGAGGACGGATCGGATTCTGGTGGCGAGACAGTTGTGTACTCCGATGATGAATCTTCATCCGAAGAGACCGAATCTTTGTATCTGTTGCGGGACGGTCGATTCGGG
>LR738715.1:687048755-687086609 GCA_902687465.1 Secale cereale | reverse complement strand
GACAGTATTCCGGACCCATTTGATCCGCCAGACCGAGTGGCTGTCTTCATGGTCGGATCACAATCTGCGCCGCAGCCCACGGCGACTGGAGCGTTCACAGCAGAGGTAGCTGGTGCAGGGACGAGCAACCAAGCCCCCTCACCGTCCGACGCTCTATCCACCTTGGTTGAGGAGTTGACAGCCTGAGCAACAGCAGAGGTGGCTCCTGCTAACAAGGCGCAACATGATGCAGAGATCCTTCAACTAAAGGGCCGGATCGAGCAAGCCAAACAGGATCTGGACGCAGAGAAAGTCATGATAGTGACAAGACAAGCGGAGTTGGATTCTCAGGCTTTCCGGCTCAGGATGGATCAGGTTTCTGCGTAGGGAGTAAGGAACAGAAGGTATCAGACTCGTCTACCGCCGGTCTATGAGGTGATGAATCTCTTTGGCACACCAGGAGCGGGAGCCAACAATAATCTAGAAGTAAACCGGAGGGGAGCCCCAACAACAGGCGCACCGGTTCAACAACCAACCGCGGAGCAAGATCGTCGGGTTGTGCTCACTCCGCATGTCCCCACTCCTCCTGGCCATTACTCAAACCCCCTGGATAACATTGTCGCCGCCGCTTCACGCCTGGCCGCTTTACCCATTGAGGGAACATCCCCCATGGCGATGGAAGCACGCAGGGTCAAGGATTTGCTGGACACGGCGTTGACACAACAATAGGCGTACTCCTACAGTAGGGAGAGACTTCATTCAACACCCCGCCACAGCAGGAGTTACACTAATCATTGGGACGAACCGGAGGTGTCCAGTAGTGAACGGAGGCGTCACCGTCACAGGCAAGATAATCCGGCAGGAGCAGAGGCGCACGCCCAGGAGGCGATGAACCGGGCTAGACCTACTGCCCGTGAGGAGATCCGCCAAACAACGCTGGTTCACACAGCCACAGCAGAGACGGGAGTCACGACAAGTTCCTTTGGAGTCCAGTGTCTCATTCCCGCTTTACGAAGCGTAAGGTTACCCAAGGATTTCAAGGGTCCACGTAAGGTACCTAACTATACAGTAGATCTGGCTCCAGAGGCTTGGATTGAGAGCTATGAGATGGCCATGGAGATGCTAGACGTGGATGAAGCGGCATGCGCAAAGTATTTTACCATGATGCTTGAGGGTACAGCTCGGACATGGTTAAAGGGCTTACCACCTAACTCCATCGGATCATGGGGTGAGTTGCGCCGCCAGTTTATCAAAAATTTCAAAGACACGTGCAAACAGCCAATGTCAGTAGTAGACTTAATGGCATGTGTTCAAGGAGAGCAGGAGCCTACGGGCGCATGGGTGCGGCGAGTGTCAGAAATCTTGCATTCTTCGAACGGTATCAGTCCCAGTACGGCAATAGTGACATTGGAAAACAATTGCCGGTTCGAGTCTCTGAAGCTGAAGCTGGGATGGCTCAAGCGGGATCGTAATGACATGGGAACACTCATGAGCGCTCTGGTGAAGTATGGGGACTCTGACAACACTAAATACCCAGAGGCGGATGGACATAAGTCCGGGAAGGCGAACAAGCCTGGTAAACCGGCGCCGGTTAATACGGCCGGAACAAGCTTCAATGGTAAGCGAAAGGCAGAAGGTGGCTCTGATTTTGTGGCCAATACCAACGTTCAAGGAAACTTTCAACGCAACAAGGGTAGACCGCCTCCACAGAGCGGCGGAGGATTCACTAATCTGGATCAATAGTTGAACGAGCCTTGCCCGAAGCACGGCACGGAGGAACGCCCAACTAAACACACATGGGGGCAATGCCGGGTCATGATGGAGGCCGTGAACCGGGCCAAATTCAACAACGGACCATCGGGCGGCGGTTCAGGTCCCGGATTTCATGGTCCGGGTCACCAGGGTAATGGCTCCGGATCAGGATATCACGGTGGCAACAATGGATACAACCAAGGCAATCATCAGTATGGTCAGGGCGGTTACAATAACCAAGGCAACCATCAGTATGGTCAGGGCGGTTACAGTAACCAAGGCAACCAACAGCAGGGCCAGGGTAATCACAATAACCAAGGCAATCAGTAGCGTCAGCAGCAGCAGCAATCCGGATATCAGAGTAATCCGAAGGAGCTGAGTAGTGGACAATATCATGTATTCACTACGAGTTTGTGCAAACGAGATCAAAAAGTCCTAAAGTGGGCGGTCCACACGGTTGAACCGGCAACACCACGATTCCTACGCTGGTCGGAACAACCTATTGTGTGGAGCAGAGAGGATCACCCGCCGCGGGTCGATAATCCAGGCCAGTTGGCCTTAGTAGTGGCACCACGGGTGAGTGGCTACAAATTCACTAAGGTTCTCATGGACGGCGGCAGCAGCATCAACATCTTATATTATGAGACTTTCCGTCGCATGGGGTTAACGGACAAGAAGCTAAGGCAGTCAAATACGGTGTTTCATGGGGTGGTGCCAGGTAAATCAGCTTACCCAGTTGGGAAAATTGACCTAGAAGTTACCTTTGGAGATGAGCAGGATTCTAGGTCAGAGACGATAACCTTTGAAGTGGTAAAGATCTGGAGCCCATACCATGCCCTGTTTGGACGGCCGGTTTACGCCAAATTTATGGCTAGACCGTGCTATGTTTATCTACAGCTCAAGATGCCGGGTCACAAGGGGACCATCACGGTACATGGAAGTCGCAAGATCGCATTGGAGTGCGAGGAAGGAGACGCTGCTTATGCAGAGGCAGTATGTGCTACAGAGGAGTTTAAATTCTATAAAGACTACGTTGATCCGGCAGATATGTCCCCGTTGAAAAAGCCAACTACAGAGCATGATCCGGCGTTGAAGTTTAAATCGGCAGAGGAAACCAAACAAGTCGACTTTGTACCGGGCGACTCATCCAAGCAGTTCACTATCAGCGCTAACCTTGACCCCAAATAGGAAAGTGCGCTCATTGAGTTCATCCGTGAGAACCGGGATATCTTTGCATGGAAACCTTCTGACATGCCAGGTATACCGAGGGAACTCGCTGAGCACAGTCTTAATATTGATCCGAAGTTCAAACCGGTCAAGCAGTATCTGCGCCGCTTCAACGAAGAAAGGCGCAAGGCTATAGGTGAAGAAGTGGCCAGGCTTTTGGCCGCAGGGTTCATAGTTGAGGTGTTCCATCCGGAGTGGTTGGCTAATCCGGTTCTGGTGTTAAAGAAAAATGGAAAGTGGAGGATGTGTGTGGATTACACAGACTTAAACAAGGCTTGTCCGACCGATCCTTTTGCTCTTCCCCGTATTGATCAGATCATTGATGCTACGGCGGGATGTGAGCGGCTAAGTTTTTTGGATGCATATTCAGGGTATCATCAGATCAAGATGGCGATTAAAGACCAAGAGAAGACAACCTTCATCACTCCTTTTGGTGCTTTTTGCTACATATCTATGCCTTTTGGGCTCAAGAGTGCCCAAGCAACTTACCAGCGTTGCGTACAAAACTGTCTTAAAGGGCAGATAGGGAAAAATGGCCATGCCTATGTGGATGACATCGTGGTGAAGTCAAGGAAGGAGGAGACGTTTATAAAATGATGCTTAATCCGGAGAAATGCACTTTTGGTGTTCCAGCTGGCAAGCTCCTTGGATTCTTGGTATCAAACAGAGGAATAGAAGCCAATCCGGAGAAGATAAAGGCAATCACGTCCTTGAATAAACCAGCTTGCATCAATGATGTCCAGCGCATCGCCGGCCGGATTATAGCGTTGAGCCGATTCATCAGTCATCTGGGAGAGAAGGCAATTCCGCTTTATCAGATGCTAAAAAAGACAGATCGGTTTATATGGAGCGATGAAGCAAACGCCGCGTTTGAGGACTTGAAGCGGCAACTGGCAGAACCACCAGTCCTTGCTGCCCCTATTGATAAGGAGCCACTGCTGTTATACGTGGCTGCCAATGCCCGAGCAGTTAGCGTGGCAATCATGGTCGAGCGCAAAGAAGCAGGCAAAGAATATCCGGTTCAGCGTCCGGTTTATTATGTCAGTGAGGTTCTCATTGAATCCAAACAAAGGTACCCACATTGGCAAAAGCTGGTATATGGCGTGTTCATGGCAAACCGGAAGTTGAAGCACTACTTCCAAGGCCACCCGATAACTGTTGTCAGTTCAGCTCTGTTGGGGGATATAATCCAGAACAGAGAAGCCACTGGCAGAGTAGCAAAGTGGGCCATTGAGCTTAGTCCACATGGATTGAAGTATGTGCCACGCACTGCTATCAAATCCCAAGCGTTGGTAGAATTTATCAATGATTGGACAGAGTTGCAAGCACGAGAGGAAAAGCCGAATCACACATACTAGACTATTCACTTTGACGGTTCAAGGCAATTAGAAGGCTCGAGGGCTGGAGTTGTGTTAACTTCCCCGTGAGGTGACAAATTTTGTTATGTCCTCCGTCTAATGTTTCCTTGTACTAATAATGCAGCAGAATATGAGACATTGCTTCATGGCTTGCGGATGGCTAAGGAGATGAGCTTGAGCCGGGTCAAGTGTTTTGGTGATTCAGACTTAGTGGCACAGCAAGTATCCGGCAAGTGGGATTCTAAAGACCCTCTCATGGCAGCCTATAGACGAGAAGTTGAAGCAGTCGCAGGATATTTTAAAGGATACCAGGTGGATCACATAGACCGCCTAAAAAATGAAGCGGCCAATGCTCTAAGCCGAGTGGGTTCTCAGCGTAAACCGGTGCCACCGAATACCTTTTTGGATGAGCTACACAGTCCATCAGTTCAGGTACCATCGGAGGAAGATTTGGTTGTTCCTGATCCGGAAGCGCAGTTGGTTGCGGCACTTCATGTTATTCCGGATTGGACGCTCCCGTACTTGGCATATCTAAGCCGTGGAGAGTTGCCAGACGATGAGATTGAAGCAAGGCAGATAATCCGGCGATCCAAATCCATGACAATTGTAAACGGGGAACTTGACCATCGCAGTGTTTCTGGAGCGTTTCAGCGGTGTGTATCATTCGAGGAAGGCTGTGACATCCTTCGAGAGATTCATGAAGGGGATTGTGGTCATCATGCCAGTTCAAAGTCCTTGGTAGCTAAAGCTTTCCGTCATGGGTTCTATTGGCTGACAGCCCATGCTGATGCGGAGGATCTAGTCCGGAAGTGCGATGCTTGTCAGAAATTTTCACAGCGTGCTCTTGTTCCGGCACAGGAGCTGCGGATGATTCCAATTACTTGGCCGTTTGCAACTTGGGGGCTTGATATGGTTGGACCTTTTAAACGATCCCAAGATCGAAAAACTCATCTGCTGGTCGCTGTGGACAAGTTTACAAAGTGGATTGAGGCAGAGCCTGTGAGCAAGTGTGATGCGGCAACAACGGTTAAATTCATCAAGAATGTAATTTTCCGGTTTGGCTTTCCACACAGCATCATCACTGACAATGGCACCAATTTATCTAAAGGAGAGATGGAAGAGTTTTGTCAAAGGGAGCATATTCGCCTAGATGTGTCTTCTGTAGCTCACCCTCAATCTAATGGTCAAGCTGAAAGGGCCAATCAAGAGATTTTGCGAGGTATTAAGCCCCGGATTATGACTCCTTTGCAAAGAACACCAAGGTGCTGGGTTGAGGAATTGCCCTTTGTCCTCTGGAGCATCAATACTACACCAAACAGGTCCACATGTTACACACCTTTCTTCATGGTGTACGGTGCTGAAGCGGTCCTTCCAAGCGATATCCGCCATGATTCACCACGGGTGGCGGCTTATGTTGAAGCAGCCAATGAGCAAGCAAGACAGAACAGTTTGGACCGGCTGGATGAAGAACGTGACATAGCAGCAGCAAGATCTGCAATTTATCAGCAGACCTGCGCAGATATCATAGCCGCCGGGTTAAAACCAGGACGTTCCAGGAGGGGAACTTAGTACTCCGGCTCATCCAGGACCAGACGGATATGCACAAGCTATCCCCACCTTGGGAAGGAACAAGCTTCTTGAAGCGGTTGAAAAGCAGGAACGCGCTAATCGATCTTTGATAAAGCACGGAAGTACATCTCCTCAGTAATGAGATCAGACGGGTCAACATCTGGGGCGAAAGTATGGGGGCGCACTGGTGGGATTAGATTTTCGGTATCATAAACCGGCCGATCCACCCGCTCATTCTTTAAGTCATACGCCGGATGATACCTGGTCAAATCCGCTTCATCAGCGAGCTTGCTAGCAAGAGGACGCATTTCTTTAGTCAAAGCATGAAGGTCCTTGCCAGAGAAGGCAGATCCATCCTCCTTGGTGCTAGGGTACCCGTTCATAGCTTCTTCCGGATCAAAGTCCGGAACCCACGCCTTGGCCTGGTCAGCGCTACAAGTGAACCAGCCCGTCCAGCAGATTTCTTCACCTCTTCCAAGCGTACATGCAAAATAGAAAGCTTCTCCAAAGTACCTTGGATAGTGGTGGGGGCCGCTTTATAATGAGACATCGCGCTTATAATCCGTTGAGCGCCGGAATACAGCTGCTCAACCAGAGTATAAGAGGCCTTGAGTTTCTTACGGAGGTCATCCCCAAGATGGGTGACGCGTCGCCCTGCATATGATTATTATAGTTAAACTGGAGCAAGATAAAGATTGCAGAGATGAAAGCATATGCACGTTAAGTACTTACCAAAGACAGCAGATGTCATAAGCTCTATTTGCTGCCTTAAACCGGTCAGCTCTTGCATCACCGGGTTAAGGGCCTCTTCAGCATCCTTTGCTCTTTTTTCAAGAGCATTCCTCTGCACTTCCCAGGCAGTCCGCTCCGCTTCAAAATCCTTCTTCAATTGTTCAGCATGGGTTAAGCTCAACGCCAGCTCATCTTTGGCCTTGGCAGAAGTAGTTTTAGTGATAGCAAGTCTATTCCGGAGTTCAGTTACTTCTGCAGCCCTCCGGGTCAAGTCAGCCTACGAGAAAACCAAGTGGAGAAGATGACAATTAAAGATAAGTCTCAAGCACATAAGCAAGTTATCTACTTGACACTTGGGGGCTAATGGGCAGTTGAAGTATCAAAAGATGACAATTAAAGATAAGTCTCAAGCACATAACCAAGTTATCTACTTGACACTTGGGGGCTAATGGGCATTTGAAGTATCAACAGAGAGATTCAGACAAGTCCCAGGCACATAAAACAAGTTATGCCCCTGGCACTTGGGGGCTAATGTAAGTTCATTTTCATACATTTGGAAGTACCAGTTCACCTACAACGAAGCTAAACCGGCACTTGGGGGCTATTATGGTATAAAGACAGAAGTATAAAGAAGGCAAAGCAAAGACAAGGGAAGGAAGGCACCTCGTATTTATCCTTCATCATATTCACCAAGCCGAGTTCATAGTCGCGGCTGGTATGAAGCCGGTTCAAATACCCGGAATAAAGTTCCTGGGCACTCAGTTCGGCATAATTGGACAAGTCCGTGCTCCACTTGCCCTTCTCTTGTTGAAGCTTCTCCGCTTTAGCAGTGTGCTTGGCTAAAACGATAGGCTCAGCAGGAGCGGTAAAACCTGTCCCGGTTACCTGAACATCCGGAGAAGAAGCGGTGGCAGGCTGCGAAGGGGCAGCAGTATGAGCCGGACTAGCAGGAGCCGGGCTAGTCCGAGGAGGGCTATCCCGGACAGGACTCGCCGGTTTAATGACATTTTCTGCATTTGTATCTTCAGTAGCAGCAATGTAGTCATGATCCATGGGAGCAGGGTCATCAAGCTGAATGGCCGACTCGCTCTCTGGAGGGATGACTTCATCCGGATCAGCCACCGGATCAACAGAAGCAGTCTCGACAGCCGCTTTAGTGGCCTTTGCCTTTTTGCTAGGCTTGGGCTTGAAATTGAAGAAGCAATCAGAGTTAAAAAGGACAAATACAAATATAAACCGGATGAGGAAAAGGACTTACCCAGGTACAGTTTTCAGTACTGGGACCTGTGTGGCAGTCGATTCACCGAAAGATGATAAAGGTGTCTCCTGATAGTTAGGATCAGATGGTTTAAGTGGTTTGCGTATAAGTCCGGCCTTGGGATGAAGAAGAGTTGGGAAAAGTAAAACCTCAGAGCGGCGCCTCCGAGCTGGAGTGAGAGATATTCCAGAAGACTCTACTACATGGCCACTATGGCGTGTAGTCCGGCGGGCTTCATGTTGCTGCTTCTTCAAAAGAAATTTAGGGTCTAGTTGAGCGTAGGGATGAGAAAAAGGGTACTTTCGAGATGCCCGACGAGTTTTGGCTACCGGCGGTTCAGAATCTGAAGAAAGAGAGATTACCTCAGTTTCTGCTGCTTTATCTCCTTCAGCCAAATCCTGTGAAAAGACACTGTTAACATAAATCTGGATAAAAGAGATCAAAACATATCAGGATCAAATCATACCTCAGAATCCGGATCATCCTCCTCAAGATGTGAACCGGAGCCAGCAGCTGCCTTTTTCTTATTGACAGCGAATGTTTTCCGGCGTGGCTGTTTACCTGATTTGTCCTGAGGTTTCCTTTTCCAAAAAGGATCGTCGGCCTGTGCAGAAGATGAAAGGTAAATGGAAGATAATTTACATGGACGGATTAGACACAAACAGAAGAGGCTAAGACTTACTGCTGGCAGTTTGTTCTTCTTGTAATATGGAGCCAATCCGGTTTGGCTACATTCATCCAGAGAGATGCTGAGCATTTTCTTAGCGGATTCAATAACTTCCTTCTCAGGAAGCATTATGTCGATGTGGCGTTGAGGATCATCCGTCTTTCCGCTATACTAACACATTAAACCGGAGCGCCGGCTTAGAGGAAGGATGCTCCAGGCAAGCCAACAACGGACGAAATCCACTCCGGTTAAACCGTTGGCCATAAAGGCCTTAAGCTTGGCAAGCTGAGGGGCAAACCGAGCCCGCTTTAAGGAACTAAGATGCTGCGGCAGGGGATGATCTTCAGGAAGACGATGTTCGCGGTAACCCGGCAGTGGGTTCTCTCCTTCAGGTGAAGTATCTTTGCAGTAGAACCAGGATTGGTTCCAGTCCTTGGGGTGTGTATGGAGAGCAGCGTGAGGAAAGACCGCACCTCTTCTCTTCTGGATACTGACACCGCCCAGCTCTTGATGCAGACTGGCAGTGAACTCTGTCCGCCGGTTTAAGTGGAAAAAATCCCGGAACAAGTCCACTGACGGCTCTTCTTGAAGGTATACCTCGGAGAAGACTTGGAAGTTGTAGACGTTTGATATGGAATTTGGACCAATGTCCTGAGGATGGAGTTGGAAAGCGGCCAGCACATCCCGGAAAAACTTTGAACCGGGCGGGCTAAAACCCGGGCCAGATGATCAAAGAAAACGATAATTTCTCCTTCTTTGGTGGTAGGAGGACACTCATCCCCTGGGGCCCGCCATTTCAGAACAGCCTGGGGGCCCAGAATACCAATCGAAGCAGCATTGGTTAAATCCTCTTCCGTAATGCGGGAAGGGACCTAGTTGCAGGAAACAAACTGCTTGGCGGCCATGTGAGCAAAAGGAAAACACTGGAAAAAAATAAAGTGCAAAATCCGGATTATTCAATTGCTGAAGCATAAACCGGAGTGTGTTATCAACTTACATCGACGGTTTAGACAGGGGACTAATGGCATTGACAACCCGGAAGCAGGTGGGGGACGAGCTGCTACCGGTTTATGATAACAAAAAAGAAGAAGCTAAACCGTCGGGCTCATGGTTGATGTTTTGCAAGAGCAATATATGATTGGTTAAACCGGCGAGTAACTTGCAGATTTATCAAAACGAAGAAACAGGTTTCTACAGAAGGCTAAAGTAAATATAGATCTGAGCAGTAAGAAAAAGATGAAATATATGCAAGTCTATCACAGGAAGAACTACGAAGGTTTTCTACAGAGCAGATGAATCTAAGGGCGAATTTAAAGGTCTGAACCTAAGTCTAAACTACGAAGCAGGGGCACGTTCGAAACAAATCCAGAGTTGGAATCTACTGCAGACATGGCATATAAGATGAACAGCAAAGCTTCGAGGTCTAATGGCGGAAGCCATGGAGGAACCCTAGGTTACAGATCTGTGGCGAGAGAAAAGGAATACCTGAGAAGGAAAGGGACAGCGGCGGAGTAATCTGGTCGCGTTTCAGGGTGATGCAGCGGCCTGGCTGGACGACGGCGACGAGCTCGAAGGCAGCGGCGGAGCTTCGGGCGACGGAGGAAGAAGAAGAGCGGAAGGAAGGAAAAGAGTAAAGGCTCAGCGATATTTATAAAGGCTGAGAGGTGAAACGGCAAGCGCGGGATTTGAGGAGGTCAGAGATTGGATAAAGATTCTACTGTCGCCTCGATTTTTGGGATAGCCTTTAAACAAAGGTAACAAACAGCTGTGAGCAATAAATGCGAAGGTGATGTCACGACCAAATAAAATGACTTCCAGAGATGACGTCATAGCCGGTTTACAAAGCAGAGAAGATACAATGAAGAAGTTTATGCAAGACTTAGAAGACTGACATGAACAAGTTCAAATCACTCTGGGGCCTAATGTCAGGGATATTACTAGCAGGTATAAACCGGCTAGGGAGATCCGGATTATGGTAATGTAGCTGTGTTGTTATAAGCTCAGTAGAGGTTACAACCCATGAAGGCTTAGGGCCCGTGTGTAAAGATTACGGTTTATAAACCGTCCTATCATGTAACTTGAGATACAAGGAAGAAAGAGTAGAGACCGAGGCAGACACGATTATGAGCCGGCCTCGGGACTCTGTAATCCGGACCGGGCGTTTCCTCCTATAAAAAGGAACGGCCTGGCGACGGTTCAAGGACAGGTAACAATCCGTCGAGAGACAGGCAAGCAATCTGCTCCCTGTTCATCGATGCCCAAGCAATACCAAACCAAACTAGACGTAGGCTTTTACCTTCATCGAAGGGGCCGAACTAGTATAAACCCTTTGTGTCCTTTGTGTGCTTTTAACCTCTTCAAGCTAACCCGCGCGATGGCTCCACACCTAAGTCCTCTAAACCCGACATCTGTCGTGCTAATTCCACGACAGGATGGTAATTGATTTATGCAAATTAAATAAAGCTTCTAAGAAAGATCATTACCCTTTACCTTTTATTGATCAAATGCTAGAAAGCTTATCCAAACATACTCATTTTTGCTTTCTAGATGGCTATTCTGGTTTCTCTCAAATACTTGTGTCAAAAGAGGACCAAGAAAAGACCACTTTTACTTGCCCTTTCGGTACCTTTGCTTATAGACGTATGCCTTCTAGTTTATGTAATGCACATGCTACCTTTCAAACATGCATGATGGCTATATTCTCTGATTTTTGTGAAAAGATTGTTGAGGTTTTCATGGATGTTTTTTCCATTTATGGAACTTATTTTGATGATTGCTTGAGCAACCTTGATCGAGTTTTGCAGAGATGTGAAGAAACTATTCTTGTCTTGAATTGGGAAAAGTGTCACTTTATAGTTAATGAAGGTATTGTCTTGGGGCATAGAATTTCTGAAAGAGGTATTGAAGTTGATAAAGCTAAAGTTGATGATATTGAGAAGATGCCGTGTCCCAAGGACATCAAAGGTATAAGAAGTTTCCTTGGTCATGCCGGGTTTTATAGGACGTTCAATAAGGACTTCTCCAAAATCTCCAGGCCTTTGACCAATCTCTTACAAAAGATGTTCCTTTCGTCTTTGATGATGATTCTGTAGAATCATTTGAAATACTTAAGAAAGCATTGATCTCTGTACCCGTTGTCCAGCCTCTTGACTGGAATTTACCCTTTGAAATTATGTGCGATGCTACTGATTATGTTGTAGGTGCTGTTCTAGGACAAAGAGTTGATAAGAAATTGAATGTTATCCAATATGCTAGTAAAACTCTAGACAGTGCCCAGAGAAATTATGCTACTACTGAAAAACAATTTTTAGTACTTGTATTTGCTTGTGATAAGTTCAGGCCTTATATTGTTGATTCTAAAGTAACTGTTCACACTGATCATGCTGCTATTAAATATCTTATGGAAAAGAAAGATGCTAAACCTAGACTTATTAGATGGGTTCTCCTGCTACAAGAATTCGATTTGCATATTACAGATAGAAAGGGAGCTGAGAACCCCGTAGCAGACAAATTGTCTAGGTTAGAGAATATTCTTGATGACCCACTACCTATTGATGATAGCTTTCCTGATGAACAATTAGCTATCATAAATGCTTCTCGTACTGCTCCATGGTATGCTCATTAAGCTAATTACATCGTTGCTAAATTTATACCACCTAGCTTCACATACTAGCAAAAGAAAAAGTTCTTCTATGATATAAGACATTACTTCTGGGATGATCCACACCTTTATAAAGAAGGAGTAGATGGTATTATTAGACGTTGTGTACTTGAGCATGAACAGGAACAGATCCTACGCAAGGGTCATGATACGTCTCCAACGTATATACTTTTCCAAACCCTTTTTCCCTTGTTTTGGACTCTAACTTGCATGATTTGAATGGAACTAACCCAGACTGACACCGCTTTCAGCAGAACTACCATGGTGTTGTTTTTGTGCAGAATAAAAAGTTCTCGGAATCGCCTGAAAATCAACGGAGAATTATTTCGGAAAGTATAAAAAATACCTGCAAGAAGATCCACACCAGGGGGCCTTGGGCCTGTCCACGAGGGTGGGGGGCGCGCCCCCCTACCCAGGGCACGCCCCCTGCCTCGTGGGGCCCCTGGTGACTTACCAACGTACCCCCAGATCCTATATCTTCACTTTCGGGAAGAAAAAAAATCGGAGAAAAGGAATTATCGTGTTTCACGAGACGGAGCACCGCCAAGCCCTAATCTCTCTTGGGAGGGCTGATCTAGAGTCCGTTCGGGGCTCCGGAGAGTGGAGATCGTCGCCATCGTCATCATCAACCTTCCTCCATCACCAATTCCATGATGCTCACTGCCGTGCGTGAGTAATTCCATCGAGGCTTGCTGGAGGGTGATGGGTTGGATGGGATCTATCATGTAATCGAGTTAGTTTTGTTAGGGTTTGATCCCTAGTATCCACTATGTTATGAGATTGATGTTGCTATGACTTTGCTATGCTTAATGCTTGTCACTAGGGCCCGAGTGCCATGATTTCAGATCTGAACCTATTATGCTTTCATGAATATATGTGTGTTCTTGATCCTATCTTGCAAGTCTATAATCACAAACTATGTGTTATGATCCGGCAACCCCGAAGTGACAATAATCGGGACCACTCCCGGTGATGACCATAGTTTGAGGAGTTCATGTATTCACTATGTGTTAATGCTTTGGTCCGGTACTCTATTAAAAGGAGGCCTTAATATCCCTTAGTTTCCAATAGGACCCCGCTGGCACGGGAGGGTAGGACAAAAGATGTCATGCAAGTTCTTTTCCATAAGCACGTATGCCTATATTCAGAATATATACCTACATTGCATTGATGAACTGGTTCTAGTTCTGTGTCACCCTAGGTTATAACTTCTACATGGTGAATTGCATCCGACATAATTTCCCATCACCTATATTGCTAGTTGCTCATTTACTTTTTCGTTGCTACTATTACAAAAACTACAAAAACACTATCGTTACTTTTATTGCCGCTACCGCCACTATCATATTACTTTGCTACTAAACTATCTTGCTGCAGATACTAAGTTTCCAGGTGTGGTTGAATTGACAACTCAGCTGCTAATACTTAAGAGTATTCTTTGGCTCCCCTTGTGTCGAATCAACAAATTTGGGTTGAATACTTTACCCTCGAAAAATGTTGCGACCCCCTACACTTGTGGGTTATCAAGACTATTTTCTGGTGCCGTTGCCGGGGAGCATAGCTCTATTCTTTAAGTCACTTGAGATTTATATCTATTTATCACTATGAAGAATTTGAAGGACTCAAACACCAAGATCTTACCCTCAACTACGAGGGGAGGTAAGGAACTGCCATCTAGCTCTTCACTTGATTCTCCTTATGTTATGAATAAACTTGCGACACCTACTCCTGCTATTGAATCTGATATGTCGTATGTTCTTGATGATGCTACTTCTGCTATGTATGATGAAACTACCTCTATGCCTGATACTGTGCCACTAGGTGAATTTCCAGATGAACAAATTGCTAAGGTTAGGGAGAGTGCAAATGTTGAAACTGATAATATTTATGAAAGTGATGATGAAACTACTCCCAATAGATATGAATCGCCTGTTTGCCTGAGGGTTATGTTATGGATGAAGAAACTGCTAGAGACTTTCTTGCTTGCAATGATAGATATGATCTTAAGAAGTTATTAGCTAAGCTGAAAGAAAAGTCCTTGAATGCTAGGATGAAACATGACCCTGCTTTTGCCACTTCACCTATGTGTTACTGATAAGGATTATGAATTCTTTATTGATCCTGAGTTAATTACTTTGGTTGAATCTGATCCTTTCCATGGCTATGAGTCTGAAACTGTTGTGGCACATCTTACTAAGTTGAATGATATAGCCACCCTGTTTACCAACGATGAAAAGATTCGTTACTACTATATCCTTAAGCTATTTCCGTTCTCGTTAAAGGGTGATGCTAAGACTTGGTTTAATTCTCTTGATCCTGGTTGTGTGCGTAGTCCCCAGGATATGATGTATTACTTCTCTGCTAAATATTTTCCCGCACATAAGAAACAAGCTGCCTTACGGGAAATATATAACTTTGTGCAAACTGAAGAAGAGAGTCTCCCACAAGCTTGGGGGAGGCTTCTCCAGTTACTTAATGCTTTGCCTGATCTTCCTCTTGAGATGCATGATGTACTTGATGTCTTTTATAATGGACTGACCGATGCTTCCAGAGACCACCTAGATAGTTGTGTTGGTTGTGTTTTCAGGGAAAGAACAGTTGAACAAGCTGAACTACTATTGAGTAATATGTTGGCCAATGAAAATAATTGGACACTTCCTGAACCAGCCCCTAAGCCAACTCCGAAGAAAAGAGGTGTTCTATTTCTCAGTCCCGAAGATATGCAAGAGGCAAAGAAATCTATGAAAGAAAAAGGTATTAAAGCTGAAGATGTTAAGAATTTACCACCTATTGAAGAAATACATGTTCTTGATAACCCGACACAGGTAGTAAAGGTAAATTCTCTTTATAGATTTGATGAAGGTGATATTCCTGGTTATAAGTCTGCTAGCCAATGCTTAGATGAGTTTGACAATTTTATTGTGAAACAAGAAAACTTCAATGTTTATGTTGGTAGACAATTACAACACAATGCTTATATGATTGAACGCTTGAGTGATTATCTGTCGAGAGCTAAAGGTGAACTGAAACTCATTAGTATACATGCTTCTATGGTCACCACTCAAGTAGAACAAGTACTTAAGGCTTAGAATGATTTGCTCGATGAATTAAATAGTAAGAATAATGACTATGCTGTTAGAGTTGCTACTAGAGGTGGTAAAATGACTCAGGAACCTCTGTATCCTGAAGGCCACCCTAAGAGGATTGAGCAAGATTCTCAAAGAGCTAATATAGATGCACCTAGTTCTTCTAAAAAGAAGAAAAAGAAAAATGATAGGACTTTGCATGCTCCTAGTGAACCTGTAGTTGACACACCTGAGAATCCCAATGATATATCTGTTTCTGATGTTGAGACACAATCTGGTAATGACCATGAGCCTAGTGATAATATTAATGATGATGTTCATACTGATGCTCAACCTAGCAATGATAATGATGTAGAGATTGAACCTGATGTTGATCTTGATAACCCACAATCAAAGAATCAACGTTATGATAAGAGAGACTTTGTTGCTAGGAAGCACGGTAGGGAAAGAGAACCATGGGTTCAGAAACCCATGCCTTTTCCTCCGAAACCATCCAAGAAAAAAGATGATGAGGATTTTGAGCACATTGCTGAAATGATTAGACCTATCTTTTTGCGTATGCGTTTGACTGATGTGCTTAAAACAAATCCTTATGCCAAGTATATGAAAGATATTATTACCAACAAAAGAAAGATACCTGAAGTAGAAATTTCCACCATGCTTTCCAATTACACTTTTGAGGGTGGAATGCCTAAGAAATTAGGAGATCCAGGAGTACCTACTATACCTTGCTCCATTAAGAGAAACTATGTTAAAACTACTTTATGTGATCTTGGAGCTGGTGTTAGTGTTATGCCTCTCTCTTTATATCTTAGACTTGACTTGAGTAAGTTGACACCTACTGAAGTATCTTTGCAAATGGATGATAAATCAAATGCTATACCTGTCGTTATTTGTGAGGATGTGCCTGTTGTAGCTGCAAATGTTACTATTCTAACGGACTTTGTCATACTTGATATTCCCGAGGACGATAGTATGTCTATTATTCTTGGAAGACCCTTTTGAATACTGCAAGGGCTGTTATTGATTGCAACAAAGGCAATGTCACTTTTCATGTCAATGGTAATGAGCATACGGTACACTTTCCGAGGAAACAACCTCAAGTCCATAGTATCAATTATATTGGAAAAACTTCAACTATTACTATTGGAGGTTTTGAGTTTCCTCTTCGTACTATCAAGAAGGCATATGACATCCTTATTGTTGGGGACATACATATCCCCATTGAGGTAACCTAGTGTTATTCGGAAATTCTCCGGTTTCATGTTACTCGGAAAGAGTTTATTAACAAGACCTGATTAACCTTGTTAATGGATTCCTTTTGATGAATATGGGATAGGTGAATCTAGATAGCACAACCTTCTGTACCCTCTTTTTTATTTCCTCTTACTTAGGATAAATAAAGCAAAAAATAGTATTTTCTGTCTGTTTCCAGACTTATCCGTGCAATAAAAAATATCCCAAAAATAGAAGTTCTCGAAATGCCATGAAAATGGAATATGATTTTTTTCTAGAATATTTGAGGAAATATGGCACTGAACACACAGCGAGGGGAGCCAGCAGCTGGCCACGAGGGTCCAAAGCGCCCCCTGCCTCGTGGGCCCCACGTGGCCCCCCTCCACTTATGCCTGCACCCATGCTCTTCTTCTTCCTCCCAAAAAAATCTCCAACCAGCTCAAACCCGAGTTCTAGCTCATCTTGCTGCCATTTTCGATCTCCTTGCTCAAAGCACCATTCACCAAACTGTTTGGGGGGATTGTTCCTTGGTATGTGACTCCTCCATTGGTCCAGTTAGTTTTAGTTCTAGTGCTTTATTTGTTGCAAATTTATGCTGCTGTGGTGACTTTGTTCTTGAGCTTGCATGTCAAATTTTCTTGGTCCCAAGTAGTTCTAATGCACGATATAGCTTCGAGGCACTTATAGGAGTTGTTGCTATCAATCTTGTTGAGTTTGGTTAACTTTTATTTTGAAGTTACTAAAAATTTCAGCATTTGTCAGAAAAGGAAAATGTTAAAAAGATTATTGAGGGGCTCCTCCAGCAAGAGTTCAGAGGATAAGAAGAAAGAGGAAAATAAGAGGCCCAAGTACTCGCATGGCAGAAGTTTGACCGTGCGAATGGCCTTGTAATGATTTCATGATGTCTGCTGGGATTTACGAAGACTTTTATTGGTTGGCAAATAATGCAGGCCTCACCGACTTCCTCAACGACCAGTGTCGGTGTACTAAGATGGGGGTACCTTAGTACCCCAACTTGTGCACGGGCAGTAGCAGCTCCCCGCGGCAGGGTCTACCACGTGCTTGCCGGAAACCTCTCTGGTCCTTATTAAGCCATTCAAAAGCAAAGTATACAAGTCAGAAGATCAAGACCCCGGCAAGAGGAGCTTGCCGGGAAGGCCGTCCCAGGCCCAAGACTACCACATTAGCACAAGACCCTGGCAAGAGGAGCTTCCTAGGAAGACTAGAAGACTGCATCTCAGAAGACATGCCTCGGCACAGCATGCGCCCCGGCAGGGCCCGGGGAGCGGCAAGATTCAGGGCCCGGCAAGGTCAAGGCCCCGGCAAGGTGCTTGCCGGGGAGAGTTACGCTGTGTGCCCACGCTCCAGCTCATCGACCCACGCGTCGCCCTGGGACCGTTCCAGGGACGCGTGGCGGATGGCTGTGCAGCCTGGGGGACACGGTGGCACTCCACGGTGACGAAGCTATCGCCGTGGCAAACGGAGACGCAAGGGCGGGCGCTTTTGGGGTCGACGGCGACGGGCATTAAATGCTCTTGTCCCCCACTGTCAAAGTAGGTGATGACCACTGTTCATCCACTGTTCCCGCACTGTTACAACTACCACCAAAGTTACATTTTTGCCCCTTTCTCCTACGTTGACACCTGTCGGTGACCCCTTGAGCTATAAAAGGAGGCCCATGCACAACGTAGAAAGGGTTCGGAACCTAGATCGCTCATTCGCTCGGTGTAGCTAGTTCTTCAAGCTCCCGAGCTCCAACACTCAATACAATCTAAGCAGGAGTAGGGTTTTACGCGTCCATCGCGGCCCGAACCTGGGTAAACTGCCTGCGTGTGCTCTACGATCTGCTCTTTGTGCTCCCTCCGCTCCCTTACCGCACGAACAAGGGGCTCCGGTCCCATAGGTGCTCGTGGTGGACAGTTTCCCCCGACATCTTTGGCGCGAAGGAGATGAAGGATAAACCAAGCGCTGTTCAAGAAAGAGAAGCCTTGTCGGGGAAACAAGCAATATACGAAAGCTAAGTTACCAGAATTTGAGCAGTTCAAATTTTTAAATTTTAGTTATCTTCCTTGAACAACCACACTTTGTATGGAAAACCTGTGCGCGGAGGAACCTACCCGTGGCTAGCCGCACCCTTACCTTGTTTTCGAGTACGCTCAACGGCTTAAGTGAGCTGCGACAAGTGTCGCGCCCTTACTTCGTTTTCGAGTTCGCTCAGCAAGCTAAGTGCGTTGCGACTAGCTGCGGCAAGGTTGCTTGCCGGTAAGGCCTTTGCCAGCAGGCTGCTCAGAGTCCAGCACTCAGCGCTCGCGGCAAGGGTCCCTTGCTGGCGAGTTCCCTAGAAGCGTAGGGTTAAAAACATACAAAGTAAAAGACCAAAACAAGGGAGATAACATTGCACCGATTGCTCAAAATAAGATAATATATTACAAGGGATAACTTGTCGCAATCACTAATAGATTCATGTCCATGGCGCACTTTGCAGCAACAGAGGAAATAAAAAGGAAGAGGCCTAGTCTACGCGATCGCCTTCACGCCTGGAGATCTTGTTCACCTTGGCGATGATGTGGGCGACCTGCGCCTTCAGGGCTTCCTGATCTGCATCGGCCGGCAAGCTGCGGAGAACGTTGACGAGATTTATACCAGGATTGCGGTAAACAATCTTGGTCAAGACGCGCTCCAAGGTCCCCACGCAGTGCTGGCGCGACTCCTCGGCCAGCTGCGCGGGGAGCTTCTGCTGCAGACGTGCGAGCGCCGGTGCGATCCCCCTGAAGAAAAGACTGAGATTGGCGCTGTGAGGGAGATTTGGATCCGGAGAGTATATGAGGTGTTCCACCCTCAGCGCCATCAGCTCCTTGTCGATGTTGCCAGCAGAAGCCACTAGATCTTCAGTCCATATCTCGACGGTCTGGCGGAAGTTGTTGGCTGAAGTAACGGCGCTCTCCATCAGGCCTCGCTCCTTGCGGAGCTCGTCCTTCAGCTTGGTTTCACGGTCCCGGACGGCGTCGAGTGAATCTTTCAGCGTAGAGACTTTCAGCTCCAGATCTGCAATTGAGTCCTTGGCGGCCTTGAGCTCGTCGCCCTGCTTGGAGAGGCGTACCTGGAGTTCAGAATTGGTATGGGCGTCCTTCTCGCGCTCTATGTTGAGCGCGGTAACCCTCTCCGTGCTCGCCTTCAGGTACTCCTCCAGCTGCGCCACCTTAGCTTCGAGGTCCTTCTTGGCGGTTTCCGCGGTGGCTGCGGCGGCCTTCGCTTCCTTCAGCTCTCCGCCAAGGGCCTGCTCCCGGGCGGTAAGGTCTTCCTCGTGGGCGTCGAGGTCGACCTTCCGCTGGGTGAGCTCTCCTTCTCGCCGGGACTGCTCTTCGCCGACCAGACGCTGCTGCTCCTCGGCCTCCGCTTTCTCCAAGAGGAACTCCTGCTGCTCCCCGGCAAGCCTCTCGCGCTCCTCCGCCAAGTCACGGAGGGCCGCCTGGTTGGCGGCGCGGAGTTCAGCTGCGCGCTTCTCCAACTCTGCTGCAGCCTTGGCGGTGAGGACTTCCCGAGATTCCAGTTTCGCCTGCCTGGCCCGGTAAAGGGCCAGGAGCCGATGAAGCAGTTTCTCCTCCTCGGGCTCGTCGCTCCCGCCAGGCGCTTCGACGATCTTCAGCCCCGCGGAGGCGAGGACCTCCCCATCGAAGGTCTCTCCCTCCTCGGGGGCTCGCGACGAGGATCCCCACGGCACCTGCATGAAGACGCCGTTGGGAGCCTCAAGATAGAAGGCGGACTGCTCCTTCTCGGTGGAGGGGTCGGCGGCCGGCGCAGCGCTTGACGCTCCTGCCGCCTCCGGGCCGGCAGTGTGGCCGCCGTCCCCCTCCCCGGCCGCTGCGTCTGCGGTCGGGGCAGTCTCCTCCGCGGCAGGGTCGTCGGCTCCCGCCATGTCTTCAACGACAGGGGTGTTGCCGCCGTCGCCTTGCGCGCCCTCCTCGCCGATGACCTCGATCTCCATCCGGTCAGGCGCAGGAGGATCTAGAAGAAGAAGAAAAGAAAAAGTTCAAGCAAATATCCAAAAAAAGACAAGTCCAAGAAGACGAGGTTGCAAGACTTACCTTCGCGGACTTCGTCGACGACAGGCTCCCTCGCCGGGGAGCTCTCCCTTGGCGGGGTGGCCGCCCTCGCCGGGCTGCTCGCCCTTGGCGGGGTACTCGCCCTTGGTGGAGTACCCGCCCTTGGTGGAGCGCTCTCCCTCGCCGGGGAGTTCGCCCTTGGCGGGGATGGCGGGGCCTGCGGCTCCTCGGGAGTAGTCTCCGGGCGCTCCTGTGGCTGCGGCTCCACCTCTGCACAAGACAATCAAGACAAAACAGAGCAACAAGATGTTAGTACAAGGCAAAAACCTCAGGCACGCCCGACGAGCGGAAAGTTCAAGCCCAGACTTACGCTGGGGGCTGCGTTGGGGGCTGCTCCTCGGAGCAGCGCTTGTGTCCGGCAAGTTCGTCGCCGGCACGTCCCCTGTAGCCGCGACGGGCGAGTCTTCCTCGACCTCGACTACGGGGACCTTGGCCCTCTTCGCCACTCGCTGGGCCAGGGTCCTGAAATCAAAGCAAGAAGCAATGAAGACGAAGTAAGGTAACTGCCCCTGCTTCCTCTGCTTTTAAGGGGGAAGTGGGGGACGCTCCGCATTTCCCATTAAAGAACGTGGCCACGTTCTCTCCCACGACGCCGCAATCGACGCGTGCCGTTAGGGAGGGACGCGGCGGATGCGGAAGGGGAATTACGGCTCGCCATGGGCCACGCGTGCCCGTGCACTGTTTTGGGCCTGGCCCAACAGCGCTCGGCACCGTGTGTGGCCCAGGCCCGGGGGCTCCTGTCGGTGTACTAAGATGGGGGTACCTTAGTACCCCAACTTGTGCACGGGCAGTAGCAGCTCCCCGCGGCAGGGTCTACCACGTGCTTGCCGGAAACCTCTCTGGTCCTTATTAAGCCATTCAAAAACAAAGTATACAAGTCAGAAGATCAAGACCCCGGCAAGAGGAGCTTGCCGGGAAGGCCGTCCCAGGCCCAAGACTACCACATTAGCACAAGACCCTGGCAAGAGGAGCTTGCCAGGAAGACTAGAAGACCGCATCTCAGAAGACATGCCTCGGCGCAGCATGCGCCCCGGCAGGGCCCGGGGAGCGGCAAGATTCAGGGCCCGGCAAGGTCAAGGCCCCGGCAAGGTGCTTGCCGGGGAGAGTTACGCTGTGTGCCCACGCTCCAGCTCATCGACCCACGCGTCGCCCTGGGACCGTTCCAGGGACGCGTGGCGGATGGCTGTGCAGCCTGGGGGACACGGTGGCACTCCACGGTGACGAAGCTATCACCGTGGCAAACGGAGACGCAAGGGCGGGCGCTTTTGGGGTCGACGGCGACGGGCATTAAATGCTCTTGTCCCCCACTGTCAAAGTAGGTGATGACCACTGTTCATCCACTGTTCCCGCACTGTTACAACTACCACCAAAGTTACATTTTTGCCCCTTTCTCCTACGTTGACACCTGTCGGTGACCCCTTGAGCTATAAAAGGAGGCCCATGCACAACGTAGAAAGGGTTCGGAACCTAGATCGCTCATTCGCTCGGTGTAGCTAGTTCTTCAAGCTCCCGAGCTCCAACACTCAATACAATCTAAGCAGGAGTAGAGTTTTACGCGTCCATCGCGGCCCGAACCTGGGTAAACTGCATGCGTGTGCTCTACGATCTGCTCTTTGTGCTCCCTCCGCTCCCTTACCGCACGAACAAGGGGCTCCGGTCCCATAGGTGCTCGTGGTGGACAGTTTCCCCCGACAACCAGAAAGAACATTATCTCTTACTCACCAATATTTTCACGCAAAGCTTCCATTTTCATTGTAGGAAAACACCACCTACGGTGGAGTATCGTTTATATGATGTGGTTATGGAGATATCACTTTTAGATTTTTGTGAAATATGCAAAGTACCCTTCGGAGGTAGACTTGTTGAACCACGTCGTGAAGACGTTGAAGGGTTTATTGATATGATAGTTGTAGGGGAAACTAGACAAGTTTCAGGGGCAAGAATCACTAGTATACACTTCCCTGTTCTGCACTACTTTGCTTTATTTGCTAGTAGATGTTTAATTGGTCACGGGAATAGCGGGAACCTTAGTGCCCCTGATATTGTCATTTTACGCCATACTTTATTTCAAGACACAACTTTTAGCTTGGGCGCCGTCATTGCCAAATGATTGAGTCTGAACCGCTCAAAGGGGCCCGTCTTTGGAGGCATCTTTGCTTCTCGCCTTGCTGAATATTTTAATATACCTACTAGGCATCATGAGAAGGAAGAAAAATTTCTCGCCCCTGTTTATCTAGACTACAAGAGCATGGTAGCTCATGATTTTATTGTTAAAGACAAGAATATGCAGCTTAATTATAAATTGAGGTTTGATGAAATATACTGTGAAATTGTTACCTTGCCTGCACCTTCTTTGTTTGATCTGTCTACATGCGTATTCCTCATCACATCAGATGCCTTCTACAAGTACCAAGGCCGGGCACAAGCTTCAGAGCCTGAGCCAGAACCACCACTTGATCCTTCCCGTAAATCTATTTATGGGTGGGAGCTGGATGAGCTCGCCAACCAGTGGCATCCAGAGGACACATCTCAGTACACTGGAGGGAGTGGTTTCGATCCGTGGCCATAGACCAACTTAGGCCAAAAGCCTAAGCTTGGGGGAGTACGTGTTTCTCACCAACTTACATTCAAGTTCACACTTATTCTAGTTGTCGGTGCTCACACTCTTTCACTATACCATCCATGCTTAGTTTCAATTTCTTTTTCTTAGTCTTTTTCTTGTGTGCTAGAAAAACCCAGAAAAAAAAATAGTTGTAGCTTCTAGCTAGTTTACTTTCTTTGCTTATAGTAGTAGTTAAAATGAAAACCCAAAAAGATTTCCCATTCTTCTTTTGCTTGTTGGGAGCTTTCCCGTGTAAATAGTTTCTTTTCTTTTCTTTAGGGGTTAAGAGTATAAGACCCTGATTAAAATGCTTAGTGGCTCTCATATGCTTTGTTGTTGATTTAACCTTTAACGATATTACCTTGTCTTCTCTCTTATATTAAATGTATGCAGATTCTAGCTTAGTCCAATGCACATGCACTATTATTATTATACACACCATTCGGTTGTGTGAGTGAAAGGAAATAAGGATGATATATGATGAACTAATTGAGATGAGAAAAGCTGGTATGAACTCGACCTCTCTTGTTTTTGTAAATATGATGGCTCATCATTCCTGATTCAGCTTGTCATGAATGAAACATGTTTGCAATGACAATTAGAGATCATAGCTGCTTATGCCATGCTTAATTAGCTGAGAGTTTATAAAGGTATATCTTGCGTGCCAACATGATATTAAAATGGTTGCGATGCCGTATGATGGGTGGTATCCTCCTTTGAACGATTTAAGTGATCTGACTTGGCGCATGTTCACGCATGTAGTTGAAACAAATCAACATAGCCTTCACGATATTTATGTTCATGGTGATTTATATCCTACTCATGCTTACATTCATTGTTGATTAATTTTAATGCATGTTCATGACCGTTGTTGCTCTCTAGCTGGTCGCTTCCCAGTCCTTTTCTAGCCTTCACCTGTACTAAGCGGGAATACTTCTTGTGCATCCACTTCCATAAACCCCAAAGTTATCCCATATGAGTCCACCATACCTTCCCATATGCGGTATTAACCTGTCGTTCCAAGTAAATTTGTATGTGCCAAACTCTAAACCTTCAAATGAAATTATGTTTTGTATGCTCGAACAGCTCATGTATCAACTAGGGATGTCTATATCTTCCATGCTAGGTGGGTTATTCTCACGATGAGTGGACTCCGCTCATCATTCATGAGAAAATGGCTGGTAACCGGGATAAACTGGCCGATTTACCCCTTAAACAACACTTCCCCAGTCCCATGCCCAGTCCCATGCTCAAAATCATAATAATTAAACAAAACTCCCCCAGTCTGATAAACTGGCCGATTTACCCCTTATCATGGGTCGATCGATAAGTTCCCAATAAGCGATATCCCCAACATTGATGTGGTTAGTTCATGATCTTGTTGAAAACCTGAATGCTAGCTTACATATTTACAACAACAAGAGCAAACAGAGTTTGTCAAAGTTTTTCTTTATCACTTTCAGTTTATCAACTGAATTGCTTGAGGACAAGCAAAGGTTTAAGCTTGGGGGAGTTGATACGTCTCCAACGTATCTACTTTTCCAAACACCTTTTCCCTTGTTTTGGACTCTAACTTGCAAGATTTGAATGGAACTAACCCGAACTGACGCTGTTTTTAGCAGAATTGCCATGGTGTTGTTTTTGTGCAAAATAAAAAGTTCTCAGAATCGCCTGAAAATCAACGGAGAATTATTCCGGAAAATATAAAAAATACCTACAAGAAGATCCACACCAGGGGGCCTTGGGCCTGTCCACGAGGGTGGGGGGCGCGCCCCCCTACCTCGTGGGCCCCCTGGTGACTTACCGACGTACCCCCAGATCCTATATCTTCACTTTTGGGGAGAAAAAAATCGGAGAAAAGGAATTATCGCGTTTCACGAGATGGAGCCGCCGCCAAGCCCTAATCTCTCTTGGGAGGGCTGATCTGGAGTCCGTTCGGGGCTCCGGAGAGTGGAGATCGTCGCCATCGTCATCATCAACCTTCCTCCATCACCAATTCCATGATGCTCACCGCCGTGCGTGAGTAATTCCATCGTAGGCTTGCTGGACGGTGATGGGTTGGATGGGATCTATCATGTAATCGAGTTAGTTTTGTTAGGGTTTGATCCCTAGTATCCACTATGTTCTGAGATTGATGTTGCTATGACTTTGCTGTGCTTAATGCTTGTCACCCCGAGTGCCATGATTTCAGATCTGAACCTATTATGTTTTCATGAATATATGTGTGTTCTTGATCCTATCTTGCAAGTCTATAGTCACCTACTATGTGTTATGATCCTGCAACCCCGAAGTGACAATAATCGGGACCACTCCCGGTGATGACCATAGTTTGAGGAGTTCATGTATTCACTTTGTGTTAATGCTTTGGTCTCGTACTCTATTAAAAGGAGGCCTTAATATCCCTTAGTTTCTAATAGGACCCCGCTGCCACGGGAGGGTAGGACAAAATATGTCATGCAAGTTCTTTTCCATAAGCACGTATGACTATATTCGGAATACATGCCTACATTGCATTGATGAACTGGAGCTAGTTCTGTGTCACCCTAGGTTATAAATTTTACATGATGAATTGCATCCGACATAATTTTCCATCACCGATCCAATGCCTACGAGCTTTACCTATATTGCTAGTTGCTTATTTACTTTTTCGTTGCTACTATTACAAAAACTACAAAAACACTATCGTTACTTTTATTGCCGCTACCGCCGCAACCGCCACTATCATATTACTTTTCTACTAAACTATCTTGCTGCAGATACTAAGTTTCCAGGTGTGATTAAATTGACTATTCAGCTGCTAATACTTAAGAGTATTCTTTGGCTCCCCTTGTGTCGAATCAACAAATTTGGGTTGAATACTTTACCCTCGAAAACTGTTGCTATCCCCCACACTTGTGGGTTATCATGTCACTCTGAGGCTTATGGAGGACACCATGCTGGAGATAGAACTGCACATAAGGTACTGTAATCTGGTTTTTATTGGCCTACTCTCTTCAAGGATGCACGTAAGTTTGTCTTGTCTTGTGATGAATGTCAAAGAATTGGTAATATTAGTAGACGTCAAGAAATGCCTATGAATTATTCACTTGTTATTGAACCATTTGATGTTTGGGGCTTTGATTATATGGGACCGTTTCCTTCCTCTAATGGGTATACACATATTTTAGTTGCTGTTGATTACGTTACTAAGTGGGTAGAAGCTATTCCAACTAGTTGTGTTGATCACAACATCTCCATTAAGATGCTTAGAGAAGTTATTTTTCCGAGGTTTGGAGTCCATAGATACTTAGTGACTGATGGTGGTTCACATTTCATTCATGGTGCTTTTTGTAAAATGCTTGCTAAGTATGATGTTAATCATAGAATTGCATCCCCATACCACCCATAGTCTAGTGGTCAAGTAGAACCGAGTAATAGAGAGCTTAAATTAATTTTGCAAAAGACCGTTAATAGATCTAGAAAGAATTGGTCTAAGAAACTTTATGATGCATTATGGGCCTATAGAACTGCATATAAAAATCCTATGGGTATGTCTCCGTATAAAATGGTTTATGGAAAAGCATGTCACTGACCTCTTGAGCTAGAACATAAGGCATACTAGGCTATTAAAGAGCTCAATTATGATTTCGAACTTGCCGGTGAGAAGAGGCTTTTTGACATTAGCTTGCTTGATGAATGGAGAACCCAAGCCTATGAAAATGCCAAACTGTTTAAAGAAAAAGTTAAAACATGGCATGACAAAAGGATACAAAAGCGTGAGTTTAACATAGGTGATCATGTCTTGCTATACAACTCTCGTTTAGGATTTTTTGCAGGGAAACTTCTCTCTAAGTGGGAAGGTCCTTATGTTATCGAGGAGGTCTATCAATTCGGTGCCATAAAAATCAATAACTTCGAAGGCACAAATCCAAAGGTGGTGAACGGTCAAAGAATCAACCACTATATCTCAGGTAATCCCATAAATGTTGAAACCAATGTTATTGAAACCGTAACCCCGGAGGAATACATAAGGGGCACTCTCCATAACTATTCAGACTCCGAAAAGAAAGAGGTATGTGGTACGGTAAGTAAACCGACTCCAAAATAGTTCTAATGGCAATTTTTCTCCGTTTTGGAATATTTAGAATAATACAAAAATAAGAAGCAGTCCGGAAAGGACATGCGGCGTCCACGAGGGTGGAGGGCGCGCCCTACCCCCTTGGGCACGCCCCCTACCTCGTGGGAACCTTATGTTCCTCCCGAACTCTGTTTTCTTACACGTTACTCCTTTTGGTCGGTAAAAATTCATTATATAATCTCCGGAAGGTTTTGACCACCGCACCACGCGAAAATCTTCTGCTTTTGTTTCTAGCTGTGTTTCTGACAGATCTAGATCACCATGACGTCTTCAAGCACCCCAAGGACAAGTTCTTAGAGAAGGTCATCAACCCCTACCTCACGGAGGTGCTGCAGCACCCTCAAACCATCGAGGTGCGTGAGGGGGTGTTGCACATCCGCGATGTTGAGGGACCAAGGAGGATCGAAAGCGTGGAGACAAGACTCGAAGCCATGGAGCAACAAGTTTTCAAGTGCCAAGGTATGGTGGAACGAGGACTCAATGCCAACCACATGATGATCACGGAGTTCACCAACAACCACAAGCTGGACGCCAAAACCATTGGGGATGCATCTTCAAGATCCACGAGAAAATCGAGCACCTACAAGCCCATATCTATGACCTGCAAAACCAAAACTGTGAGTATGAATATAGATTCAAGAAGATGAGTTTGGCTGCAGATTTAAGGATCCCGGAGACTCGATCATCCTTCTACGATATTGAGTCCATGCCTTGGAAGATGGACGTCAAGCCTACATCATCAACAACTCCATCATCACCACCTCCAAAGAAATAGACATAATCACATGGGTTTGGGCACACCCCTTGGCAACTTCCAAGCTTGGGGGAGGTGCCCCGGTATCGTATCACCATCACACTCCTATCTTTACCATTTTTCTTAGTTCGCTCTTTTTGGTAATATCTTGATCTAGTAGAATAAAGTTTAGTATGATCTAGTTGTGAGCTTTGCTTTATGATCTTTATCTTTGTAATCGAGCCCGTGAGCTATATATAATAAACATTAGTTTTGAGTCAAGGGCTTGATTATCTCACCATGATCATAGAAAAAAAGGGGAATCAAAGAGATCATATTGATCTTATGGAAAGTAATGACTTTACATATAAATAGTATGATGAATAAAAGTTGTTGAGAGTTGACAAACATAGTTTTGGTCCTCGTTTTAATTAATAGGAAGTAATAAAGGAACAGAGGTTTTCACATATAAATATACTATCTTGGACATCTTTTATGATTGTGAGCACTCATTAAAATATGACATGTTGAAGAGTTGATGTTGGACAAGGAAGACAACGTAATGGGTTATGTTTTCTTATATCTGAAATAAAGTATATTGTCATGGATCGTCCAACATGTTGAGCTTTCCTTTGCTCCTAATGCTAGCCAAACTCCTTGCACCAAGTAGAGATATTACTTGTGCTTTCATACATCCCTAAACCTAGTTTTGCCATCAGAGTCCACCATATATACATATGGATTGAGTAAGATCCTTCAAGTAAGTTGTCATTGTTGCAACTCTGTAATTATGTATGATCTATTAGTGTGGAGAAAATAAACTTTATACGATTTTGTGATATGGAAGAAATAAAAGCGACATACTGCATAATAAAGGTCCATATCACAAGTGGCAATATAAAGTGACGTTCTTTTGCGCTAAGATTTTTGTACATCCAACCATAAAAGCACATGACAACCTCTGCTTCCCTTTGTGAAGGGCCTATCTATTATTCTTACTTTATAAGAGTCATGGTCATCTTCACCTTTCCTTTTTACATTTCATCCTTTGGCAAGCACATTGTGTTGGAAAGATCCTGACATATATACCCAATTGGATGTAAGCTATCATGATCTATTATTGTTGACATTACCCTTGAGGTAAAAAGTTGGGAGGCAACACTGTAAGCCCCTATCTTTCTGTGTGTCCGATTAAAACTCCATACCCATAAGTATTGTGTGAGTGTGAGCAATTGTAAAAGACTAAATGATAGTTGAGTATGTGGACTTGCTGAAAAGCTCTTATATTGACTCTTTCCGATGTTATGATAAATTGCAATTGCTTCAATGACGGAGATCATAGTTTGTTAGTTTTCAATGAAGTTTCTAATTCATTCTCGACATTGTGAATAGATTGTTACTTTAGCATAAGAAATCATATGACAATATATATATATATATGTTGCTGTTATAAGAATGATCTTGATGCCCTCATGTCCGTATTTTAATTTATCGACACCTCTATCTCTAAACAAGTGGACATATTTTTCGATATCGGCTTCCGCTTAAGGACAAGCGAGGTCTAAGCTTGGGGGAGTTAATACGTCCATTTTGCATCATGCTTTTATATTGATGTTTATTGCATTATGGGCTGTTATTACACATTATGTCACAATACTTATGCCTTTTCTCTCTTATTTTACAAGGTTTACATAAAGAGGGAGAATGTCGGCAGCTGGAATTCTGGGCTGGAAAAGGAGCAAACATTGGATATCTATTCTGCATAACTTAAAAAGCCCTGAAACTCCACGAAAGTGAGTTTTGGAAAATATAAAAAATATCTGGCGAAAGAAGTTCAAGAGGGGGGCCACCCACCGTCCACGAGGGTGTGGGGCGCGCCCTACCCCCCTAGGCGCGCCCCCTGACTCGTGGGCCACCTGGCAGCTCCCCAATGCCCATCTTCTGCTATGTGAGGTGTTTTGACCTGGAAAAAATCATAAGGAGGCTTTCGGGACAAAGCGCCGCCGTCTCAAGGCGGAACATTGGCGGAACCAATCTAGGGCTCCGGCGGAGCTGTTCTGCCGGGGATACTTCCCTCCGGGAGGGGGAAATCGTCACCGCCGTCATCACCAACAACTCTCGCATCTTGGGGAGGGTTATCTTCTTCAACTTCTTCACGATCACCATCTCCTCTCAAACCCTAGTTCATCTCTTGTATCCAATCTTTGTATCAAAACCTCAGATTGGTACCTGTGGGTTGCTAGTAGTGTTGATTACTCCTTGTAGTTGATGCTAGTTGGTTTATTTGGTGGAAGATCCTATGTTGAGATTCATTATGCATATTAATACCCCTCTGATTATGAACATGAATATGCTTTGTGAGTAGTTACGTTTGTTCCCGAGGACACGGGAGAAGTCTTGCCATAAGTAGTCATGTGAAGTTGGTATTCGTTCGATATTTTGATGAGATGTATGTTGTCTATCCTCTAGTGGTGTCATGTGAACGTCGACTACATGACACTTCACCATTGTTTGGGCCTAGAGGAAGGCATTGGTAAGTAATAACTAGATGATGGGTTGCTAGAGTGACAGAAGCTTAAACCCTAGTTTATTCGTTGCTTCGTAAGGGGCTGATTTGGGTTCACATGTTTCATGCTATGGTTAGGTTTACCTTAATACTTCTTTTGTAGTTGCGGATGCTTGCAATAGAGGTTAATCATAAATTGTCCAAGTAAGGGCAGTACCCAAGCACCGGTCCGCCGACATACCAAATTATCAAAGTAACGAACGCGAATCATATGAGCGTGATGAAAACTAGCTTGACAATAATTCCCATGTATCCTCGGGAGCGCTTTTCCTTATATAAGAGTTTGTCCAGGCTTGTCCTTTGCTACAAAAAGGATTGGGCCTTATTGCTGCACCTTATTTACTTTTACCACTCATTACTTGTTACCAATTACCTTATCACAAAAACTATCTGTTATCGATAATTTCAGTGCTTGCAGAGAATAACTTATTGAAAACTGCCTATCATTTCCTTCTGCTCCTCGTTGGGTTCGACACTTTTACTTATCGAAAGGACTAGGATAGATCCCCTACACTTGTGGGTCATCAGCTATATATATATATATATATATATATATATATATATATATAAGGTTTCATAAAGAACATTACATTGCTTACCTCAAAGCCTGTTAACATGCTGTTGAAGGCTTCATTCAGTTCGCCTCTGATGGACTGAATCTTCTTCATCACCGCACCCACCTTGGTGCGGTGCTCCTCCATGACGGAAGCGCTCGGTAGTGCTCCGTCTAGAGGGTTCGGCGCCTCCGGATTGACCCCGGGCACCGTCGTATCCTCCCCCGCCTTGGGGGTCTGGTCTTCGGACCCCAGAGCCGCACTAGGCTCTGGGTCAATATTCGATGAGGCCCCGGATTATTTGGGCCCCCTGTCTTCGGTGTCCATGGGGATTGTTTCCCCATGGTCAGTGGCAGCCGAGTCGTTACCCTCGGTTGCCCTGTCACTTGCCCCGCCCCCATCTCCTTGAGCGGAAGACGCACGATGGGAGGACACTTCGGTGTCCCCGCCGGTCACGGGCGATGGAGCTCGGACCAGCGGGTCACTCTCCATCTCTCTAGGCGCTAGAGAGTTCCCCTCCAATAAGGAGGTGTCGGGGTGTGCTCGGGGAGGGCTGTAGGACAGCACGTGAGAAATACTAAGTAAGCATTAAAATGCTAAATAAACAAGGTGCAACAATTAATATATCCGGACAAACTTATGTTTTGGTCGGGGGCTTCTCCCTGAGCTTCACCAGAAAGCTATGTTCGGACGATGAGTCCGAACAAGTGGAGAGGTTCAGCCTCCTCCGGGGTGCGACCGTTCCCGCATCAGCGGCAGCCGCCCTCTTCTTCCCCTGCCTTGCGCAGGGGGCTCTTCTTCTTCTTCGTCATCCTCCTCCTCTTCGAAGGAGAGGATGCTGATCTCCCCAGACTTCCCGTCCGCAGGACGGGGGCCACCCTCGGCCTGCTTGTTCTTCTTCTTGGACTTCTTGACCGACGCCTTGTACAGCACCGGGACCAGCATCGCCGTCAATCGAGGCGTCTCTGGGTGTTCGGGCAAAGGCGTCGGACACTTAATCCGGATTGCCTTCTTCGTCCAGCCCTGTATATGACGCAAAAACTCCAATTCCTATTATCATTAAATAAGAAAGGGGATATATGTTCGGCATAATTTTTTATTACCTCTTGAGCGGTGAACACGGTACTATAGCCTGCGTCCTCGGTTTCCTTCGGCCACTCCTTCTGGCTCTTGAAGAGATGCTTCCAGATCTCTTTGTGCGTAAAGCCAAAGAGATGCTTCAGGGGCCGATCTCCTATCGCATCGAACTCCCATAGGGAGGACTCCCGGCTTTGGCAAGGAAGGACAAGCCCGGCCAGCATTACCTGGACCATGGTCGAGAGCTGATAGCCCTTGGAAATCATGCCGGACACACGACCCTGGAGTGCCGTCACCTCAACCTGAGACCCCCCAGTGCGGACTCCTATCGGTCCAGGAGGTCAACCTGTCCGGTGGTCCAGATCTGAAAGCAGGTTCCGCCGCCCATTTGGCGTCACGGGGTTCAGTGATATAGAACCACTCTTGCTGCCAGACCTTGTTCGTCTCCACGAATGACCCTTTTGGCCAAGTTTCATTCGGGAGCTTGCTTATCATAGCACCCCCGCACTCCGTGTGTTGCCCGTCCACCACCTTCGGTTTCACGTTGAAGGTTTTGAGCTATAGGCCGAAGTGTGGGGAAACGCGGAGGAAAGCTTCACACACCACTATAAAAGTGGAGATGTGGAGAATTGAGTTCGGGGCTAGATCGTGGAAATCTAGCCCGTAGAAAACATGAAACCCCGAACAAAGGGGTGGAGCGGAAACCCTAGCCCCCTAACAAAGTGCGAGAGAAACATGACTCTCTCACCCGCCTCTGGGACGGGAACCACCTGGCCCTTGGTGGGGACTCGGTGCGCAGTGTCAGCAGCAAGATAGCCCGCGCTCCAAAGATCCTCCAAGGTTTTCTCAGTAACCGTAGAGGCCTCCCACTTGCCCCTGGCGCCGGATCCAACCATTGCTGGGAAGGAAGTAGTGGTTGAGGAACGAAGAACAGCGGGCGTAAGAGATGAGGGTGCTGGGGCTAGGAAGATTGGAGAACTCGAGCTTGAGGAAAGCGTGGGGCTGATGAAAGGGATTGGTATCATTTTATAACACTGTGAATACAGAACGTCTCCCCACTTTGGCCGTAAACCTCGCCGGTTCCCAAAGCGGTCGTGCGTAATGCGCGGTTTGGATGCTCACGTCACATTTATAAGGACCCCCTAATAAGCGGGCACGATCTGTGCTTTGATAGGACACGCCAAAGGGGGCTATGCCTCGAAACACGAAACTAGGTCCAAATAAAATGGTCTGGTATATCCATGGGATCGACGCCATGCTTCACCAAAAAGTTGTCAGTAAAGACACATTATTCGTTTTCTTTCAATGCCTTGCCTTCGAGGCTAAGGGTTGTACTAACAATGCAGAGCCGAACGCAATACACCTTTTTGCAGAAGATATATTCGGAAGAAGGAACCCGCCTTGCAATGCCGAAGACAATACGGAAGCCGAACTCATCGTCATCGAAGACAGGTTCAGGGGCTACAGAGGGAGTCCTGGATTGAGGGGTCCTCGTGTGGCCGGATAAACTTATGAAGGGCCAGACTGGTGGGCCGTGAAGATCATTGCTGAAGATCGTCTCTCGTATCCGGATAGGACTCCTGTATACGTATAATGGCAGGTTATAGGTTCGGGTGTAATCTTTCCTTCCTCTGTAAGTTGGTTATGTACAAACCCTAGACCCTCCGGTGCATATATAAACCGGAGGGTTAGGTCCGTAGAGGCTAGAGAATCATAACACCCACATAGGCTAGGCTTTAGGGTTTAGCCATTACGATCTCGAGGTAGATCAACTCTTCTAATCATATTCATCCAGATTAATATAGCAGGAAGTAGGGTATTACCTCGATCGAGAGGGCCTGAACCTGGGAAAATATCGTGTCCCCAGTCTCCTGTTACCATCGATCTTCAGACGCATAGTTCGGGACCCCCTACCCGAGATCCGCCGGTTTTGACACCGACAGGTATACCTTTTGATCGAAATCTTTACCATTTTCGTCGGTGCAGAGATGTCCATTTGTGGGCATAGGGATTTTGACGCATTTGCAATCTTGCATGCCAAATTTCCCCAGAACATCCTTGAGGTATTTCTTTTGAGATAAGAAGATGCCATTGCACTATTAATGAATTTCAAGACCCAAGAAGAATTTCAATTCTCCCATCATAGACATTTGATATTCTTCACGCATCATGTAGCCAAATTCGTCACTGTAACGTTCACCAGTACAACCAAACATAATATCATCCACATAGATTTGACACACAAATAATCCATCATCATATGATTTTGTGAAAGGAGTTGTGTCAAGTGAACCGGATTTGAAGCCTTTCTTCATGAGGAATTCCTTGAAAGTATCATAACACGCCCAAGGAGCCTGCTTGAGGCCATAGATGGCCTTGTTGAGTTTGAAGACTTTGTCAGGATGTTTAGGATCTTCAAAACCTAGGGGTTGAGCAACATATACTTCTTCCTCAAGCTTACCATTGAGGAATGCACTTTTCATAATCATTTGATATAAGATGATATTATGATGGTTAGCATAAGCAAGGAGTATACGAATAGCTTCAAGTCTAGCAACATGTGCAAAAGTTTCATTGAAGTCAATTCCCTCAACATGTGTGTAGCCCTGAGCTACGAGACGAGCCTTATTCCTCACCACAAGGCCATTTTCATCTTGCTAGTTGTGATAGATCCACTTGGTGCCTATGATATTGTGCTTGTGAGGATCTGGTCGCTTGACGAGTTCCCACACATGGTTGAGCTCGAATTGATGCATTTCCTCTTGCATAGCTTGAATCCACTCAGATTCCAAAAATGCCTCATCAACTTTGGTGGGCTCTGTGATAGAGACAAAAGCAAAGTGCCCACAAAAGTTAGATAAGTGTGAAGCTCTTGAGCGTGTGAGAGGACCTGGTGCATTGATGTCGTCGATGATCTTCTCCATCTGCACTTCTTTTGCAACACGAGGATGAGCTGGGTGATGACTTTGGTCTAGGTGAGCATTTTCTTCAGCAGCAGTTTCTTCAAGAGCACCAAAATGATTTTCTTCATTGTCAAGGATGACTTCTTCAACAGATTCTTCAGTGGGGATGATATCTTCAGTAGCTTTGAACTTGATGGATTCCTCAGGAAGTATTTCACCTGTCACAGGAGGCAGTTGCTCTCTTTGTGAGCCATTAGTTTCATCGAACCGCGTATCTACACTCTTAACAATCTTGTGGAGATGATTGGTGAAGATTTTGTAGGTGTGCGAGTCCTTTCCATAACCAAGCATAAAACCTTCATGTGCTTTCGGTGCAAATTTGGAATTGTGATGATGATTTTCTCAATCTGCACTTCTTTGGCCACTCGAGGATGAGCTGGTTGACGACTTTGATTTGGCTGAGCATTTTCTTCAGCAGCAGTTTCTTCAGGTGCACAAGTGTGATTTTCTTCATGGTCTGGAATGACTTCTTCACCGGGTTCTTTAGTGGGGATGATATCCTTAGAGGCCTTGAACTTAATGGATTCCTCAGGAGGTAATTCACCTATCACAGGAGGCATGTGCTATCTTTGCGAGCCATTAGTTTCATCGAACCGCACATCTATAGTTTCAATAATCTTAAGAAGATGATTGATGAAGATTATGTAGGTGTGCGAGTCCTTTCCGTAACCAAGCATGAAACCTTTCATGCGCTTTGGGTGCAAATTAAAACTGTGATGGGGATCTCTAACCCAACATTTAGCACCGAAGACTTTGAGATAACTCACATTGGGTTTCTTGTCAGTTAGGAGTTCCTATGAAGTTTTCTCGAGGAGTTTGTGGAGATATACCCTGTTGATGATATGGCACGCAGTGTTGATAGCCTCAGGCCAGAACCGGAGATGCGTCTTGTATTCATCAAGCATAGTGCGAACCATCACAACAAGAGTCATGTTCTTGCGCTCCACAACGCCATTCTGCTGAGGAGTGTAAGGGGCTGATAGCTCATGAGTAATATCAAGTTCATCAAAATAGTCATCAAGACCAGTGTTCTTGAACTCGGTCCCATTGTCACTTCGGATATGCTTGATCTTCACACCGAAATTTTTCAAGGCCCTTGAGGAAAATCGCTTGAAGATTTCCTGCACTTCATGTTTAAATGTGATGATATGCACCCACGTATAACAAGAGCAGTCATCAACAATAACAAAGCCATATAGAGATGCTGCATTTGTGAATGCAGAATGATGAGTGGGGCCAAAAAGGTCCATGTGAAGCAATTCAAAAGGACGAGTGGTAGTCATGATATTCTTTGAGGGATGCTTGGATTTGGTTATCTTTCCATCTTCGCAAGCCCCATAAAGATGAGCTTTGAGGAATTTGACACCCTCAATACCAATGATGTGCTTCTTCTTCACAAGCGTGTGCAAGTTCCTCATGCCAGCATGACCGAGTCATCGATCCCATAGCCATCCCTCTGAAGCTTTTGCGAGTAGACATGTGGCAGGCTGTGGTCCTGTAGAGAAATCAACAATATACAAGTCTCCTCTCCTAAAGCCTTCAAAGACTTTGGAATTGCCAGATTCTAAGACTACAACACAATGATATTTGCCAAAGACAAAAACCATATCAAGATCACAAAGCATTGAGACAAACATGAGGCTGAATCCAAGAAACTCGACAAGCATGACTTTGTCCATGTGTCGATATTTTGAGATTGCAACCTTACCTAGACCCAATACCTTGCTTTTTTCCTTTGTCAGCGTAGGTGATATGCTTCAGATGAGATGGAGATAAAGCAGATTCCATCAATATGTTCTTGTCACCAGTCATGTGATTCATACATCCACTGTCGAGGACCCACTTAGTAGCTTTGAGAAATTCATCATGTAGATGAATTAGTGCATCTTACAAACTCATATGCTCCATAGTGAAGAATATGACATCAAATTCATCAGAATGAATTTCATCAACAAGAGCAATATATGTAGTAGAATGAGGATGTGAGAAATGAATGAATCATTTCTTCACGATTAGCTTGCGTCCTTTCAAGCATTCACTACAAAAAAAAGACACATCTGTGACATTTTGGTCCGAACGAAACTTTTTTCTGTCATACTTATGACACTTCTATGAAAATAATTGTGACAAAACACGGTATCATCATAGATGTTGTGGGGTCCTACTTCTATGACAAAAAATCATGACAGAAAATGGGCTTTCCGTCCTGGGCGGTCCGTAGACGCAGTTGCATGACATTCTTTGGGCCGTCCATGACGGAAAAAACCGTGGTAGAAGCGAGGGCGAGGAAAATATCGGGGTGTTCCCGGTTACGGTGGGTGGTCGGGGCCGAGCGATGCGCATTTCTCTCATACACGCACGCGCGTGGGTGCGAGGAGTTGGGGTTTAACTGAACCCGAGCGAGGCATTGTGCTCTAACTAAACCCGAGCGAGGCATTGGGCTCTAACTGAACCCGAGCGATTGCACTCGAGGCTACGCGTTACTGAACCCGAGCGATCGATCGATGGCTGTTAACTAAACCCGATCGAGCGATTCCTTCGCTACTGCTGCTAACTGAAGCCGGTCGATGCTGCCTCTGCATGAACAGTGAGCGTTGCTGGGGGGGGGGGGGGG